>OY725491.1:1456397-1985351 GCA_963281255.1 Aphrocallistes beatrix
GAAACTGCTACGCGCAGAAAGCATGATTTTTGGCATGTGGGAGTATTTTGGCTATGGCTCCAGTAAGTTCTGAGCTCAGAGCAAAACGTCGACTCATCATGGAATTATGACGTCATTGTCACATTTTAAAAAGTTAAGCTAGTTATTTGAGCATAACTCAGCCATTATATGAGATAGAAGGCTGAGATTTTAATAGAATATGTATACTAACATACCTCACATAAGATACAACTATCATCAAAAAATGATGGCTCATCACTTTGTTATGACGTCATCATTACGCATCAAAAATTTTAAAATTGAAAAATTTGGTGATTTTTCGAGTGATATCGATTTTCACAGTAGGACAGACATATTTATAGATGCTATCTCCCTTATAATTAACCAATGTGACTCCAGGTTACCGAAGGGAGCCTCCGGCGGACACAAAGTGTCCGCCAGCCGCGCAGCGCAAGCAAGCGAAGCGCGCTTGTAAATAATATAATGACAGTGGCTCTCTGAATCCTTGACTAATTACCAATTGCAGCTAAGATACCTAGATATCCTAAAAATCCGGATATCCGACGATTTACTATCCGGATTCCAAACACTAATCTCAATTATGTTGCAACTCTGATCAAAAAATGATGATTCATAGCGAAAGCAAGCGAAACTCGCTTGTATAGATTATTTTGAATTTGAAAACCCTTTTAGAATAAATTATTTGAAAATATTTGGTCTTTGTTATCTATTAAAAATTTAGTAATCCCCGACCTAATACGGGTGCTTGTTACTTGGCAAACCGTCGGGTGGACCAAATATTTATAAAATATTGGGATATATTAGCGTTGCCGATAGTCACTTTTCATCCAAATCAAAATATAATTTGAATTTTAAATGCACTATGAATTAAATTAAGCATTTGGAGACCATACCTTATTTGCAAAAAATTAAACAAATGCAACCTTTGCTCAGTGGTTCGTGATCTCGTAGAGGTTTGAATTGGTAGCTGTGATGATGGCGTTAAATTCACCATTTCCTTTATTTAAAACTTGCCAAACTTCTATTCAAACCGATACGATTATTGACTTCATCACTGTAATTATTTGTTTCTTTTACTCTTCTATTCTGGGTATAGGTATCAATTCAGAGAATCTATGGATAGATTTTGAATCTCATTTTGATCAGACTCCAATTGGAAAATACATCTCACAAATTTTCTTAATCGAGGATCATGCACAGTATCTACTCCTTTACCTAAGAGACTTCATTTATATGAGTATATATCCTCGAGATGAAAGTGATTTTGCAGTAAGTTTTTTGCCGAAACAACCTCGCTGATCTATAGTTTACTTTCGAATTAATGGAATAAGCTCGGATACAATTTGCACCATGCACAATACGTACTTCTTTACGGTTAGTTTGGTCAAATTACCTTCAGACCAAAGTACTTCCAATCCAGCGGAGCTGACTGTATAACACGATATTGTGGTTTGATATAATTGAACACCGTGTATAATCATGTGTCAATCTACCTTTCCCAAAGTATTTAAGATTTAAAAACTTGCCGCCATACTATAATAATATGCTCAGCAAAAATTTATAATGTTATTACATGCCTAGCATTTAAAATTAAAGCAGTTCTTCGAAAGGAATCCTTTGTAGAATAATAAAAATTATTATTTTTAATGAATATTAATTATTCCCAGATACTACCTCCCGTCCATATCATTGTAGAAGATTGAAATTTTCATATAATTCATTTTATATTTGCTAGGTTTTTGAATACGTCATTTTGAAATGCATTGAATATTTTACTCAGGCATCGGAAATGAGTGAAAAAGAACATAAGCCGAACACCCCTACCATACCGAAAATCCATTGTGCCTATGAAGAGTCTAAGCAATTGATTGAGTTCCTGCAGCAAGCATTCCATTCAGATCAGAGATTGGGTCCAATCCTCTATAATACAATTCTCAAATTAAGACAAGATAATGATCAACGATTGGACTGTTTGGAACATTTGTTGTTAGAAGAAATAATTTCTTTGTGTTATCATAAGAGAGAGTTAACAGCTAGTGAAGAGCTAGCTGAGAAGTACATTAGCCAGATTAGACAACTCCAGGCAGTGGTTGAGAAGGGTCTAACCTTTAAGCCACGGGATGAGTTTTATGAACAGAATCAACTGAAGATAAGGTCAGCCATAGCCTACTGTATATAAGGCCTCACAGTAACTTGCGGATTTGGGAGTAGGGATGCGGTAGAAGATGGTTGAACTAATACATGAGCTGCCTTAAATAATTAACAAAGCACAATCGAGCTTGTGTATTACCAGTAGATATAAATATGGTGCCAAAGTACCCTTATCCGTTGTTAAAATTTAGATTAGTTACCATATGGTTGCGCAATAGGTTATATTTATGACAAATTTGGTGATTTTCAGAGGTTGTTTAAGGGCACTTCTAAGTGTTTTATTAGAAAATTTTCCGCATAGAACTGAGATGTGAATAGGTTAATACGAAAAATTTGGAATTTTTTCATGGAATGTTGCTACATTCCAGTGTTGCTATGGAAGCGTGTTTTGGTCAGTTGGGATCATATCTTGAAAACCGCAAGAGCTAGACATTCAAATATATTTCCATTTGATAGCCAATAGACTATTTCATATTAAGTGATAATATAATCTATTTGTCTAAATTCAAAGGTTTACGAGTTATTAGACAATTTATCATATTTGTGTATGTATATATATATATTTAAAATGCTAGGATTTTTTTTTGTGTGTTTGTCCGAATTGATTGAAGAATTGGGAATTCATAGAGATGTGAAAATTGGCATGTCGGTGTCAAATGATATGACTACGATTAAGTTCTAAGCTCTAAGCGAAATTTTCACACCTCTGCAAAAAATGGAAAACAATTTTTCACACTTTTTCTATACTAAATAAAGGACTACACTATCACAATAGAAATCATTGTACGACACTACAATGGATCGTCATTGTTATTAATCTTTCAAAGCCACAACTTATGTTTGATATCTTAAATATATTATAGTGTATGGCAATAAAAAAGATTATGTGAATTTTTCACACCTTTATATACATATTTTCACACCATTTGATAAATTTTAAAAATAATGCTAGAGACTAGTTTCCAACGGGTGACATGGGGTTTTTAGGGGTGTAGAATTCGAATATCATATTTTCAGATCTATATGATAAATTATTTGTTTACTTTTGATTACAATAGAAACATAAAAGTAAACAAATCTCAAAAATATGCTAGAAACTTGCTTTAAACGGTTGACATGGGGTTTTCAGGGGTGTAGATTTCGAATATTATATTTTCGGATCCATATGAAAATGATTTGTTGACTTTTGAACCAATATTTATATAAAGGAAAAGGATTCCTAAAATATGTTAGATTGAGTAACTCCAGGCGCCAGCAGGGCGACTCTGCGGACACGCAGTGTCCGCAAGCCGCGCAGCGCAAGCAAGCGAAGCGTGCTTATATATATATATATATATACAAGCGCGCTTCGCTTGCTTGCGCTGCGCGGCTGGCGGACACTTTGTGTCCGCTGGAGGCTCCCTTCGAGCGCCTGGGGTCACATTGGTTAATTGTAAGGTGGATAACATCTCTAAATACGTCTGTCCTACTGTGATAATCGATATCGCACGAAAAATCACCAAATTTATCAATTTTTAAAATTTTGATGAGTAATGATGACGTTATAACAAAGTGATGAGTCATCATTTTTTGATGATAGTTGCATCATATGTGAGATATGTTAGTACAGTCAGGGTCACTTATTGTGAACCACCAGGGGACCAAAAAATCTGTTCATAATAGAGATACTTCATATTAAGCGAACTTGATTCAATACAAATCCAATCTAAAGAATGAAATTGGGACCAGGAGGTTAGTTCATAATAAACGAATGTTCATATTAAGCGGGTTCATAATAAGCGACCCTGACTGTATACAGATTCTATTAAAATTTCAGCCTTCTATCTCCTATAATGGCTGAGTTATGCTCGAATAACTGTATTGCTTAACTTTTAAAAATGTGACAATGATGTCATAATTCCATGATGAGTTGACATTTTGCTCTGAACTCAGAACTTACTGGAGCCATAGCCAAAATACTCCCACATGCCAAAAATCCGCTTTCTGTGCCCGGCAGTTTCTTCAATCAATTCGTTACAGATATATATCCTTACTTTAAAACTCGATTAATGTATATTTATTTATTTATTTATTTATTTGTATATATATATATATATATATCTGTAACGAATTGATTGAAGAAACTGCCATTCATAGAAAGCTAATTTTTGGCATGTGGGAGTCTTTTGGCTATGGCTCCAGTAAGTTCTGAGCTCAGACGAAAATGTCGACTCATCATGGAATTATGACGTCATTGTCACATTTTTAAAAGTTAAGCAACACAGTTATTCGGGAATAACTCAGCCATTATAGGAGATAGAAGGCTGAAATTTTAATAGAATCTGTATACTAACATACCTCACATATGATTCAACTATCATCAAAAAATGTCGACTCATCACTCTGTTATGACGTCATCATTACACATCAAAAATTTTTAAATTGACAAAATTGTGATTTTTTGAGTTATATCGATTTTAACACTACGATGGACCATAGCCTACTGTATATAAGGCCTCACAGTAACTTGCGGATTTGGGACTAGGGATGCGGAGGAAGCCCGTTGAACTAATACATGAGCTACCTTAAATCATTTACGAAGCACAATAGAGCTTAGGGATGTATTATCAGCATATATAAATATGATGTCAAAGTACCCATATCCGTTGTTAAAAATTTGATTAGTCACCATATGGTTTTTTCATGGAATGTTGGTACATTCCAGTGTTGCTATGGAAACGTGTTTTGGTCAGTTGGCGTTATATCTTGAAAACTGCAATAGCTACACATTCAAATGTAATTCCATTTGATAGCGAATATACTACTTCCTATTAAGTGATAGTATAATTTCGACCTCTAAATTCAATAGTTTATGAGATATTCGACAAATGATCAAATGTGACCAATATGGTACATTGTCGAATATCTCATAAACTATTGAATTTAGAGGTCGAAATTATATTATCACTTAATAGGAAGTAGTATATTCGCTATCAAATGGAATTACATTTGAATGTGTAGCTATTGCTATTTTCAAGATATAACGCCAACTGACCAAAACACGTTTCCATAGCAACACTGGAATGTACCAACATTCCATGAAAAAAATCCAAATTTTTCGTATTAATCCATTCACATCTCAGTTCTATGCGAAAAATTTTACAATAAAAACACTTAGAAGTGCTCCTAAACGGCCTCTGAAAATCACCAAATTTGTCACAAATATAACCTATTGCGCAACTATATGGTGACTAATCAAATTTTTAAAAACGGATATGGGTACTTTGACATCATCTTTATATATGCTGATAATACATTCCTAAGCTCTATTGTGCTTTGGAAATGATTTAAGGCAGCTCATGTATTAGTTCAACGGTCTTCCTCCGCATCCCTAGTCCCAAATCCGCAAGTTACTGTGAGGCCTTATATACAGTAGGCTATGGATGGACATATTTATAGATGGTATCTCCCTTATAATTATTAACCAATGTGACCTCAGGCGACCGAAGGGAGCCTCCGGCGGACACGAAGTGTCCGCCAGCCGCGAGCGCAAACAAGCGAAGCGCGCTTGTATATATATATACATATATACAAGCGCGCTTCGCTTGGTTGCGCTGAGCGGCTGGCGGACACTTTGTATCCGCCGGAGGCGCCCTTTGGGCGCCTGTGGTTACCGTAGATTAATTATAGGGGAAAAACATCTCTAAATACTTCTGTCCAACTGTTATGATCGATATTGCAGGAAAAATCACAAAATTTGAAAATTTCGGTGCGTAATGATGACGTCATAATAGACTGATGAGTCCTCATTTTTGATTATAGTTGTATCGCATTTGAATAATATTAATATACACATTCTATTAAAATTTCAACCCTCTATCACTTAAAATGGCTGAGTTATGGTCGAAAAACTGAAATTTCTAATTATAAAAATGGTGACAATGACGCCATGATTCCATGATGAGTCGACATTTTCGTCTGAGCTCAGAGCTTAGTGGAGCCATAGCCAGAAGACCCCCACATGCCAAAACTCAGCTCTCTCCGCCTGGCAGTTTCTTTCAATCAATTCGTTACAGATATATACATATATATATATACATATACACTCATACACATTAATCGAGTTTTATTAGTAAGGAAATATATACATATACTACTATCTGTAAAGCCCACCATACACGATGCAACTTTGTTGCATGCAAATGTTGCACGCAACAAAGTTGCATGCAACCTTTCAACTCACACGATGCAACATGTTGCTTGCAACAATGTTGCATGCAACAATTTTCGAGGAGTATTGTTGCATGCAATATTGTTGCCTGAATTTTGTGCTTATTTAATAATTTTGATTCTATATACTTATTTGTGGAATCTTTTGTTTAAATTGAACTAATCACATCAAATTTATTCTGCATTTTTACATAATGGTAAAAAAACGTATCGTCGTACCTGTCATTGCCCTCGCCCTTTTGAGAAAGTAATCAAGAAAAGCAAGCAGACTTTCTATTGTCAATTTTAATGGCTTGATCGTATTTTTGATAATGATTATCGTTATCGTTATTGTAAAAATTAATACAATTTTGATGCAGAATGTTGCATGAAAATAGAACATGTTCTATTTCCATGCACAGGTTGCATGCAATACTCGACATACACGATGCAACTTTGTTGCATGCAACATTTGCATGCAACAAAGTTGCATCGTGTATGGTGGGCTTAACGAATTGAATGAAGAAACTTCCGGGCGCAGAAAGCTGATCTTTGGCTATGGCTCCACTAAGTTCTGAGTTCAGAGCAAAATGTCGACTCATCATGGAATTATGACGTCATTGTCACATTTAAAAAAAGTTAAGCAATACAATTATTCGAGCATAACTCAGCCATTATAGGAGATAGAATGCGGAAATTTAATAGAATCTGTATACTAACATATCTCACATATGATGCAACTATCATCAAAAAATGATGACTCATCACTTTGTCATGACGTCATCATTACTCATCAAAATTTTAAAAATTGATAAATTTGGTGATTTTTCGAGCAATATCGATTATAACAATAAGACAGACGTATTTATAGATGTTATTTCACTTATAATTGATCAATGTGACCCCAGGAGCCCAAACGGCGCCTCTGGCGGACACAAGGTGTCCGCCAGCTATGCAGCGGAAGCAAGCGAAGCGCGCTTGTATATATATATGTATACATATATAAACATTAATCGAGTTTTAATATTAAGGATAATATATATATATATATATATCTGTAACGAATCGATTGAAAAAACTGCTGGTCACAGAAAGCTTATTTTTGGCATGTGGAAGTCTTTTAGCTATGGTTCCACTAAGTTCTGAGCTCAGACGAAACTGTCGACTCATCATGGAAATATGATGTCATTGTAGCCTTTTTTATAATTAGTTTTTCGACCATAACTCAGCCATTTTAGGCGATAGAAGGCTGAAATTTTAAAAGAATACAAGCGCGCTTCGCTTGTTTACGCTGCGCGGCTGGCGGACACTTTGTGTCCGCTGGAGGCTCCCTTCGGTCGCTTGAGGTCAAATTGATTAATTATAGGGGGATAACATCTCTAAATACGTCTGTCTTACTGTTAAAATCGATATCACTCGAATAACACAATTTTTAAAATTTTGATGAGTAATGATGACCTCATAACAAAGTGATGAGTCATCATTTTTTGGTGATAGTTGCATCATGTGTGAGGTCTCCTATAATGGCTGAGTTATGCTCGAATAACTATGTTGCTTAACTTTTAAAAATGTGACAATGACGTCATAATTCCATGTTGAGTCGACATTTTGCTCTGAACTCAGAACTTACTGGAGCCATAGCCAAAAGACTCTCACATGCCAAAAATTTGCTTTCTATGACCGGCAGTATCTTCAATCAATTCGTTGCAGATATATATATATACACATACACACACATTAATCGAGTTTTAATAGTAAGGATGTATATTAATATACCTCACATATGATGCAACTATCATCAAAAATGATGACTCATCACTCTGTTATGACGTCATCATTACGCATCAAAATTTTAAAAATTGACAAAAGCACCCTTGTTATTGTTAAATAGGAAGTCGTATTTTTAGAGTCCATTGGTCATGTTGGCTTACCTCAGCTATGCGTGGAATGTTTAGTTTTGTGGTTTTAATACCTTTTTTTCGCAGATTTAAGATACATTTTGGCAATATTCTGAACTGTTTTAAGCACTTTTTAAAGCGTTATTCATGTATGATTTTCAAAGATAACCGAAGTAGGAATGGGTTAATTCGAAAATTTTTAACTTTTCTAATGGATTGTTGCTTCATTCCATGGTTGCTATGGAAACGTATTTATACCATTCCATTAGAAAAGTTCAAATTTTTCGAATTAACCCATTCCTACCGTGATTATCTTTGAAAATCATACACTAATAACGCTTTAAAATGTGTTTAAAACAGTTCAGAATATTGCCAAAATGTATCTTAATTCTGTGAAAAACCACATAACTGACATTCAACATATAGTTGAGGTAAGCCAACTTGACCAATGAGCTCTAAAAATACGACTTCCTATTTAGCAATAATACACAATGGACCCAAGTTCCAGGACCTGAGATTGAACGCCTACAGTCCTTACTTAAAGGAGTCTATGGTTTATTAATTAAACTTTGAACTGTGTTAAAACTGGCCTTCTATTTTTCATGCCTTCTCGATGCATACACGGCCGTGTATTAAGTAAACCAGGGGTCGGCAACCTATGACACGCAAGCACTGAATTGATGGCACGCGGAGTTGAAAATAATTGTGGATCGACAGACCGACATTAATGTAGATTCAGGGAAACTCTAGGCAGGCTTGCCACTGGCATACAAGGTCATAAATATGTTCGCATTATAGATAAACTGGCACACTTCATTCAAAAGGTTGCCGGCCCCTGAAGTAGGCCATGATCCAGCCATAGCCTACTATACATAAGGTCTCACAGTAACTTGCGGATTTTGGACTAGGGATGCAGCAGAAGATGGTTGAACTAAAACATGAGCTAACTTAAATCATCAACAACGCAGTATAGAGCTTAATGTATTACTAGTATATATACATATGGTGTCAAAGTACCCATATCCGTCGCAAAATTTTGATTAGTCATCAAATTGTTGCGCAGTAGATTATATTTGTGACAAATTTAGTGATTTTCAGAGCCGGTTTAAGGACACTTCTAAGTATTTTTAATATACAATTTTTCGCATATAACTGCGCTGTGAATGGGTTGATGCGAAAAAGGATTTTTTTCATGAAATGTTGCTGCATTCCAGCGTTACTTTGGATACGTATTTTGGTCAATTCGGGTCATATCTTGAAAACCGGAATAACTAAGTATTCAAAATTGACCCTATTTGATAGCCAATAGACTACTTCCTATTAAGCGATTATTTAATTTCTACGTCTAATTCCAATGGTTTATGAGGCATTAGACAATTTACTATCATATTGGTCACTTTTGGTAATTGTCGAATAATTCGTAAGCCATTGAAGAAATTATATTATTGCTTAATAGGAAGTAGTCTATTGGCTATCAAATAGGGTCAATTTTGAATGCTTAGTTATTATTTCGGTTTTCAAGATATGACCCCGACTGACCAAAATACGTTTGCAACGCTTGAATTTCGCAACAACCCATTCACAGCCCAGTTCTATGCGAAAAATGTTAAATTAAAGACACTTTGAAATGTCCTTAAACCGGCTATGAAAATCACTCAATTCGTCACAAATATAACCTACTCCGCAACCATTTGATGACTAATCAATTTTTTGTGTGACGGATATGGGTACTTTGACACCATATTCATATATGTAGGTAATATACTCCTAAGCTCTATTCTGCGTGATTAATGATTTAATGCAGCTCATGTTTTAGTTCAACCATCTTCTACCGCATCCCTAGTCCAAAGTCCGCAAGTCACTGTGAGCCTTATATGGAGTAGGCTATGATCCAGCCTATTTTTTTCTATACATATATACTATAAGAAAATAGCATTTCCATTTGTTGGAGAAATGTGGAGATTTCTAACTTTATTAATCGTATACTCATTTGACACCTACTACATGCCAATTTAGCTCCTACGGCTTGCCAGTTCTTCAATCAATCCGAACAAGCAAACAAAATTTACAGCGTTTTAATATATAATGATTTGACTGGGCTTTGTTAACCATTTCGTAGACGATATCCTCAGATGTTTGCAATAATTATTCCGAGTAACCTTGAGATAACAATTTCATCTTCAAAACCAATTTCAAATAATTGCGATTTTATTATCTAGGTACAAGTGGAATCGTATAGTTGCAGTTCAATTGTTTATCTCGCATTGTACAATTGGAGTTGGTCTGAATGTAACGGAGAGCAGTATAAACAGATTATTCATGGTAATTGATTTCATTTGTTTGTTTATTTGATGAAGTTTAGTATTGACATTATTCGTTTCTTTCTTCAAGCTGCTCGGAGAGACTCCAGACTTCACCTCGGCAGATATTATCAAACATGTTCTCAGCATAATTTCAAATTGTTTGAAGAAAATTGGAAAAGGAGCAGGGTAATTTATAAATTCTCTTACCTTTTGGATCAAAATAGAACTCATAATTAAGAACTAAATTTATTTGAATTGACTTTCACTATTTAGTCAATTAAAGGAAAAGTTCAAAGAGTGTGCGACAAGATTTTTCATTAGCATCTTAACTAACCTGACATTCAAGTCCCTTGAAGCCGGAGCCCAAAATACCGACCTCGTAACGTTGTTGATGGGATTTGTGACACTGGACGAAGAGGGGATAAGCCAGCTACTGACTGATAAAGCTAGCATTAACCTATTCACCAAGGATGGACTCGATCCTTCTCCTGCTTTCAAAACATTCCTGTTACAGTTATTGATTAAGTATAGGTGAGCTTAAGAATGGTGGTTTATGGCTGATCTAAAAGTGGTTTAATGAAATATATCGATTCGAGATTTTGAACCGAGATTTAATATGATTTATTATGATATCAATATATGTTCCTCTAGGCCTGATGTGTTTAAGCAGCAAATATCAATCTATTTAGAAGGGACAATTTATAAGTACAGTAATCCTGCAACACAAAGAGATCTGTATCTACTTATTATCCACTCCATAAAGGTATGTCCGTTTAAATAATTCGTATTCAAGTATGCATAGGCGCCGAATCCGGGGGGGCTCAAGCCCCCCCTGTATTCGAAGATGGCCCATAGACACAGTTCAAATTTTAGGGCTGAGCCCCCCCCTAGAACTTCAAAATTGCCCATAAATTTCGAAAAGTTCGGCGCCCCTGCATTGATTTGTTGAAATATTAATTTTAGAAAATGAAAGCTCTTTTATGATTTATAAATTATTTGCATGACAAAATCAATTTTAATTTTTCTTTTAATTTACAAATTGGCACATCTCAAAATCCACAGAACTTAAACATCTTCAGATACTCCAATCAAAGTACCGTATATATTAGATTTATAGCCGGGCCTCGAATAATTGGACCTCCTCCTCTAAATTCACATCACTCAAATACTCTACTTATATTATTTTATAGTATATAATTAAATATGTTATTTTAGGACAAATTCCAGTAATATTCTAGGATCATTCCAACTTTATTTAGGACAAATACAAAAATTCAAATTTCTATTTAGGGTACATTCGAATTCTGAAGTTAGAGAAATCTCAGTTTTCCTCATTCAAATGTTTCCTATCTAAAATATTTCTTTTTTGATCAAGTAGAAAGAGTCTAATAATTTATAATCACCGGCTATTATTCGAGGATAGGATATACGGTTTTTATCAGATAGGTTAACTGTGAAATACTACCTACAAAAATAACCAAGCTATATTTATTTTATGTTTATAAGATGCAAAGGATCGCGATCCCGATCTCGAACATTTTTCGATCGCCCTTTCGAACTTTTCCTTTTGCTCATTGTGTTCGCTCTTTTTCAATTTCCTTTTCTCTGGAATCCGCATTTGAAATGTTAAAATTTTAGGATTCACTTCACCAACATTACAAGAAATTTGACTCTGTTGATGATCAGTTTGTTTTCTTTCGTACTCAGATGAACAATTTTCCAAATCAATCTCCTTCCCGCTTGCTTGTCTCTTATGAGATGCTCGAGTGTATTGCTACTCTGAGGTTCCTCTGTATCTACACATCTCAATGGATTCTCGAATGCTATGGTCTAGTTGAAGCACAAACAGCCAGAGAACTTCTTGATCAAATTAAGATTGAGAGAATGAGACTGGTTTCAGACTTTAAGAATATATGTTTGTTGCAAGGATTTGAAGATCTTCACATATTCTTACTAAAAAATATATATCATCACCTCGGAAGTGATACAATACATCTGATTACAAAGAATCAAGAATGCTTATGGATTCTTCCTGAGAGTGTTAGGGAGCAAATGAATGAGGTATGTTTTCTCTATTAATTATTGACAGCTTTTCCAGTATGAGACAATTTTTATTAGTGCAGCTCCTGTAAAGAGATACCCTTACGGAATGGACGGAGTATCTCGTCCGTCCGTATCTATGTATGTCCGTACCCGCGTTACTGCGAAATCTAACAGTCCGATTTTACCAAATTTCGCATTTAGTATCTCTTTATGGTTTAGGTGTGCACCTTCAATATTTTTTCGCAAGATCTCATCACTTCCGGTTTCTATAAGTATATTCATATTTTGATACCTCCACTGCAAAACTTTGTTTAAAGATATAAGTAAGATCTCAACGGCTAGTGTAGGGTATTTCACAATGTATAATCCGATTTTCGCACTTGTGATTATTTAGAGTTATTAACATACAAGCGCGCTTCGCTTACTTGCGCTGCGCGGCTGGTGGACACTTTGTGCCCTGTGTCATAGCACAATCATTATTGAATATTTCAAAGAGAAAGAAATTGAATGAGATCACATTGAGATTTGTTATTACTGAATAAATTTGTTTTTATTACTAACACACTGCATGAATTATAATAGTGTGGTAATGATATGCGCCTGGAGTTTCAGGCACTGAAATGCCTCTCACTCTCTGCAGAAGTTTTGATATTATTTTCTTTCACGAATATATCAGCCTTTGTCAATGGGTTGACGCAACCCATGGCCCATTAACCCATCGACCCATGAGTCATTGACTCCTTTATAGCTCTGATACTGCTAATACTGTATTTACTAATCACTCTTCAGTTACAAGTTATCATGCCTGACTACTTCATCATCTACGGAGAAGAATACATTCGTATTACAAGTGCAATTGAGCAAGTCTGTTTATTGCAAAAGAAAGATGCTCTACTCCAGTTTTTCAACACTGAAAATGTAAGTCTGAAAAAGAAATCAGGATATATTACGCACTCGTACTTTATATAGGTAATGTAACAAATTAGTATCCTCCCTCAGAATAATGCACCCTTACCAGTCGTCCACGCCCCTCTACGCCCTTGATCCAAAATTGCAGCACCGTGGGGCCTCCTATCTAATTGCATTCATTTTGCTGGCTAATAGGCTGATAGGCTATTAGTAGAAGAAAATTAACTGAAAAGAACTTACTAACAGACGAATTTAGCTATTACCATAGCCTACTACATATAAGGCCTCGCTGTAACTTTCGGATTTTCATTAATCACGCAGAATAGAGCTTAGAAATGTATTAACAGCACATATAAATATGGTGTCAAAGTACTCCTTTTCCGTTACTAAAATTTTAATTAGTCTTCATATAATTGCGCAATATGTTATATGTTATATAAGGCACTTAAGTGTTTGAATATAAAATTTTCAAATGGAACTCAGCTGTGAATGAGTTGATGCGAAAAATAGGATTTTTCATGGACTATTGCTACATTCCAGCGTTGCTATGGAAATTATTTTAGTCATTTGGGGTCATATATATCTTGAAAACCGAAATAACTAACCATTCAAACTTGATCCTATTTGATAGCCAATAAGACTACTTCCTATTAAGCGATTATTTAATTTCTACGTATAAATTCAATGGTATACGAGTTATTAGACATTTATCATATTGTTCACATTTGGTAATTTGTAGATTCCGAATATCTTATTTCTGAAACTAATGCATGATAATTTTTTAGAATGAATACTTAAAGTAAATACATCAAATTTAGAAAGAATATTGAAAATTTTGTTGGTAAATGTAAATTTTGGACTAGCAGGATTACGAAATAACATGAAATAAGAGTCGCCCAAAGGGCGACTGAGGCGGACACGCAACACAAGAGAACAAAGCTCGCTTGTTATTTTTTATGTTTATTAGGATCCACCTATGGATATCATACAGTGCTTGCTTTACTCAATGTTTCAAGAAACTGTGAAGACAGTGAAAAATCCTCATCCAGATGCGGAAACTATATATAAGGTATATTATGTATAAGAATGACTTGTTATATATCTCGATATTTATGTATGACAAATTTTATTACATGTATCCTATAATTGCTAGTATTTCAAAATGTACTTGGCATTATTTCAGTAATTTTTAGAAGTTTATTGCATTAAGAGAATTTCTCAACACTGATCTCAAGAATCTGAATCCAGATGTACTCAATCTAGCCATGCAAATTTCCTCCAACGACTTGGGTAACAAGATTATTCCCTCCTTACTTCTCTCTCCAACCACTGAGAATCATAGCTTGTTTCTGATCAGACTTATCTACCATGTAGCAGTAATGCTATCAACCAAACAGTACAATAAATTATTCTCACCAATTGCTATGATATATGAAAAACCTTCGAGTCTAAAAGACAAACTTTTTCCTACAATGATGGATGACCAACTCTTATCAGCTAGGACTGCAATGTTAGGGCAAAGTGGAAAATGGTATCGTTGTCCAAATGGAGATCCTTATTTCATTGGGGATGTAAGTTGAGTCTTTTTTAAAAATTGAAGTAGGTATAAGGCCTAAACCATTCGAAATACTAGAAATAAGACCTAAGACCTGCTAAATAATGCAGCAGCATAGTTTGAAAAATTAGACAGATCGTTATATTTTATAACCTGTTTTTTAATTACGTATTCTAGATAAAATTAATCATATTGGCCAATAATCCTCCAAATGATGGCCTGTAGGTCTTTATCCTTTCAAATCAAGGCATATCGCAGGTGTCTGAGGGGATTACCCCATATGATTTAAAAAAAATCTTAATGGCTCAAGTTTTTGCTAAAAAACAACAAATTTTATCATATTTCTTCTCCACAATATGGCATTTTGCAATTTTTAAAAAAACTTTCTGACATCGAAATTGTTAAACGATTATCCATCAAAAAATCCCAAAAGCTTCCAAAGGGGGTGGCTTTTGGGGTTTCAAAATGGTCACATGGATCAACAACTTTGAAATGTTTTTTTTGCAAATTTCCATTCCTTTGTGGCAGCCTAACTCAACGAGTTTGGAGATATCTTGCGTCCTGTGGCGTTAAGAGAATCAATATATCTTCAAAACTCGCTTAGTTAGGAATCATTAAAGAGCATTCTACATGATCGAACGATTTTTATGCGAATTATGTCTTAAATCAATCATCTTAACATTTAGTGCGGAGGCGCTGTAACAACAAACGTTTGTCCAGACTGTGGATGTAAAGTTGGAGGACTAAATTATAAACTAGAAAACCAAAATGTGGAACTTGACATTACAAAAGATGAAACTAAAAGAGGATATCTCCTGGGAGCGCCTGTTGACAAAAGAAACGTCGCTAGTGGTGAAAGGTAATCTTATTTTACACTTTGAGGTCCAAAGATATATCCATAATAAAGACGAGTGTTATCTTAGCGACGGATTCAGCGACGGATTCAAAATCCTCACTAAAACGCAAATAACTCAAAAAGTATGCGTTCTATGTTAAAAATAATTATACCTGTGGAAAGAAGAGCATTTGGGTATTTCATAAAACGCCTCAAATGTGTCAAATTTCCTAAGGTGACTTAGCATTTTGATAGTGAATTATTGTCTCAGTTTTTTGTGAATATCTCTGCAAGTAATTAGAAGAAATAGTTTTCCTTTGAATGACACTTATTTCTCAAAATGGGTATTGCGCATTTTAATTTTCAAACAAAAATATTAACTTTTGAGAAAATTATTAACGTTTGAATTTTTGCATCAAAAATCCCATTAAAGTTTTAGCGACGGATTCAAAATCCTCACTAAAACGCACACATCTCAAAATGTATGCGTTCTATGTTAAAAATAATTATACCTGTGGAAAGAGGAGCATTTGGGTATTTCATAAAACGCCTCAAATGTGTCAAATTTCCTAAGGTGACTTAGCATTTTGATAGTGAATTCTTGTCTCAGTTATTTGTGAATATCTCTGCAAGTAATTAGAAGAAATAGTTTTCCTTTGAATGACACTTATTTCTCAAAATGTATTGCGCATTTTAATTTTCAAACAAAAATATTAACTTTTGGAATGTATAAACAGGAAATAAGTCGAGGAGTCATCTTGTCATCATATCCAAATCTTAAACCATCAAAAGAATAGTGATAATTGAATGATTGTGTGATAAGACGGTTTTAATGTTTGGAAATAAAAACAATATTTAACAACGAAATGGTATCTCTTAAAATTAATAATGCATTGATATATTTATAATTAAATAGCTTACAATTTGTAAACATGTAAACATACCCGAATGGTGTAAGAATTCTTGATAAGAGAGTATGGGCGATATAGTATATCAGAAATGATCCAAAATGAATTTAATGGAGTCTAACTAGGAAACTAAGCTAATGAGGTTATAAAAGATAAGAATTAATAAAAAAGGTACATAAATATATATACGTACATATAACATGCTAATAATATACATGCATTTGTAGAAAAATAAACTAAAGAAGAACTGAAGCAATATCATAACTGGACATAAATAATAATTGTTCTAATGTTGCTTCTGAAAAAGGTTAACAAAGAACAAGGGAAATGGTATTTCCAGCAGGTTTGTTAAATTGTCGATTTTAAGAATTATCTGGTTAAAAGTGATAAATACCAACTAATACTATATAAATATGGTGTTGATAATTAAATAATGGTTTCTGCAAAAGATCAATCTAACTACTCCCTTCAGTTATCAAGTGATACAGTGAAAGGGTACTAATAAATTTCTCATACATAGAAATAATTTAGCTATTTGCGAACCCCAATTCCCAAAATAGCAACATAATATTCGACGATAATCTAAGCAACGAATATTAATTGCTCACATTGCTTGACCAACAGCTGACAGTGTTTAACAAAGCATCCATTATTACATTTCAAAACTAGTGAAAAGGCATAAATAAAAATCGAAATAAATCCAGTCACAGCTTAATGGAGAGATAAATATATATATATATATATATTTATCTCTCGAATATTATGTTGCTATTTTGGGAATTGGGGTTCGCAAATAGCTAAATTATTTCTATGTATGAGAAATTTATTAGTACCCTTTCACTGTATCACTTGATAACTGAAGGGAGTAGTTAGATTGATCTATTGCAGAAACCATTATTTAATTATCAACACCATATTTATATAGTATTAGTTGGTATTTATCACTTTTAACCAGATAATTCTTAAAATCGACAATTTAACAAACCTGCTGGAAATACCATTTCCCTTGTTCTTTGTTAACCTTTTTCAGAAGCAACATTAGAACAATTATTATTTATGTCCAGTTATGATATTGCTTCAGTTCTTCTTTAGTTTATTTTTCTACAAATGCATGTATATTATTAGCATGTTATATGTACGTATATATATTTATGTACCTTTTTTATTAATTCTTATCTTTTATAACCTCATTAGCTTAGTTTCCTAGTTAGACTCCATTAAATTCATTTTGGATCATTTCTGATATACTATATCGCCCATACTCTCTTATCAAGAATTCTTACACCATTCGGGTATGTTTACATGTTTACAAATTGTAAGCTATTTAATTATAAATATATCAATGCATTATTAATTTTAAGAGATACCATTTCGTTGTTAAATATTGTTTTTATTTCCAAACATTAAAACCGTCTTATCACACAATCATTCAATTATCACTATTCTTTTGATGGTTTAAGATTTGGATATGATGACAAGATGACTCCTCGACTTATTTCCTGTTTATACATTCCAGAAATGATTGACGCATTTCACAATGAAGATGATTACTACCTTCTTGTTCTGAGAATTCGTATCTGTATTAATGCAATCCAACTTGTATTTCAAGCTGACCGATGCGACGTTAACATTTACTTCTGATTATTCATTTATTGATTTGTTTGAACAGTTTGCTCATGCTTGTTTACATGTGTTGTTTATGCATAATAGAAATCGAGATTATACATACTGTGTAAATTTAAATACGTTACTCAATTAATCCGGACAACTTGGTCCCGATTAAGCAGGGATTCCAATTAACCGTTGAAATTTAGTTTTGGCTTATAAGTATTGGGACCATTCCGTTCCAGGAGACTTATCCCAATAATCGGTTGTCCTGATTGACCGGTTTCCCGATTAAGGGGCGTTGACTGTAATATTAACCGTAGAATGCCCAGAGGGGACACAGTGTCCCCGATATCGCGGATGTCTCCCAGCCATTTTCTATGGCACTGAAGCCATAAAATGCTGGGCATTCTACAGTTTGAGACAATATTTGAAATATAAAATAGATCGAAACGTAAATAAACGTGTTCCAAAGGAAATATTTCTAGCATCAATATTTCAAGAGTTTGATGGCAAAAAACTGGGGCAATTTTTTAATATGTGATTTATAATATAAAAATTCAAACATCAATAATTTTCACAAAAGTTAATATTTTTGTTTGAAAATTAAAATGCGCAATACCCATTTTGAGAAATAAGTGTCATTCAAAGGAAAACTATTTCTTCTAATTACTTTCAGAGATATTCACAAATAACTGAGACAAGAATTCACTATCAAAATGCTAAGTCACCTTAGGAAATTTGACACATTTGAGGCGTTTTATGAAATACCCAAATGCTCCTCTTTCCACAGGTATAATTATTTTTAACATAGAACGCATACTTTTTGAGTTATTTGCGTTTTAGTGAGGATTTTGAATCCGTCGCTGAAACTTTAATGGGATTTATAATGCAAAAATTCAAACGTTAATAATTTTCTCAAAAGTTAATATTTTTGTTTGAAAATTAAAATGCGCAATACCCATTTTATGAAATAAGTGTCATTCAAAGGAAAACTATTTCTTCTAATTACTTACAGAGATATTCACAAATAACTGAGACAAGAATTCACTATCAAAATGCTAAGTCACCTTAGGAAATTTGACACATTTGAGGCGTTTTATGAAATACCCAAATGCTCTTCTTTCCACAGGTATAATTATTTTTAACATAGAACGCATACTTTTTGATTTATTTGCGTTTTAGTGAGGATTTTGAATCCGTCGCTGAAATTTTAATGGGATTTATAATGCAAAAATTCAAACGTTAATAATTTTCTCAAAAGTTAATATTTTTGTTTAAAAATTAAAATGCGCAATACCCATTTTGAGAAATAAGTGTCATTCAAAGGAAAACTATTTCTTCTAATTACTTTCAGAGATATTCACAAAAAACTGAGACAAGAATTCACTTTCAAAATGCTAAGTCACCTTAGGAAATTTGACACATTTGAGGCGTTTTATGAAATACCCAAATGCTCCTCTTTCCACAGGTATAATTATTTTTAACATAGAACGCATACTTTTTGAGTTATTTGCGTTTTAGTGAGGATTTTGAATCCGTCGCTGAATCCGTCGCTAAGATAACACTCGTGGTACAAAGAAGAAATCTAATTTAAACAGCAAAGAATTGGAACAAAATTATCCATACAAATTTAGAGCTTAAATATGTCAGATCTGAATAATATTTGTAGAATGCATTGATGCGCTCAAACAAGTGAACAGTTAAACACAGACACATATACAGTAAATGGAAACCACAATTAATTTAAAGGAGAAGCTCAAATTTCCTATTCAGTATGTTAAAGAAGAAATTATCATTGTTCCCTTTAAGCCAATACTTTAAGAACTGTGCGAATTTAAATACAAAATTAAGCCCAAAAATACCAAAAATACAGCGATAAATCAATTTTGAAATCCATATCTTTGTCAATATTCCATATTATCTAATGATTGTAGTCAGCTATGTTCTATAATGAATAGGTTAAAGATAGAACTTATAATCTTGCAAATATCACTCAAGCTCAGAAAAAAATCTTGGACACAAACTAAAAAAATTTAAAAATCTGAACAATGTTATTTGTATAGGAAAATGAAACTTTCAGTTGACTGTAAAAATGAAATTAAGCCTCTGATTGATACAAAAATTGAAATACAGTATATTTGCGCCGCATTATTCGAAAATAATTCATAATAACATTATCAATTTTTTGAGATTCATTAATATTCGATCCTTAATTGACCATCATAAAACAAAATACTAAAAATGCAATCAAACATTGTACTTGGGTTGATGTAAATCTCTGAACAGAATAAGGGAGATGGGTATTTATGGTTTTAATGTGTAACAGTTGTTCCTCATTATATAATTATACATGTTTATCTCTCTAACGAGTTGGCTCCTCTCCTCCAGTAGCTTTTCTTTCTTTCTCTCTAAGTTCGCGAGTGGAATAATACCGGAGCTTACAGTCATTTTTCATATAATAGTGAATTTGTGTTGTTGTATAAAATGTTATTATTTTAAAACATTTCAACAAGGTTTTGTGACCGAAAATAATATCCCAGTCTCATTAAAATGATGACTAATCACTCTGTTATGACATAATCATTACGCATCAAATATTGAAAAATTGGCAAATTTTGTGATTTTTCGAGTGATGTCGATTATAGCAGTAAGACAGACATATTTAGAGATGTTATTTACCTTATAATTAATCAATGTGAGCCCAGGCGTCCGAAGGGCTCCTCTGGTGGAGACAGTGTTCACCAGCCGCGCAGCGCAACCAAGCGAAGCGCGCTTGTATACATTTATCGAGTTTTAATAGTAAGGATAGGTTTATCTCATGATGAACAGGAGAGTACTTCTTAATTAAATTCGAACTCTACTACCGTATTTTTTATTTCGTGAATTGAGGTTACTGCAGTTTCAAATTTGTCTTCAGTTCCTATGCCTTCAGGCCAGGGAAATCGCCACGGGGGAGAAGAGGAACAATGCTCTCATTGGCAAAAAACTACTGAGAGTTTCTAGTATTTCGTTCTCCTAACATAATTTAACAAACTACTACACTTTTGGCTCAATTTGAGGAATTCGGGCATTTTATTTGATAAAATAGCGTCAGTTTTCAGGGGAAAATACCCTGGACCCCACTGGGGGCTTACAGCGCCCCCAGACCACCAACTTGGTGTCGCGCTCCATCCAAAAGTATGTTTCGTGGTTTGTCTTAGAAGGAAAAGCCTGGCGACGTCCTCAGGGGCAGATCTCCATATATAAGCGCGCTTCGCTTGCTTGCGCTACGCGGCTGGCGGACACTTTCAGCTTTCTGCGCCTAGCAGTTTCTTCAATCAATTCGTTACAGATATATATATATATATATATATATATACAGGGTGGCTCATAAGTTCTGATACAAGCTTCTTTAGGTATAACATTTTTTATACTCAAACAATTTTCGCTGCGTGCTAGGACACATTTTTTCCCCATAGAAATCACCATACAAAACACAGTTCCAGGTCTTAGACTCGAAAAATCTTTTAAAGTCATTGAGAATAATCGAATTACAATTTCTAAAGACCATAATAACAAAGATTGTCTGAATATAAGAAATTTTATACCTAATGAAGCTTGTCACAGAACTTATGAGCCACCCTGTATATATATATATATATCTGTAACGAATTGATTGAAGAAACTGCTAGGCACAGAAAGCTGAAAGTGTCCGCCTCGTCTGCGCCGCAATCCAGCTCAGGCAGTCAGAAAAATCGCGAGAGAGATCGGAATTCCAAAATCCACGGCTCAAGATATCGTCCGAAGGGACTTGAAACTGAGAGCAAAGAAGGAAAAGAAACTAAAGCGCTCACAAGTCCCCAAAAGGCAAAAAGAGAGACAAGATCCAGAACTCTTCGTCGATCGTTGCACAGCGACTCGCACAGACGAGTCCTTTTTGGACTCCGCCCCTTGCCACACGGCCACCAGAGTCGCAGAATTTTTGAGAACGGAAAATATCGATTTTTGGACGAAAGAAGATTGGCCGCCAAACTCCCCTGATCTCAATCCCCTTGACTACGGTAGTTGGGGTATGCTGGAGCAGGAGGTGTACCGTAAGCCACCAAAGAATTTGCAGGACCTGGAGAGCAAAATTCGACGAGCTTGGGAGAATTTGGATCTGTCCAAAGTGAACCGGTGCATTGATCGATTTAAGGCATGTGGTACAGTGAAGTAAATGTTCAAATATTTATATTTGAAGAAGAGCTTATAAGGTTCGTAATTTGAATGTGAAGAAAAAAATTTAAAATAAAAATTAGTCTATTTGTCTTATAATAAATAGTCGAGAGAGCATGCTCGTTATATACTCCATTGGGGTAAGCAGAACTTTCGTCCCTGGAATTTTTGTCCCCGGAATTTTTGTCTCATTAGAGACTAAAATAAACGGGCACTAATATGTAAGGAACGGAAATTGAGGCTTTTGGAGTGGAGTATGTTCGAAAAAAAGGATGAAAATGAGGCATTTTGATTGAGAAATCAATAGGTGCGAAAAGGGCATTTCAGGGGACGAAAATTGGTGACCAGCATCATACCTACTTATAATAGTAGGAAGTATATATGAAACTTCTCGAACTAATTTAAACCAATTTTACATCAGGATTTTTATAGGTGATACTCCGTACGGGAAGTACAGTATCTAGGACGCATGTAGTATACCTTTTTTTGAATATAAAGAAGGTATAAATGTAAGGAGCATGCTCTCTCGACCTAATGAGCATGCTCTCTGGACTTAACGAGCATGCTCTCTCGACTTTTCAATACCTCCTATTTGTCATAGATTAAATATTTTTGACTTCATAAATAGATTAGTTTTACAGCAGACCCTCGGGGGCATGCCTAATTTCCGGGACGGAACGGGTCAAGATGCCTAATCTCCGGAACGGGACAGAAAAGGTACCCAATTCCCGGAACGGTCCCGTCCTGTCCCGTCCCGGAAATTAGGCATGCCCACCCTCGGTGTGCAGAGTTAGTGGCAATGAAACACGAAAAAGTTTCTCATGACTATCTAATTACAATGAGTGGAACCACTGGTCTAGGAGCATGTAAGAAATGATCGACCATTTTTAGGCGTTTGGATTTGAAAATTATAAGCGCAAAACCAATTTTCAATGAAAAAACTGGTTTCCCGGTCCAATATTCCATGGAAAATTGGTCCATTGCAGGACCAAAATTTTCGTGACATTTCCCCTAGGCGTATCTCGCATTTGTTCCAATTGAACTCACCTGAGGTAAACTTGGCCAAGAATTCTCTCCCCAGGATGAATGTTGCCTCTTCTACATCAATAACGTGTAGGAGTACCCGCTGGTCGTTTCCGGTATCGATTTTGACTTCCACCCATAGGCTTAGCCAATGGGCCTGCAGAGCCTGCCCGCAGGCCCAGAAAATGTTTCTGCAGGCCCAGTTAAGACGGACCGTAGCCCCTGGCAGGCCCTTGTCGGCGCCACTGGCTACGCCCCTACTTCCACCTGCCCTGAGACGGCTACGGCCGCTCTCCCTAAGCCAAATTAACTTGACTTACTTTCTTCAATTTTCAATTTGACAGCCCAAATTCCCGAAGCGTTGCAGTGTCAATCACAGGGCTTAGCGCCTGTGTCCAGCAGCGCCACCCCGGGATTGCCTTCCACCATCAATATAATGGTTCACTGGCTGAAAGCCAAAATAAGATAGTACCTGTAGAAGTAAGTTCAAGCAACTAATTTAAAGAACAAGTTGTACTATGGGAATTAAGATTTAAATACAAATCTTTAACTATCCCATTGTTTCAAAGTCTCAACATTATACTACTGCAGAGAACCATGAATAATAGCATGATTCACTGGTTGAATGTTGTTGACACATAGGATAGAAGCATAGCATGTGAGAACATGGATATCTCGATTCTGAGATAGAAATTACATAAGATACACTGAGGAGACCTCTATGAAGTAAGGAACTTAATGAATCATTGTAGATTCATTTTTGTTAATTATGTTGGTATTTATTAGTGGAATTTGGTAAAGGATGAGAAAGCGACTTTGGATATGGGCATGCCTAATTTCCGGGACGGGACAGGACCAAATACCCAAGATGCAGTCGAGTCGACTCCGTGTAATTGTGACACCGATTAATCGCGACACCGCTTAAGTAACTACATCTATACACCACATCTGACTAGCCAAGTCCTGGCCTGATCAGCATTTGTGGTACAAAACCAGCTGACCAGCAAAGTGACTAACAAACTAGCATTCCATTCAGATGAGTGTTTTGACTCATCATGACCACTAGGCTATCCCTATTAAGCATATGGTCATTATTTATCAAATCGGTTGCTGACACCATATAATTGACGACCATAAGAAAGTAATTTGAGTTATTTCAGGACCAGGGGCCTTATTCACTAACAAAACTTAAATTTGCTTATCTTACAAGTAAAAACTTTAAGCAAATTTTTAGTATAAACTAAGAATTTGCTTAACTTAACTCTAAGCAAAACAAAAAAAATGTTTAGTGAATAAGGCCCCAGTAGAAGCAAACTAAGGGTGGTTTGGCAAAATTTATATTTGAAAAAGTAAAAAGGGGTAAAAATTGTGGTTTTGCAATACTTGTAACACAAATTTTAGGATGTGCTAAGCGCTGTATCTGCCGTACCGCATCTTCTGGCCTTACATATAGATCTAAAAAGATTAGTAACATTTTTTAGGTTTATTGATAATCTAAAATATAATACAGTCAACTCCGCTTAATTGGGATCCAGGAACGGAATGGTTCCCTTACATAGAAGCTAATAGTAAATTTTATCGGTTAATTGGGAACTCCGCTTAATCGGGACAAAATATCTGGGACCAAAGTGTCCCAATTAAGCGGAGTCACCTGTATATGTTTTTTACTGCTTATTGCAAGCAAACCTGCAAGAATATGTTTAATTATTGACAGGGGATAGCAGAACAGGTCCAGCATTTGAACACCCATAAGTTGGGATATATGCAATAAATAAAGTGATTTCGTATATTTATGGTTATACTTCTGAGGTGCGATAACCCGGGTAAGAGATTTTAAATTTCTTGATTGCTATGCTAGTTTATAAATGTTCGTTTTTATTTGTTTGTGATGTGAAGTTGTGAACCACTTATCTAATGTGTAAACCTCCGAGATGCGACATCTTTGAGAATATATGCTTGTGCCAAATCTCGAGGTTGTCGCATCTCGGAGGCCCTCTCCATATAACCATAAAAATACGAAATCATTGTATTTAGATTTAGTTTCTTAAATGGCTGACGCGATTAATCGGTATCACAATTACACTGCATCATAGGTACTTTGGTCCCATCCCGGAAATTAGGTACAGCCGAGTCCGCTTAATAGGGTCACATCGGTCAGAGGACAGTTTGCCCCGATTAAGCAAAGAAACCTATTAGCTGAAAATAATTTGTATTGGCTTCTATGTATGAGAGCTATTCCGGTCCTGCCAAAAGTGGGCCGATTAAGCGGTTGACCCGCTTAAACCCTTTAAGCGGAGTCGACTGTACTTAGATTTTCCGGGATTGTCCCGGAAATTAGATTCCTTTTTCTGTCGACTGCAGTTGTAGGAATAAGGTGGTTTCAGATTGCAATAAAGTGCTGGAACGCCCTTTACTGCTTAACTATTCATCTAAGCTTAAAGGTTTCGAATTTGACAAACAGATATGGAAAAGAGGAAAAGATCAAGAACGAGAGAGATAAAGCACTTCTTGATTTTGAATCTAGGTTGATAGAACGGTAAAGAGCTGAATAATCTCATGGTAAGATGAGAATGAGGTTAATGAATGAATTAGGCTAGCTTCCACCAAATTGAATATCATCAGACTGTCAACATAATATGATTGAAAAGAATTAGATTCAAGATACTTAAAAATCTATCGAAATAAAGATCGAATTATCAAGCCGTAAAATCAAAATTTAAATTAGCAAAGATGAAGTAACATGCACCTGCGTTGTCTAATCAGACTAGAATTTCCAGTTACATGACTCGTGATTGTTACTTTGCAAAATTTTCTTCATATATTTCTCTCTCATAAACTTACTTTGCATAATAATGGTTTCAGCTTCCCATCCTGTACTATACTTCTGTGTGCAGGTGCTGTTAATCTTTTACTCATTCGATCATAGTTAAAAAACAAAATATCGCTCTGTATACTACTGCTATTATGATGATTGGGCTGTGTTTTACACTCTGGAAATATAAAATTTTGCAACAATCACGCGTCCGCCAAAACTCCTACTCAAGATTCCAGGGAATGCAGAAATCTAGCAAATTAGTAATATTGTGTATATGTTAAAATTCATGATTTAGGAACATTGACAGGTTGTGGCGCTTCTAGCTCATGTATTAGTTCGGGGAAGCGTCGAAAGCGTCGAGTCCTGTTGCGTGATATCCTGAGATCGTAATATTTTGAGATATCGTAGCATTCTGAGATTTTGTTTGGCTTACTCAAATGGCCTTGTGGTTCAATCAGTCTCATTGTGGCACCAAATTGTGGCACATGACAAAATTTGATGGCACGCGACACAATTTAGTGGCACTGTCACGAAAATTTTGGTCCTACTATGGACAAATTTTCCATGGAATTTTGGTTCGGGGGGACCATTTTTTTCAAGGAAAATTGGTCCGGGTGGACCATTTTTTTCAATTAGATTCTATCAATCATTTGACATCCTCGAATTTTTGATACTTTTCAATTGTCGAACAAGCAAGTTGTTTGACCCCGGACTGACAATTCATATTCTGAACTCTCTTCCTATTGAGTGCCTACCTATTCCAACTATAATAACTAGACCTAATAACAGCTACCGCAGCGCCACTGGGGCTTGACATCCTTTCCAAATGGTGATGTATTTTTCATTGAAATATTGGTTAGGGCGGACCAAAATTCCTTATGGAAAATTGGTCCCCCGGACCAAAATTCCATGAAAAAAATTGGTCCCCCGGACCAAAATTCCCTGTAAGAAATGGTCCCCTCGGACCAAAATTCCATGGAAAATTGGTCCATAGTAGGACCAAAGTTTTCAGGGGAGGACCAATTTTCCATGAAAAAATTGGTCCCCCGGACCAAAATTTTCGCGGACCAATTTTCCAGTGACAGCACGCGACACAATTTACTATGGTAAAACCCCATATGGACCATAAATTATTAAAATGGGGGCGCGTCGTTAGTCCTACTCCTAAATTGGCATTAGTCCTACTTTTTTCAGATGTTTGCGTTAGTCCTACTCCTAAATTGGCATTAGTCCTACTTTTTCAGATGTAGACGTTAGTCCTACTCCTAAATTGGCATTAGTCCTACTTTTTTCAGATGTATGCGTTAGTCCTACTCCCACAATTGTCCACTATTTCAATGAGATATATATAAGAAGAAAGGGAAGAGCAGCATTTTGAGTTGAGAATATTATCCAAAGACTGTGGAAGAGGCATTTATGAATGAAAAGGTGGTTGAGTGGCATTTTAAGTGAGAGACAATGAATAACAGGGATAAATGGTACCTTTTGGTGATGATCAATTGAATTAGTTTTAGGAGTAGGACTAACGGCAACATCTGAAAAAAAAGTAGGACTAACGCCTACATCTGAAAAAAGTAGGACTGTTGTATGAGGGTTTACTTACCATGACCATTTACTTACCTCTATTACATGGACCAGGGATATATTCCAACCATGACGGTTTACTTACCATCTTTGTTATGGCTTCACACTTTATACTTCCTATTACACAACTACATTTTATTAGTACAAGCGCGCTTCGCTTGCTTGCGCTGCGCGGCTGGCGGACACTTTGTGTCTGCCGGAGGCGCCCTTTGGGCGTCTGGGGTCACAATGATTAATTATAAAGGAGAAAACATCTCTAAATATGTCTGTCCTACTGTTATAATCGATATTGCACGAAAAAACACCAAATTTGTCAATTTTTAAAATTTTGATGAGTAATGATGACGTCATAACAAAGTGATGAGTTATCATTTTTTGATGGTAGTTACGTCATATGTGAGGCGTGTTAGTATACAGATTCTATTAAAATTTCAGCCTTCTATCTCCTATAATGGCTGAGTTATGCCCGAATAACTGTGTTGCTTAACTTTTTAAAATGTGACAATGACGTCATAATTCCATGATGAGTCGACATTTTGCTCTGAACTCAGAACTTACTGGAGCCATAGCCAAATGACTCCCACATGCCAAAAATCAGCCTTCTGCGCCCAGCAGTTTCTTCAATCAATTCGTTACAGATATATATATATACAATAATCGAGTTTTAATAGTAAGGATACACATTAATCGAGTTTTAATAGTAAGGATTCACATGTATTTCAGGAAAATGAAGGGGCATGCCTAATTTACGGGACGGGACGGGTTAAGATGCCTAATTTACGGGACGGGACGGGTCAAGATGCCTAATTTACGGGACGGGACAGAATCATTCCGGATAACTTTTGTCAGTACTTAATTTGCGAGACGGGACAAAAATACCTTACTATACAGTCGAGTCGATTCAGTGTATTGTGACACTTAGTCATCCCATTATTCACTATGTATTTTATTCATTATATCAATATTTATTCTACAATTCACAATATAGTTATGTACTACAGTGAAGATTGGATATAACGACAAATCGCAAATAACGACATTTTTCTCTTGCCCGATAGTACGTCGTTATATCCAATCTTCACTGTATATAATTATTCGGGTACAATGAATCCGCTTAATCAGAACACATTGGGTCGTGATACTTTGTCCCGATTAAGCAGAATTCCCAATTAACCAATAGTATTTAATACTAAATTCTATGTATGAAAACTATTCTACTCAGGGGCGTTCCCAAGGGGGGGGGCATCCGGGTCATTTTCCCGAGTTTGTTTCTCCGCTTGCCCCGGTTTAGAAAATTCTTGTGACCGCCCCTGATTCTATTCCTGGAGATTTAAGCAGTTTTCGCGATTAATCGATGTCACAATACCTTGAATCGACTCGACTGTATAATTAGGTATTTTTCTGTCCCGTCCGGCAAATTATGTACTGACAAAGTTTCCGGAATGATCCTGTCCCGTCCCGTAAATTAGGTACCTAGATTTTCCGGGATGGTTCCGTCCCGTCCCGTAAATTAGGCATCTAGATTTTACGGGACTGTCCCGTCCCGTCCCGTAAATTAGGCATGCCCCTTCATTTTCCTGAAATACATGTGAATACTAATAAAATGTAGTTGTGTAATAGGAAGTATAAAGTGTGAAGCCATAACAAAGAAGGTAAGTAAACCGTCATGGCTGGAATATATCCCTGGTCCATGTAATAGAGGTAAGTAAATGGTCATGGTAAGTAAACCGTCATACAACAGGACTAATGCCAATTTAGGAGTAGGACTAACGTCTACATCTGGAAAAAGTAGGACTAATGCCGATTTTAGGAGTAGGACTAACGCAAACATCTGAAAAAAGTAGGACTAATGCCAATTTTAGGAGTAGGACTGTTTCATGTTATTTTCACCCATATGCTATTTCCACCCAAACCATTGATATACCATGGATATTCTATCTCTATGCTACTTTCACCCAAGTGTTGATTAGTAGATTATCGTTTTTATGGTTTCGATCATTGTTGTTGATGATGATTACAATGGTATTTATTTTAGCTCTACGTATATATACATTTCTAACAATAATCACATATGTAGTTTAAAACTCATGATTGTGCATAACTGTATATAAATAATACCATTGTAATCATCATCAACAACAATTATCGAAACCATAAAAACGATCATCTACTAATCAACACTTGGGTGAAAGTAGCAAAGAGATAGAATATCCATGGTCTATCAATGGTTTGGGTGGAAATAGCACATGGGTGAAAATAGCATGAAACAGGACTAACGCATGCGCCCCATTAAAATATAATTGATCCATGGTCCATATGGGGTTTTACCATAGAAAATTGTGTCGCGTGCCACTAAATTGTGTCGCGTGCCATCAAATTTTGTCATGTGCCACAATTTGACCGATTGAACCACAAGGCCATTTGAGTAAGCCAAACAAAATCTCAGAATGCTACGATATCTCAAAATATTATGATCTCAAGATATCACGGTACTAAATCATCCATGGTTACTTAATACTAGGATCTCAAAATATTACGATCTCAAGATATCACGCAACAGGACTAACGACGCGTCCCCAGCTCATGTATTAGTTCGGGGCGCCTGCATTAGTTCGAATTTGGACAGTTGGCATTAGTTCGACAATAATTTCAGACAGTTGGCATTAGTTCGACAGTAATTTCAGACAGTTGGCATTAGTTCGACAGTAATTTCAGACAGTTGGCATTAGTTCGACAGTAATTTCAGACAGTTGGCATTAGTTCGACAGTAATTTCAGACAGTTGGCATTAGTTCGACAGTAATTTCAGACAGTTGGCATTAGTTCGACAGTAATTTTAGACAGTTGGCATTAGTTCGACAGTAATTTCAGACAGTTGGCATTAGTTCGACAATAATTTCAGACAGTTGGCATTAGTTCGAATTCTGTATGTAGTCGTTAGTTCTATATGATCAATTCTTGATTTTTGTTCATTGTTATGCTTCTAAACCTCACAAAATTAAAATGCCTACTTTCACGGTCAATTTGACGTTGTTTCAAACTTAAAATGCCTACTTTCACGGTCAATTTGACATTGTTTCAAACTTAAAATGCCTACTTTCACTTTCTGCGATTATTTGCCAACTGTCTGAAATTATTGTCGAACTAATGCCAGCTGTCTGAAATTACTGTCGAACTAATGCCAACTGTCTAAAATTACTGTCGAACTAATGCCAACTGTCTGAAATTACTGTCGAACTAATGCCAACTGTCTGAAATTACTGTCGAACGAATGCCAACTGTCTGAAATTATTGTCGAACTAATGCCAACTGTCTGAAATTATTGTCGAACTAATGCCAACTGTCTGAAATTATTGTCGAACTAATGCCAACTGTCTGAAATTACTGTCGAACTAATGCCAACTGTCTGAAATTACTGTCGAACTAATGCCAACTGTCTGAAATTATTGTCGAACTAATGCCAACTGTCTGAAATTATTGTCGAACTAATGCCAACTGTCCAAATTCGAACTAATGCCAACTGTCCAAATTCGAACTAATGCAGCGGCCCATTAGTTCAACCATCTTCTACCGCATCCCTAGTCCCAAATCCGCAAGTTACTGTGAGGCCTTATATACAGTAGGTTATGACAGTACAAATGTGTTAAACAAGAAAAGTGTTAACTCGATATGTCCAGATGGTGTTTCAGATCAGAAATGACCCCAAATACATCCTTGCCATCATTCTGAACTAGCTTCCTATCTTCCTTTACATTCTGTGCAAGTGCAGTTCCCTCCACCAGTCTACATCTCTTGTTCTTAGTGCTAGGAGGCTGATAGATTACTTCTTCCAGTGCTGGAGTGATCAAATTGCTGTACACAGAAGATTCTAAGCTCTGTGACGTCACCATTACACCTTCATTGAGACGTGGGCAGTTTGTTTTCGGACGAACAAACTTGGTTAGGAGCGTGGTGAGATCTTCTATCTGAACTAAACTGCTTTCATTCTGGTTGTCCTGAGCTAGTTTGTCGAGTATGCTCTGGTAACGATCTGTGTTCTTCTTCTTTCCGTTCTCTTTCCAGAGCAACTTCACTTTTATCAGGTGCTTGTACATCCTATGATGAATTCATAATATAGAATTACAATTGTTTAAGATTGATTCCATGAAATACAGCTTTGTGTAAAGTTGCGAAAATATTAAGATACATACAAACAATGAAATTTTGCAAAACAAATAGCGGTGATATCTACGCCTTGAAAGGATCCTACATGGCAAATTTGAATTTATTTTTGCGACTAGTAAATCAGCCAAGAAAGAACTCCACTAAAATTAAAACAGTGCATAAGACTGTTGAAATATTTTCTTTCAAATATTTAGACATAGAAATGGAATGAATTGTGAACAAATTAAGATCAAAATTGATCAAGTGCTACCATGCCTTAGAGCAGCGGGTTTCAACCTTTTGGGGCTGTGGATCCCCTATAAAAATGTTCCTATATTCTGTGGACCCCCTCCTATTTACCATAACACAAAATTTCGAATCCTGTGGACCCCCTGATATCTATTGTGGATCACTAAGGGGTCCATGGATCCCAGGTTGGGAACCACTGCCTTAGAAGTTGGTTGTACACTGAACTATTAGGTACGTATTTAACGGAATTTTCTTCGTTCGTCTATCTAGACAAATTGACTCTACCTCCATCGAGTCTGCACAGGTCCCGTCATGGTATCGATTGTGTTGGTAGAGCCACACCTCTGTATTTCAGGAGGGATTTTCTTTGGGAGCTTTTTCATGTTTGTAGAAGTATTGATTCTCCATGCCATCTTCTCCCCAAGAGTTCCTAGGTAAAATTTAACACTAAGTATCAAAAGTTTTAAAAATACAACATAAAAATCGATCATTTTAACGGATTTTACAGCAATTGTACTCTGTTGTAAAATATACTACTGTCACTGCACATTTATAGTACAGTCGACTCCGCTTAATAGGGTCACATCGGTCAGAGGACATTTTGCCCTGATTAAGCGGAGAACTCTATAAATGTGTGAGAGCTATTCCGGTCCTGCCAAAAGTGTCCCGATTAAGCGGTTGACTCGATTAAACAGTGACCCTATTAAGCGGAGTCGACTGCATATGTAGATGTGAAAACGTACCTATAAACCTTCCTAAATCGGTCCACAGCCTGACCCTCCTATCCATGGAAGCAGTGAGTAGCAGCTGCTTATCATTCATATACTCCAGCGATACGATAGCCTCAAGGTGACAGCGAATAGACAACAAACAAACAGGTTGTTTACGACTTTTACTCCTCTTTAGTCCGTACTCTCCGATGCCCCACCCTCTCACATACCCCCTAGAGTCCCCTGTGTACAGCGTACTATCGTCTCTATTGCTAGTGAGACCATACACTGTCTCCTGTGTGAGATCGTCAGTGAATGCTGAGAATTGCGATACCAATTCTCCTTCTTGAATGTTCCAGAATTGGATCACACCCTTAGCACCTGCTGACACGAGACTGCCTGTCTCCGTATGTGATCGGGTTTTCAAGAAAAGCAACTACAATGGAAACATTCGAAAATATGTACTGTGCATGTATAGCCTCTACCAGTGGTGTAGGAGAGGTGGTGTGTGGTGGTGAAGCCACTACGATTCTATGACGTACTCCCTTACTAGAGGGTTTATTTTGCAACATACGTAAGTGTTCAGTGGTGCCAACCACCCGATACACCACCACAAAGGAAATACTGCCACCTAACCAACAAAGTTAGAATCTAATTTCATAAAATACGCATTTATACAGAGTAAGCTTAAGCTTAATTATAGCTACCTTCTCCACAGAGTTAGTATAGTCTGCATTCAGATAGCCGAGTGAGGCAGTACCTGCATGGAATCCGTCCCACTTCGACATCCTCCTCTTATTCCTGTTCTTCCCCAACAACTCAGTGTCTGCTTTCAGTGAAAGTCTCTGTTTGTAAGTGTTTAAAACCGCCGAATCTCCCGTTGATAGGCCAGATAATGAGTTGAGATCTTCGCAACTATCTAAAGTCGACTATCGTTGATCAAATTCTGGTTCGATGCGAGTTTTATTAATACAAATTATTCTATTTATAAGAGAATGGAACCAATTCCGAGTCGATTTAATTTTAACAAAGTTATGGTTAATGCAGTGATTATACAAAGTGTATTTCCTAGGTAGGTTTTCACAGGTCGAATCTATAAAATAAATATTAAATTTATTCTACTACGTATGCGTATAAGAATATTTGGAACACTACCATATAGAAATGTTTTTCTTTGGTGCTCAGCTATTTTTATATAGTGAATCTAGTGTATTTAGAATTCTTACAATCGATGAAATTGCACTATCTTGTTACGCTGATGATATTAAATACTTTCAAAATTTTTTAGCATGATTGCAATCAGATAACGTACAAAACTGTGATGATGGCACCAATGCAGATAGATAATGCTAGCAAATCTGGTATAAATAGTGGTTATTTTCAATTTTTTTCTATTTCTACTAACCTTGATTGTCTGTCTGCGAATACAATTTCTTGACAAGTTTGAATGCGTCCAGATTCCATATGAATATCTCTCCTTTATAGCTCCCAGACGCTATGAAGTGAGGTGAGAGGAGAGTTGAGCACAACACATCCTCTTGGTGGACTCCTACACCGAAAAATTGGCCAATTGTTGTTTTGGTCTCTTTGGTGTCTCTGAAGAAAATTGGCATAAGTAGCGATGTAAGTGTAAATTGAGGAATTAAGCTTTACTACCTTATGAATCCGAATTTTCTACTCCAACCTGCTGTCACTATCTTCTCGCCAAACATCAGCAAAGATGTTATCTATGAAGAGTAGATTATGACCAGGGATTAAGTTTGAAGATCTAAGCGAAATTTTCACACCTCTGCAAAAAAAGAAAAACAAATTTCGCACCTTTTTTATGCAATATATTACTTCACTCTCACAATAGAAATCATTGTTAAATATATCCTTACTATTAAAACTCGATTATTGTGTATGTATGTATATATATATATATATATATATATGTAACGAATTGATTGAAGAAACTGCCGGTCATAGAAAGCTGATTTTTGGCATGTGGGAGTCTTTTGGCTATGGCTCCAGTAAGTTCTGAGCTCAGAGCAAAATGTCCACTCATCATGGAATTACGACGTCATTGTCACATTTTTAAAAGTTAAGCAACACAGTTATTCAGGCATAACTCAGCCATTATAGGAGATAGAAGGCTGAAATTTTAATAGAATCTGTATACTAACATGTCTCACATATGATGCGACTATCATCAAAAAATGATGACTCATCACTTTGTTATGACGTCATCATTACTCATCAAAATTTTTAAATTCACAAATTTGGTGATTTTTCGAGTGATATCGATTAGCACAGTAGAACAGACATATTTAGAGATGTTATCTCCCTTATAGTTAACCAATGTGACTCCAGGCGACCGAAGGGAGCCTCCGGCGGATACGAAGTGTCCGCCAGCCGCGCAGCGCAAGCAAGCGCGAAGCGCGCTTGTTAGTATATAACAATAAAAGGTTATGTGTACATTTTCACACCTTTTGGCGCGAAGCGCGCTTGTTTAATGTAAAACTACATATATAAACATGTCGGTCGAGAGACCGATATTACAGTAGAAGAACGAACCAGAAGTGTGAAAATATGAGCATAATGAATATCAAACAAAATAATCTTACAGATGCCGCGTCCGAAGGACGAACATATATCTATCCATGTAAAGTGTATCCGATATATTTCTTGACCGATAAACTTATGTTAGGCTTTGCCCCCCTTCTTTGTATTTACATATTCTTAACTAAATTTATGTCATAAATGATAACTATCTATAAGGTATACAACTAGTCCTATTGCATTTTCATTTCTCACCTCAGAATTGTCTCCCATCTCAATCTCAGATAAACAAGCTCCATTATTGAAGTTCCAAATCTTCACTTTACCGTCCCTGCCTCCTGTTACCAACCTCCTTCCCGTCGGATCGAACATCATCGCCGTAATCTCACTGTCCCCGTGTACTTTAGAGAATTGGATTATCTTCTCACCTGTCTCCACATCCCAGACACTGATAACCGAACCCATGCAACCACATACTACCTGAGGAATGTTAAAATTGGACTCAACACGACAAATCTAAAGCAAATAAGACTTCCTACTTTCATTCTGCGAACCCTACTATCAGGAATGGTTCTAGGAATTTGGCAACCTGGGTGGGGCGGGATGGGACCAAAGAGGCAAATGCCCCAGATGGTCCCTGCCCATTATCCAGGGTTGCCGTGGGAATGGAATTTCAATTCCCATCCCCATCCCATTCCCACAGGATTTATGTGGGAAATCCCACAATGGGGATCCCCATAGCCTTAAAGTCATTCCCATTCCCATCCCATATGGGAATTCCCACAGATTCCCATTCCCACGGCAACCATGCCATTATCCGTATGCTAAGTATCGCAGTACGTAACCTGGTTGAAGTTTTCGTTGTACAGGGCAGTACAGAGAGGTCTGGCGTGTGTTACAACCTCAGAGGTTGCATTGGGAGACATGGCTTCATTCTCTAACATGAACAGCTGGTATGCTCCTAACAGGAGAATGTTCCTCTTGTCCTGGATACAGAGGGCAGTAGGAGGGTGCAAGGCGGGGTCCAATCCCTTCTGACAGCTGATCGTCTGGATACACCCGTGGCTCTGTATGTCCCAGACCTTAATCAGATTGTCCTTAGACATACTGACTATCTGTCCGTCACTGTTGTTAATCACGAGATGGAGAATAGCGGATTCGTGTCCTCGAAGTGACTAAAAGAAAGTTCAATCCATTCGAAGAATGTCTACATTAAATGTATAAATATACTTGTATATGTTGGATATTCTTCTATCATTATTATTCAATCAATCTTGCAATTGTATCAAGGTTGATTAAAACTGAATATTATTTGGTGAATAGTTGATATTCGGTTGCTAACCAAAATCAACATTCTTATTCGTAGACAGTATTCGTGAATAATGATATCAGGTTTTCAACTACGTATATGAACATTTTAAAACAAATACTATAGATTTGGAATCTTTCTTTATCGAGTTTTTAACTAATTAAAAAAATATTTATTTTCTATCGAAAACTATTCAGTTAATCTGGAATATCTCTAGTCCTGAAACGCATAATTTAAAATGACAAAATATTCATATAGGAAAATGAGGTTTGCTACATACTGTAATACTTTCTGAAAATTTTGTTTAAATGAGTGGTGATACTGAAACGAGAGCCAATGCACCTTTATTTGCATATCAGTTAGTAGTTCGAATATACAGTGCCCGGACAAAAGTATTCGACCACCACAGAAACCGCCATACAAATAGTATGAAAGTGGGTCTATTCATAAAGGAATATGTACTCAAACTGTAAGGAATACTCTATTTTTTATTTCAAATTCGTAAACTACACATTCTAATTACTCATAATTGATAGCCTCAGTATATAGAATACTATGCCTCAGCTTAATTACTGACTCCCAAGTTAATAAATATCAACATTTGCTACTTGATACTACTTGTCCCAAGTCACAGCCATTATATATGATGGCTTTTAGTGACACAAAGTGGCATAGGTTGATAATTCTCAACATCAAAATAAGTAATTGAGTTGAAACTCTCAATTATGAGTAATTAGAATGTGTAGATTATGAATTTGAACTAAAAATAGAGTATTTTCTACTGTTTAAGGACATGCTCCTTTTTTAAAAGATCTAATTTAATACTATATTTGTATGGAAGTTTTCGTGGTGGTCGAATACTTTTGTCCGGGTAGTGTATGTTATCACACAATGTATTATAGGACAAATTACACGGGGTATTTCAATGCTTACAGCGGTTGGGGTAGCTGTGACGTAAGGGTTCCATATCCTCAACACTCTATCCAGTCCACCAGTGACAATCACATTCCACTGAGACGAGTACTCGAAAGAGTTCACACCTTTGTTAACTTTGAACACATTCATCTTACGTCTCCTGTCCACATCGCATAGTATGAGTGCAGTGTTGGTGTCTGTGCTACAAGACACGAAGCAGTTCAGCTTCCAGCAGTACTGAACCTTCCTAGTCCATTCTCTGTGCAGCTATAAAATAGTAAAACTTAACACACAATTAAACGTATATAGAACTGTGGATAATAACCGTAGTTGTAAATATTAAAGTCAAAGGTTTGCTTTTTGTTTTATAAATTGATTAGAGAACTATAATGTATGTAGGTATGTACTAAAGCAAGTTCTTGAAAAACTGATTCAACATCATACTTACCAACCCATTTCGACAATTTCCCTGGATTCTAGGAGTGAAATCCCTGTTTTTTTCATTGATTTCCCTGGATTAGACAAAAATTCTTGATGTTAATCATTATTACTATTTTAGTCGTAAAAATCGTAAAAGACATGTTTCAAAGATTTTTGTAATAGATTATCCATATATTTCGCATCAATTACGTTTAAAAGGATATCAATGACCACATAAATTGACTCAAAAACCCTGGATTTGGCTAAAAAGTATCTGTATTCAGTGTAAAATCCTTGGATTTCCCTGGATGGTTGGTAAGTATGCAATATGTCGGATGTCATTAATTGCAGTAATGGAAATGGGAATGATTTGTTCATGAAATAAGCTGAGGTAAATAAATAGGAATTGATTTCAAGGTACAAATGTGCATATACAGTCAACTCCGCTTAATCGGGACAAAATATCCGGGACCAGTGTCCCGATTAAGCGGAGTCACCGCTATGTTTAATCTATGGGAAGATAACGGCGTTCAGGAGACATTCAAAAACTCTAATAAGAACCAGAGTTTATAGTATCATAATTATGCTAACTATCTTACTGCTTTGGTAGAAAATTCTAAAACATAAACTTAGGTAGTTTACAATTGTGCAATGTTGTTGTTCGATTAATTAGTTGGCTAAGACCTAAACGGAAGAAATGTAGATGATTTTTCATTACTGATGTTGCAATTCTAGTTTCCTCAACGCCCTGGACAGAATTACAGAGAGGGGATATCTACCTACTGTGGCTGATGTGTTGAGGACAAGAGTACAGACCTTAGGTGTTGTAGAATTCAATTTTAGTTCAAAGGACTGAATTTCTTGTAAGTTTTCGATTAGTATAAAGTTTTTATTTAGGCTTAGAATAACACATTCCAAAAATATTACGTTTGGTTTGAAACCTGCTGGCTCTTCCTAAGGCAGACGTGATAGCATTTATCTACGTAAAAGCAAACGAGTATACTACACGTGTACAAGTAAAATGATTCGATTTTCTAATTCTGCAGATATGACATTTTCACTCAATCAGTTCTACTACATCACCATTTAAAAATAACTTGGTCCAGAAAAACTCAATTTGACAACTTTTAATCAATTAACATGTTAATAGCGAACGAGTACACGTGTGATTGTGCTGTGTATCAATCCAACTTTATTATTGCAACATAATGTTAGGTAGTCCTTAGTAATCAGTCAAAATACGGGTTGCCTGGATATTTCCTAAAGGAGAAGAGCGAGTGACCAGTGGAATAGTTTTACAGGAAATGTCCTTAGCAATAGTTTTGTTTTATTTATTAAGAGAACGGCTATAATTGCAGGATTTAAAATTCTCTCCTATGCCTTTCTCTTACCTGTGGTGAGTATTGGACTACGCAATCTTCATGCTTGTTTAGCAGTAGATCATTCCAGAACAATTTATGACAGCTGACTATAGATTGCAAATTTAAATCCGTTAAACTATTAAATTTACCAAAAATACAGTTGAGATTGTACCTTGTTTACTTCCAGTCAGCAACCCGAATAGTCCATTTTGAAGATTATTGAGACAAATCGTACCAACTCCTCCGTCTGTGTCTCCAAATATGAGAACTCCGTTTGTTCCAGAAGGAGATTCACACCTAAAAATGACAGCATTTTCAAACTAAATAAAAGAGCGAATAAACACCTGACACTAACCAGTAGTCTATTGTAATGGGATTGAAAGGCAGACCAATAATACGGATCTGTTTCTCACAGGCCTGTGTACCAAGTTCATAGAAATCTAAATTAGAACAAGACAGATGAAAGGACTATTTTATCGATTATTCTGATTAGTGCCCTATCAATAATCTGACTTGGTTTCTAGATTAAAATACTCTGATCGACATATTGATGATGGTTGATATAGCGGCGTACTTAGCTCTCCATCAGTAGTACAGGTGACTACCTTTCCTATGTTCTCCATGTAGATAGCATCTAACACCCATAACTGCTTCAGGCGGGAGGCATCAATCTATTTGTGTGGATGAAACATTCGTGACATGACCGTAGGAAGCGGTGCAGCTGCTAAGGCCATGGACTTAACACTTTGTTATAAGCTGTATTAGCTCTATGGGCGATAATGTGGATGAGCCTTACAACACAATGGCAATGGCCTCACCACTTTGTACGTGCTTCCAACGGCAATGCACGAGATAATAACGTACTCGATGGTCTTAGAACAGTCATAGCTGGATTCGGTTAACCAGCTGACCGCAGCAATCTCGGTTAAAACAGTTAAGAAATCTTAGATCGGTTAGCCGATCTGCTTTTATTTAAAATATTTATACGGATTTCATTTTTTCGGCAGAGATTCATGAATATTATTTCAAAAAAATTGATAATATAATATAATTTCTGTTTTCTAACCAAATACATGTAGTATATTTCGAGACCACAAAACTATCAATTTTTTCTATATCAGGTTAAAGATAGGTCCAGAAATCTATATTTCTACCAAATTAATATCAAAATCGGTTAGCTGGTTAACCGCCCTGGAGGAAACCAAAATAACTAAGCCCTAAAATCGGTTAACCAACCCCAGCCCTGAACAGTTATTAAAGAATAGAATAAACAGATGTAGCAGAACTAAAGTTTACATGGTAGGCCTTCAGAAGACTCATCTTCGTGTCCCACAGCGCTACTGTGCCCTCTTTCGAGTAAGTGACGAATCTCCCCTCCGAAGAGGCCGAGGTGCGGATGCTATCGCTCATGTCCTGACACCTCACGTTATGGTAGTAGTAGCTGATGCGACTCAGGAGGTCTCGGTGAGGGCTGAAAATATGAAACATATAACAGCAATGACTAGCATTAAACATTTAGTTCTATAGCCCTTATGGCATGGACGCTGTATTCGTCCGTCCGAGGGATCCTGTGAATCTAAAATCTGATTCCTATCAAGTTTGGTATGCAAGATGCTTTTATGGTATATTATCTATTTTCGTGGAATTTTATCTCTTCCGTGATCCAGTTTTATAGAAATATATTCATATTTTAACACCTTTAAATATTAAACAGTATTATTAATATCAACAATTAGCATTTTTTGAGAATTTCGTTACGTAGATTCCGCATTTCGTGTTTATATAATAGTATAATATGAGTATTTATAAGTTATTCACAGAAGTATACTTTTCACACCTCTGGTTGGTATTTTCTGGAATTACATTATGGATTTGTCGATCGATAATTTAACAACTCAGTCAAGACTTTGAATTCCACTCAATTCAGTTAAGCCATACATTCCATCAGGATATTGCTACAGTCAGGGTGCTTAATATGAAGTATCTCTATTATGAACAATCTTGTTGGTAACCTGGCGGTTCATAAGTGACCCTGACTGTACTAGATATAATTATAGTTAAGATAAAATGTACCTGTGTGAGATCTTCTTCACTGTACTAAGAAAAGGCATCTATTGGAAATTTGTATTCATTTGTAAATATAATAATAATAAGAATCTAATACAATCATTCCTGGAGAAAAGCAAACTTTGCGATAAAAGAAAAGCAGACACAAAGTGTCTTAAGCACAAGGCAAGCCAACTTGCTATAGATCAGGGTTTCTTGACGTTATGCCTCGATACCTCATGAGGGTATCGAGATTCATTTTAGGGGTATCCAATCAGCTGGTAAAACTAAAATGTTCTATTTGCTAGGTATTTTCAATTTTATTGAAATAATAATTACGCCTTGTTTTGAAAGATTAATTTTTTGGTTTTGAAAGATTAATTTTTTGTATCTACTCTCTTATTCGTGGTTCATTATTGACTAAGATCAATAGTGATGAAATGTAGTATAATAAGTGTATTAGAACAGGGACCATCAAACTGCAGTTCGCGGGACCATTTTTTATGAGTCATTTATTTTGTTTATTTTGAAATTTGTTAAATAAGTATGATTTACATATTTGATTCACAACAGATATTGCGAATATACTTAAGTACAAGCGCGCTTCGCTTGCTTGCGCTGCGCGGCTTGCGGACACTTCGTATCCGCAGAGTCGCCCTGCGGGCGCCTGAAGTTACTCAATCTAAACTATTTTGGGATTTATTTTATTTTATATAAATATGTAAAAAAAGTTAACGAATAATTTCTCATATGGATCCGAAAATATGATATTCGAAATCTACACCCCTGAAAACCCCATGTCAACCATTGGAAGCTAGTATCTACCCTATTTGAGATTTGTTTACTTTATGTATCTAATGTAAACAAATAAATTATCATATACATCTGAAAATATGATATTCGAAATCTGCACCCCTAAAAACCCCATGTCACTCGTTGGAAGCTAGTCTCTAGCATTATTTTCAAAATTCATCAAATGGTGTGAAAATCTGTATATAAAGGTGTGAAAATATGCACATAATCTTTTTTATTGCCATACATTATAATACATTTAAGATATCAAACTTAAGTTGTGGCTTTGAAGTATTTTAATAACAATGACGATCTATTGTAGTGTCGTACAATGATTTCCATTGTGATAGTGTAGTCATTTATTTTGTATAGAAAAGGTGTGAAAAATGGTTTTTCATTTTTTGCAGAGATGTTAAAATTTCGCTTAGATCTTAGAACTTAATCGTAGTCATATCATTTGACACCTACATGCCAATTTTCACACCTCTATGACTTCCCAATTCTTCAATCAATTCGGACAAACACATTTTTTTAAAAAAAGAAATCCTAGCATTTTAATATATAAGATTAGCACTTTATTGTTTCTAAATTCAGGAAACCTTTAATGTTGTTTAAATTGTATAAAATACTTTTGCTGTTTTTAGAAATGAATGTATGTCTTCTCAATATTCAAATATAAAGAAAAGTATAAATGAGAAGTATTTGACAATATACTATTTCATTTTCGGATATCAAATACTTTGCAATTACACATTTTTCATTAACAGTGCGATATTAAAATATAGAATACTCGATCTTAAACTTTCAATGCGATTCGCCAATTTAAACATTTAGCTATCAGAAGAAAAAAGCAGAAGACCCCTATATTACGCGTAGAGCATAATTAATTACATATAAATATACGACACTGACTCTGCTAATTTCAATGAAAGATTGGGTCATAAATTTGCATAATTAGTATTTTTCCAATCAATATCATAATTCATATAAATTATTTAGTAATAAATAACCTCTCCCTTGTGGTTCTCCATACTGTTCTTCTCCTGGTATTCAAGGAGCATGTAGGTGCAAAATTCATCCTACACAAAAAGATTCGTTGCAAAGATGTGTGGTAACATTATATAGTATTAATAGTTTTGCCAAATAATAATGTCGTCATGAGAATTTAGTTAATTCTGTCATTGTGCATTATAAAATTAACCACAGCGACACCCCCTACAACATAAACACATAGTGTTAGTAGGTGTAATTAGAATTTATGAACTTACCCAATCAACAGTTCCGTCACAGTTCGTATCCACTTTCATGAACATTGATTTGAGCTGAAATTAATATTCAAATAAAACCCTGAATATTCCCTGTCTTGGAGCATATTTTAAAGCCATTTTAATTGTTCCAAAAATATCGCGAAATCATCAATTAAAATCCCGAATAAACGCAGGGATATTGCAACTCATCCCCGATCATTGTGAACCATAGGGAAGTATAAATGCGTGGGATTTACAATAAAAATAAAATACCCGTACTAACTAATAGACCATAATGACATGTCTTGTTTACCTGTTTGTCCGATTTACTAGTGCCTAGAATCTCCTTAAACGCGTGCTGGAATTCTTCCAAGTCCAGGCCATCACTACCATTCTCATCAGCACTCTACGCGATAGTAGAAGATAGAAACCTCGCGGGACATTTATTAAAAATGTCAAAATAACTGTATTGTCCATTTGAACCCAGAAAGATGGGATGCCATAAAAAATAGTCATCAATTTCCATGGAATCGACCTTATAATTAGACGTAGAAAGTTGTGAATAATCGCGGATAATCACTAATTTAATTAAATCGGTATTCATTCGGTATCATCTTCGAAAGTAGATGGGAAATGGTAGAGTTTCGTTGTTTTAAGAATTCTATCAAGTCTATTAAACATTAATCGAGCGAATTTGCTTCAAACCACTAAGTTTTTCAGTTTAGCAATTGGGAGAGTTTGGGTGCACCTGATTTTAGTATTATTACTGAAATTCGATTAGCTATGTATTATTAAAGTTTTATTATAAATTGGAGGGGAATGAACACTTCTATGTTCTTCATTCTATGATTTCCTCGTCAAATGATTTTCTCTATTTAATTCGCGAATTTATTTAAACTATACAATAAACCGAAACACCAAAAAATGGGTTTAATTACAAACAAACGAATCTTTCTAACTTCAATAACTGCATTAGCGGATAAAATACTATAAAAGAAACAGTCCGTTCTCTGATTTCTTACTCGAAAACAACAATTACAGCTCGAAAAGAAATAGAAGTGCAGTTATATTGTGTGTAGATCAAAGTCGATTCAAACTAGCCGAATAAATGTGCTGATGAATACGAGTATATGCATGATTGTATGTTTCTCTTGTAAATGGATTATTATTTCATTAAAAAATAAAAATACTCCAGTTTGTTCGATGAAGGTACTTAAAGAAAGTGCATTTTATCTAAACTATAGAACGATATTTAAACGACGAGCGTGAAATATATTTTGGCTTTCTATTAGCAGCCAAGGTTCCTAAAATGATTTAGGATTTCAAAGACAGAATTCGTAATATTCTATAAAAATTGAAACAATATTTGTATTCATCATATATTGTTCCCAAAGGGAAATTTCTCAGGAATGTCTCCTATTGCTGATACTTTGACTAAAAATAAATAAATAATTTGCACATAAATGAATCTCGAGTATGCCAATTATTTGGAAAGAATTTCCCTCAGCAATCTCCCTAGCAGACAGACAGTACCTGGAATATAGACATGAGCTTCATGAGATGTTGCAGGTTTACGCTATCCTCAATCTTGTCATAGCATTCCCCACTGGCTGAAGACTTGATGAGTGAGCTAGAAGATGAGAGAGGAGTAGACAGAGAAAATGCCATTCACACGAGTAATAGCGGAGTGAGGGAAGTAAGTAGGGCAATAATATTCATACGAAAACCGCGAAATTTATCGAGAATTTCGCGGTTTTCGTATGAATATTATTGCACCAAGAGAAAGTCAATAGTTTAAAAATGATTAAATGAATATCTTATTGCTCAAATATTTGCTTTCTATATTACGCGGTATTGCTAAGACTTTATAATATTAGTAAATTACCCAATATGATAGGCAATAATTGTATGAGTTAGGAAGTTATATAGCATTTTTAATCATTGAAATTTAAAAAAATCCGAATTCATTCTTGTAGTTTATAATCAATTCTCCAAAAAGTGATGAGCTCATTTGACACTTGCAAATGAAAATTTTATTGGTACAAACAAGCATTATAACATCACCACAATAAAATGAAATTGAAAACTGCTGCATTCCAAGTGATATTATTTTTATCGCACAAAAAATATCTTGCATTTTTTTTCACTTATTTCCATGATCTAAGCCAGGTAATTATTTTATCATATGCTGTGCTGTCATTCAAATTACAGAATGGTTATCGGTAGTTTATCATAAAAACAGTTGGGATGTTGGAAGTCATGATAATTATATGTTTAATAATCTTTAATAATATGGATCAGACAGAAACTATAATAAATCTATGAAAAAAATATTTTGGTTTCCTATCAGACATTTACCTAAATGTCACCCCCAATTTTATGCCATCATCCGAGTAAACATGAACTTTCCTTCCTTATGGAAATACATATTCGTAAACACAATTCGATAAAAACATAGTCTTGTATTTTGTAAGTTTAGATGTAACAAATTGAGTACATACACTGCTGAATGGGTTAATTATCTAATCAATGTCAAATGAATTCAACTGTGCCAAAGCCATTTGCCTTGCAATGCCATCCGTCCGAATCTCAGAAAGTTGAGAGTACTGTCTGGTATAAATACAACACAGTTTGGAATAAAGGAAAAACTCCGAGAGAAGAAGTATACGTCCCAAAGGAAACCACTCTTACGTCTCTGTTGAACCTTTGATATTATTTTGAATTTTGTCTCGTTTTAATTTTGAAATGACTCAGTTAAGTTTCACAATACCTCTTGGTTGCTCTGAGGCTAACAGTAACGACTCCCTACAGCGACTGTTAGAGAACATCCAAGTTATAACTCGAGAAGAGAACTTTGCTGAGAAGATTGAAGGACGGATGGAAAGTCTGGAAGACAAGTTCTCAGATATGGCAGCGAGAATAATTAAATGCGAAGATCAGGTATTCATTGGTTGTACTTTCTTTTAAATCAAATTAAACGGAGAAGTTTAAATAAATATACATATACCTATGTTCAGTTGCTCATGTACAAGAGTATAGTTACAACATGCGATAGCTTACATAGAAAAAGGATATATGATTCTTGTACGATTTATGAACTGTTACTAATATACAAAATTATAAAATCGGTTCAAATATTTCTATCTCCAATCTCGGTTCATTAATTTATCATTTATGTCAGGTTTATATTACATTATGATATTATGGTTCATTCAATAAATTAGAAGAGGAGTGAACAGAAAATTTATTTCATGAAGATCTGAAAAAAGAATTATCTTAAAACTGAATTTTAATGAATCTGAAATATTTGTCTGATCATAGGAATTTATTGCTATTGCACAATAATCTATACCTAACAAATCGGTTTACCTTAAAATGGGATTAAAATATCATTTCGAAATACAATTTAATAATCCCTTAAATGGCGCTAGATTTTTGCTAACTCATTTCCGGTTAAGTCATTTTGGGCGGGGAAACCTTAGAAATGTAGGGTATTTGCTATAAATAGAAATGACCCCAGGTAATTTAAGGGTTTTAATAAGTTGTATCCACTGTATGACTCATTATTGTGAACATAGTCAACTTTAGAAGTGCGTAGTTATTCCTAGTTTAGCTAAGTGATGTGATCAAATAACAATGAGTATAGCCAAAGACTGCGAAGGTTAATTCGAAAGATAATAATTGTCGTTTACCAAACAGGCTTAATTTAGCTTCTCAATAAGAATACTAATTTCAAACGAGCCACTCAATCAAATTCCATCTAATAGGCTGGCACAGTGGAAGATGTGCTAGAACGGTTGAACAGACTGTCTGAGAGTATCGAAGCATTGGAGGGAGATAGCAAGCACATGAAAGAGAGGGAGGTGAGTGACGTCACTGAGCTGAGGGACATGTTGGAGTCACTGAATGCAGAGAGTAGAGGCATCATCGAGAGGATTGACGACATGGATAAGACCAACACAAGGTAGGTGAAGTTTTTCGTATTATTAAACTTTTTAAAATTTAAATTCGTCACTCATTGATTACAGAGATGTCATTAACATTAACCAATGAGAATGCTAGAACATTTATGTATTTGATATTATAACTTCCGTAATGACTGTCCATTCAATCCATTTCTCAAACTGTTCACCAGTGATCAAAGTAACAGAAGTAAAGTGTTATATTACTATAATGGACAATTAGAGATTCGGACTAACAATCTGTTCTCTTCAGATATTTACCAATGGAGAGGAGAGTTCTAGGTAGATATTAGGTACAGTTTGGATAGATGATGTGTGCGAACATACCAAGCATTTATGCAAATTCATATCAGTTAATATGGACAGCGATTCGTAGTAAGAATAGGTCTTAAGTATTACTTTAAATTTTCAAATCATAAAAATATATTATCTATCCCTTGGGAAGATAATATATTTTTATGATTTCGTCTGTCTGTAGTCTGTATTTACATTTTTTACTGTTGTTTTTCTACAAATTTTAGTAATTGCATGATCAGGCAGATTATCTGCATTGTAACAGATTCTCTGCAGTGTAATGGTGTATGGTAATATACCTACCTAGACATATGATAATATAGCCTACCTAAATGAATAAAATGTTGAGTATATGAACCGCAAAATGTTTAATGTGATTAAATCTGATATGGAATGAACCAGAAATTACCTTCTGTTGAACCATTACCTCAAGGGCTTCAGAGGTTTCTTTCTTGCAAGTTGTAGTCAAAATGGCTACTTTTGCAGAATAACAATGAAGGTTCATCGATCTCAACGATAACGTTATCAAAAATTATTATCATATCTGTACATAACTTTTTTAAGTTCCTGTTCGCACCTAGAATTAACTTTGTTGTGTGGTTTAATCACGTTAGATTTATGTGTGAAAACCATATTGCAAGTTCATTATTCTAGTCATTCTATGTAAGACAATGTAACACTAAACTCAATACTAAATCGAATCTTGCCGAGTCTAATCATTACCAAATTGTGAATTCGTCAGTCAGGTTTGCTGAATGCAAATCAACTCTAAAGTGACAGGAATTGGAAGTTTACAGCGATTAGGCATTTAGAACGAAGATATGTCACCAGACTGTATAATCAACCAATAGGATTGATACGTAGGAATTGATTGGAAAACCATTAATGATAATTCCGTCTGACTTAACAAGCTGCCTCCTACTTTGTGAATAAGTGTGAAATGTTAAGATTAAGATTGATAAGCGAATTGACATTTGACAGTATTGAATAAGAGAGGTACCTATCTAAGTGCGTGTTGAATGCTATGAATCAGCATTGAGACAGAGAGAGAAGGAAGAGCGGATATATGAATGCGAAAATATAATAGCAATAGAGAGATAGAATTGGATTGAGGTGTTAGGACTCTAAACGCGACTTTTCACACTCCAAATCAGAGAGAAGCGTATTGAGAGGCGTGTTCCGCTTGACTTTAAGGAACTTAGTATTCTTAAGCTTGACACTGGAGGCCCAGTTCGGCAGGGTCTCCAGCAAAAGTGTCAGATGCTCTTCCAGCAACTTTTGATCCATCTTACAATGGTGACTCTCCTTCAGTTTGTACAACACATCGGACCATGGGAGAGTGCCACGTTTTTCAGCGAGGTACATGTTACGCACGATACTGCATATCTCAGGCAGTTTCTCCAGCATTTCTAGCTTCTGTATCACTCCATCGTCTCTGACCATGTTAAGCTTAGCCTTCTCCTGTTCCTTCAGTCTGATGCGTTCAATCAAGTTCTTGGAGACGCCTTTCAGTTCGATAGACTGTTTAGTGTCTGATGGTGTGTCGGTGCTCTCTGTTCCTGGATCTGCTGCGGACTTCTCATCCATCAGTCTCTGCATGACCTTACTGATCCTAGTCGGGAGGAGATCGTGGGATGACTCCAGGACTTGCCTAGCCATCTGAGGCGTGTTTGAGTGCGGTTTTTGTGGTAGTTTCCCTTCAGGAATTCCTGGGACTGTGTCCAGGTTGAAAGAGGGATGCCATCGCTTGATCTGGTCGCTAGGCAGCTTGATAGGCGGGTCGAATGACCGCAAGAATTTATCGTGGTAGCCCATTAGGAACTGGATAACGTGTGCACGCATTTGTTTGTTCCGTGTGAGGAGATCTTGGTTAGTGAGCGATTTCGACTTCACAGATCGAGTAGGAGACTCACAGTGTAGATCGTTATTCGCGGTTATTATCAGCTGCTGCTGCCCACGACGCGGAGAGTTGATGGAGGTTCTTACTGGCTGGTAGGAGAGAGAGAATGAAAATGGGTAGAGAAAGAGGATTTGTGCGACCTGTTTAAAACTCAACTGTTTCCCACTCATTGTACTGACTGCTCTCTGTAGTTTCTCAAAGGGACAAGTCTCCCTCCTACGTTCTGTCATGGAGAGGACAACGTCCATGCAGCGGAAATGCTCGAGCAGGATAGAGTGGGTGTGAGAGATGGGCATCTGAGAGTCGGTAGAGAGGTGGTGGTACTTCTGGTAGTGGGGAGGAGACTGTATTGGACTGGTGGGGGTCTTGGTCGGGCTTGAGAATTGGAGTTCCCTGAATGTTTTCATCTTGGGAGACTTTTCTGGTGTCTTCAAGAGAGCTAGTTTCCGTATGATACTGTCTCTCTTAGGCGATAAGCATCTCTCATCCTTGTTCTCAAAGGGGAGAGATTTCACCGGGGAATCCAATAGGGTTTTCCTAGCCTTCGCCTCGACAGGAGTTGGTTGAGCGAGTTGCTTGGCCAAAGAGAGCTTGGATACCCGAGCACTACGAGCTGGAAGCGGTGGGACCTTGTAGCTCTCCTTCTCATCTAACTGAGTGAGCAGCCTACGTCTCACCCTACCCACCTGTTCTAGGTTCGAGTTGGTAGTGTTTGGGATTTTGAGGATGACCGGAGTCTGGTAGCTGGGACTGCTCACGCCTGGACTCTTGGGGGTTTGGGCAAGGGAGGGGGGGACTTCCTGTTTGGTAGCGGTTAGCGCTTTCAAGCCTGAACTCAGAGGAGTGGAGGGTTTCAGTGGAGATTTGCTCCGACTGAGGGAATCTTGCAGTTGAATGAAAGTCTCATTTTTGGCCTTATTCTTTTGATTGGTTTTGTGTTCTGGGGGGCAAACAGATGTTTGCATGAGTTTCTTAGAGCCACGTGGCTTCCTAGCAGGAGCTGGCTTAGCTGTTCTCGCTGTTACTTGCTTTTGTTTTGTCGCTTGTTTTTGTTGTGGGTGAAGGCTAACAAAATCTGTACTTAGAATGACTTTTTTGGGAGATGGATTGAGAGACACATCTTTTGTTCTCTTCGAGATAGGAATAGACCCTGAATTCGGACGCTTTCGACCGGTAGCTTGAAAGAATCCTTCCAAAAGGGTCTGACCTGTGGACATTTAGAGATGAGGTTGCCTGACGTCTAGTCGATATTAGGAAATTAGCTAATAATATGAAAATAAAAGTCGACAATATTTCTGACTAAATATTACATCCTGCTTCCATAATTGGAAGTAAAAAGACATTCCAAAATTTAAAAAATATCACAATATCACCTTTGATTAATAAGGTCATACGATGTTTCCTTGAAATATTATTTCTTGCGTTAGAAACAGAAAATGGATGGAAATCTAGTTAATTCCTAACTTCTGAATAAGAATGTCCACTAATGAAATGAATTAGTTCTTGTGTGTCGATACTGAAACAGCGGATTGAAAATGTGGGTAGAGATGATCGTTAATTGATATTGAAAGATATATTAAATGATAGCTATTGTAACTATTAGCTAATCTGATCACACCAAATAATCAGTCGTTTATCACTAAGAAATTTAATATAATTCTATTGAATTCGTTTATTCAATTTCAACATAAGCAATTTTATGTTGAATCTTCAATTTTTGGTGAACTCAGATAACCTCCAAATTTTTTATATTATTAATGATCTCATTTGAATATGGATTTACTGTAGTGGTTAATATAATCAAAAGTTTCTGGTGTGTGATTATATTATTATTATTAAAATAGATATTTGTATATGATATGTGCGTCAACTTTGTCGTAATTACAGTGCATGCCAACCATAGGCGTCGGACCCACCTGGCTACCCGGCATGGGCCGGGCGGCCCTAAGTAGCTGCCCGGCTCTACCCGGCATCGTCGCTTATGGGCCGGATAGGCCCAGAGGGCCTACTTGACTGGGTACAAGCTTACCTAATACATTCCCAAAGTCCTAGAACCGTGTATCATGCAGTTTAATTACTGTATCCACTAAAACATATAGAGTTTTATTTATGTTAGTATCGATTGGGCCGACCCCGGAGTCTTTGGGCCGGGCGGCCCGAAGGGCCAGCGGGTCCATTTCCGATGCCTATGATGCCAACTTGAGCTATGGTAAAAGCGGGACGCAGCGTTAAATTTCGCGGGACATGGCGGGACGCAATAGGAAATAACTATACATGGAATAAAAAAAGGGGACATAATCATGGGCGTAGCCACGGGGGGGCCTGGGGGGGCCTGGCCCCCCAAAACTTTCACTCGGCCCCCCCAAAATAAATAAATCACTTTGAAATTTGAAATTTGATCTAAATAATGGCCCCCCCTAAAATATATCCTGCCCCCCCAAATAATATTTGGTCGCTACGCCCATGGACATAATGGGTAAATTTCATGTTAAACTCGCGAAAATTAGCTCAATAGAGTGAAAAAAACGGGACATCCCACCAAAAACGGGACGGTTGGCATGTATGTACTAATTACTTGGTAGGTGTACTGAATATTCCAGAGAACACGTAGTTAACCGTGTAACCTCCACTAGTTTCAGCACACAGCAAGAGACCGCGAACAAGGAGAACTTGAGCCTCCTGGAAGAGAGCTTGTTGAAGCATGAAGAACACGCGGCTGTTCTGACTGAGATGAAACTGCAGCTAAAGAATGCGGCCAAACTGAACGCGGTGCTCTCTTCAAAGGTAGAATCTCAAACTCTAATACATTCATACGTTTTGCAGAGCAAAATGTCAAAAATTATTTCCGCTGTCCTATGTTCACCGTTTCCATCTTTGACAGCATTACTTAACGTTCAGAGGTCCCAATTATAAATCTGAATCCCTTCTGAAAGCAATTAAAAATAGAGAAACCATTTAGCTTTAATCTAAAACATACGAGTGTGTAGGACTTTGCATAATTCAACAGAATTAGTGACTATAACACTGCTCTGTTAGAACATCGACATGTGTAAACCGTCTCTATAGTTAACATGAAACTATACATATGAATGTAGGAGTGAAACATTGTAAGTATGTAGCAACATTCAGTAATACGGATTCGCGTACTTAAGACTATTTTAATTATATTATAACGCAGAGCCGGTGCCACTGGTACGGTTGGTACGGTTTTAACCGGACCACTTTTCAAAAGTGGCCGCAGGTTGGTCCGGTTGGTTCGGTAAAAACCGGACCACTTCTAAAACCGTGGCGCCGGCGCTGTAACGATATGTGTGTGTAATGATAAGCATGTGTGATTAGCTGCAAGAGGTGAGCGACAAGTACGAAGATCTAGCCAGAACGTCCACAGAGAGAGAGGAGAAGAGTGAGCAGAATGAACATACTCAATCCGTCATAATCGAAGCGTTGCAAGAGCGTATCAAACTCCTGGAATCGCAGCTATCCAACGCGTCCAGTCCTTGTCCATTCAGTCCCACTTCTACCAGTGACCTGGGCGAAGAAACCGCCCCGAGGAGTTCAAAGAGCGAATATTCTCTCTTAGAGAAGGAGAATAAGAATCTCGCGAAGAGGATTGATCTCTTGCAAACGGAGAATACACAGCTCAAAGAGGAAAGGGTGAGTCGCAACGGAGAATACCTCAAAGCAGAATGATATATGGAATCGAAATAAAGAGCAGTTGTTCCCAACACAGGGTCCACAGACATAATTTTTGTATTATGGTTGATGGGAGGGTATCGACAGAATCCAGAAAAATTGCTATAAAGGGTCCACTGCCAAAAATAAAAAAGGTTGAAAACCGCGGATTTCGAGGTTTGACTATTTTAAGTCATAATAGTCCAATTCAACACCATATATTACAAGTATTTCATATATCTTAGTTGAGGGCTAATTAGTATAAGATTTTCTGTACATAATGCCGTCATAAATGATACATCAGAGTGTTTTAGATAGACGAACCTTTGACAGATGAAGAATTCCTCGAAAGCAGTTCAGAAGATGAAGTCTCATTGGAATCTCTCATACTTCCCAAGCCAATACTATCTGTAAACAAACCGACCATCCTGGAGAAGGAAATCCAACTGAAGAAACAGACTCGCAGAGAGAAAATCAACAAATTGCAGCTCATGATAGAGCGCATGAGAGAGCAGAATAAAGGGCTGACAACCCGTGTAGCCAGAATACACGAGAAAGCTAGAATTAAGAAGCTAGAACTGCCCCAGACGCCATACGTGTTGTTGGTAAACGCAGTGAAGTCTCACATTGAGAAGCAGGACATGGTGTACAGTGAACCGTTCGTATCAAAGCATTCCGGGCACAAGATGGGAGCCGTAGTAGATTTCAGTCACGCTCAATCTGGTGCGGATTCTTCCATCGGTGTATTTCTAACTTTGCTACCTGGGGAGAGGGATGACACTTTGAGATGGCCGTTGAGAGCCAACTTCAAAATTGCCCTTGTAAATCATCGAAATAGCAAACTGTGTCACATTCACTCCTTCAGTGATGGAAATGATAAGGCATTCCAGAGGCCAATGTCAAATAGAATGTTCAACTTATACGGGGTATCTCAGTTCATTTCGATCAAATCGTTGTTAAAACCTAACGACATGGAGTTCTACCTTCTAGAAGATAGGCTAGAATTTCATATCGAGGTTCAGTTAGCGAATTAACTTCTGCGGTCAAACACTATACACTTTCTAACTCAATATTTATGTTTCTACTCCTTTCACTTACTTCTTTACTACCCTGTTACTATTACTACTTAGTACGGCACTAACTTTTCACTCTTGTTAGAAATAGTGATTGTGTACTTCTCAATTTACTCAATAAACTCTTCTTACCTGTTTTACTTCTAGTGTGAGGGGTTATGGGCATAGGCGTAAACTTGGCCAAAGTGGGGGGAACCAGAGTTGCACGCGGGTCGAATATAATAGTTTGCGAGCCCGTGGGCCGGAAACCTTGATGGAACTTTGTTAGTTTCCACTTATTTGTATTTGCAGAAACTCACTCCCATAAAAGGATTCCCTTAGTGTCTCTAGTTAGTACCTTACAAAGCGTCCCAAAAATATTTATGCGGGCCGAATAATTTAGTTGCGGGCCGCGTTAACTTAAAAGTGCGGGCCGCGGTTACACATTTCGGCCCGCGTGCAACTCTGGGGGGAACAGCACTTCTGCCCCACCTCTCAGAAGTGTGGATGGTTTTACTCCTATACCATTCTTGTTTATCTCTAATTTAGTGAAACATGAAAAATATTACCAGTAACAGGACCGTAGTCACCAGGTGTGAAGTGGTCAGGTTGAAATCGGACCAACCGGACCGGTGGCTACGGCCCTGAGTAAGATAAATTAACCTAAAAATGTTTCTCCATGGGTGGCTCTAGTGACTGATTCATCAAAGAAAGGTGCAGTTTGGATAATCGATCGATAAAGTTAGACATTTTTTAATAGTTGAATAATACCTTGCAAATACTATGCATTATCAACACTAACTTATGGACGGACATCGAAATATGTGTATTTTCGGAATTAGTATTAACCAGTGTTATTTAATGTTTGTATACGCATGAAATTTAAACTTGATTCCTTCTACGTCTTACCTGAGTTTGTGCGAACAATAGGACTTGACTGAAGCATTCAGAATTAAAGCCCCATATATGTAATACTAGAATGAATTTAATAGTAGAGTAGAGATGGAACTCAATATCTTCTCAAATTCCTACGCAACTGGCATTTCTAAGAAGATTTTCTTAGGCTTATCTCTCCCAATAAGACTAACCATACAAAAGAGATGTTATACAAATGAAATGAAGTTAAGAAAGTTTACCGATGGCCAGTGACGAAGAAAAGATACTCAGCACACTAGACACTGAGGGATTCCAGTTTTTTGACCAGAAAGGCTTAGGGACAGTTACCCCAGACGATATCTCGAATGCAGTAGAGAGAGCACGCATCCATCTCCCAGCGCCAGAGTTCCAAGGACTACCAGAAGGTCCGGATTGGAAAACCGATTTAGAAGTAAGCTGAGATACATTTTAGGAAATGTTAAATGTAATTTCGCATTGTAACAACTTTCATGGTAAATTGATTTAGTTTAGACAGCTGAAATTCTGTACAGTAAGGAGTAAGGAGTAATGAGCTAAGTATAACGTTAAACAACTTCGTACTAATTTGAACCATTTGATTAATTAAGAGCTCTGAAAGGTGCAAACTAAAAACTTATCACGAGAATTCTGTAGAATTATTTATACTGGACAAATCTCCTATACTATCCCGGATGGTTCGGATGTATTTAATTAATTAAAGTGTAGACAGAATGTAAATTTTTTTGTTAAATTGACTACAAGAATTCTGTAATATAATATCGTGGTTATCTCTACACCATTAATATCCTCTATTATGATTAATTAATGAGAAAAATATGATTGCAAGCTTTTACAATATGTCCATACTTATTTTACTCGACCATAAAATTATAATTTGGGGTTATGATCCGCAGAAACACGATTATTAAGCAGGAATAGCATATGTACAATTACTCAGCATTACACATCACAAATCAGACATTGAGGTTTTAGATTTCAACCAACATCATCATACAAATGTTAAGCTAAGTTTTGAACAATCACATGCTACGCACTGCATCTTCTACTATTGAAATCGGACATGTTTCACTGATTCCCCTCGCTCTGCACTCCAACACGACTCTGTTCTCCTTTATGACATACACCCCCCCTAGTAGCCGACCCTCCCCCTCGAAATTACCCTCGATACCATTAAAACGAGCGAGAAATAATTTGACCCAAGCGTGTAGGTTAAACAGCTCCCCCAGTCCAATCCAGCTCTCTTGAGGTCCAAAGAATGCCCTGTTCACATCCAAGTACACTTCTCCTTTGAGGAATGTCTCGAACTCTTTCGCTCCCAAATCTTCATGCGTAACGCCGTACAGCTTAACACCTCTCTCGGATAAGAGTGAAGCGAGGCTGATCGCTTCCTCTCTACACAGGTATCATCCGGGTCTGCGAATGGCTAGCAGAACGATGGGGTTACTCTTCCAGAGGTGTTTAGCTGGAAAACTGGTCCCTGTTTCTAGGTCCTTGAGGCTTGCTTTCTCGAAATTCTCGTACAAGTTCGGAGTGTGTAGAATCTGAGGGTTTCTGCATGTGCTGAATAAGTAATTCAGACCGAGAGCAGTGATTGTGAACGCAGCAGTAGAGATTATGCATTTATGGCTTGTTGACAATCGTCTCCATCTGATTAACCAGGACATAGCATTAGTGTTATGATTATCCTTCTTTCTAGAGTTTAAAGGTACAAAAGTATACATACATGACTCATTAGTGTTTAATTCAATATAAAAAGTGGTACGGTATATACTATTTTGAGTAATATATGTATGATATACGTAAACAATTTCAAACGCTATAATCTACCGTAGTTATGACTACCAACAGATTCAACATGCTTCTTAAAAAGGCGATGTATCATATGATACATCGCACTTTTACCAATATCACTTCAACTCATGTTGATAATATAATTAATTAAATCAGCTGCTTCTCAATTAAAAACTGGTCGAGCTTCAGGTGGCGGTAGTCAAACAGTTGGACATCTCAACCTAAAAACACAAGTCAACATGTTATTGCTACACCATGCACCACAAATATGCGTAGTAAAATCCTCAAGAATACACGTAGTCGTTAATTAAGGTTTTCTTTTAATTATGAATTTTCATACGTAAAATGTGTGAATATTTAATTACAAATGTATTTATGTTAATATACTTTGTACCATGCTGACTGTATCCATACTTATGGGTTTTAAGATAATATATTAGTGAATTACCTTTTTCCGTAGATGATGATAGCTGAATTCGATGGTGATCTAGACGGAAGATTAACTCACGGTGAATTCAAGGCCTTTATTGATAAAAGTAACATATCTGAAAATAAAAACATTGAAACGAGTCTCGTAACTAAACAGTTGAAAGAAGTGTTTGATATGTTTGACACAGATAAAGATGGATTCATCAATGAAAAAGATCTAAAAACGGTTAGTATATTATTAATATCAACGTCTCCCTTAGCTTGATGAAGTGAAAATATCCTTACTATTAAAACTCGATTAATCTATATATATATATATATATATGTCTGTAACGAATTGATTGAAGAAACTGCCGGTCATAGAAAGCTAATTTTTGGCATGTGGGAGTCTTTTGGCTATGGCTCCAGTAAGTTCTGAGCCCAGAGCAAAATGTCGACTCATCATGGAACTATGACGTCATTGTCACATTTTAAAAAGTTAAGCAATACAGTTATTCGAGCATAACTCAGCTATTATACGAGATAGAAGGCTGAAATTTTAATAGAATCTGCATACTAACACGCCTCACATATGATGCAGCTATCATAAAAAAATGATGACTCATCACTTTGTTATGGGTCATCATTACTCATCAAAATTTTAAAAATTGACAAATTTGGTGATTTTTCGAGTGATATCGATTTTAAAACTAAGATGGACATATTTAGAGATGATATCTCCCTTATAATTAACCAATGTTACATCCAGGCGACCGAAGGGAGCCTCCGGTGGACACTTTGTGTCCGCCAGCCGCGCAGCGCAAGCAAGCGAAGCTCGCTTGTGTATATAAAGATGTAATGTTTTCCTCAAGATATATACAAACCATGTTAAAATGGTACTTTTCATGCGGTTTATATGGATAATTAGTTAAAGCGCATTAAATTATTCGCTTAACGACACTGAAAGGTGTGTAAACACATGTTTTCGTTGTTCTAAAATATTAGAAATTAACACACGCGGAATGACATTTGATAACATTTATAAGTGATATGCCATAATAAATGCATTGAAAAGGTGTGAAAAATTGTGTTTGCTGTTTTTTGACAAACCCCTTAAAATCCGCTTAGATAATCTGGAAGAGTATTCTTACCATTCTACTACATAGCTATCTATAGACTTCTCTTCATCTTTTTTCCTACTATGTTAATTTCCGGTATTATAGAGCATTAATTGATTTGAAAATAGAAAATAAGATTTGTCTAAATAATCATGATAGTGTCAGACCATGATTGGTCAAAAATTTTAGACACCTAAACCGGGAAACCTGACTAAAATTTTGATAATAAAACTGAGCCAAAATATCCATGAAAATGTAAATTTTTCTAAAGAATTATCCTAAAAAATATTTAATTCGGATAAAAATAATATTGGTTGTGTATTGAACGACGTACACTGATTCAGTAAAAAACTAAATAGATTTCAAGAAAAAAAGTTCTGTAACCCACACAACCATATTGTCATACCTCCGTATATACTTTGTATTTATGTTGTGTGCATTAAAATAATGATAGGTTATAATAATAAAATGTTGTTTATATAGTACAAGCGCGCTTCGCTTGCTTGCGGTGCGTGTCTGGCGGACACTTTGTATCCGCTAGAGGCGCCCTTTGGGCGCTTGGGGTCGCATTGATTAATCATTAGGGAGATAACATCTCTAAATACGTCTGTCTTACTGTTATAATCGATATCGCACGAAAAATCACCAAATTTGTCAATTTTTTAAATTTTGATGCGTAATGATGACGTCATAACAGAGTGATGAGTCATCATTTTTTGATGATTACCATTGAAAGCATTTGGGATTTTTCTATTTATAGTAGTAACCCCAAACTCATATGGCTTAAACCGGAAATGACGTAACAGATTCCTGTGGCAAGCGTGGGTTAAATCATATATGAAGTAGTACATATATTGATATACACATTCTATTAAAATTTCAGTCTTCTATCACTTAAAATGGATGAGTTATGATCGAAAAACTGAAATTTCTAATTTTTAAAAAAAGGTGACGTCATAATTCCATGATGAGCCGACATTTTCGTCTGAGGTCAGAACTTACTGGAGTCATAGCCAAAAGACTCCCACATGTCAAAAATCAGCTTTCTGTCCTGGCAGGTTCTTCAATCAATTCGTTACAGATATATATATAAACAAGTATATCTGGGTTACAGAACTTGGTTTTTTTTTAGTTTTTTTTCTTGAAATCTATTTAGTTTTTTTACTGAGTTAGTGTACGTTGTTCAATATACAATCAATAGTAAGTATTATTATCCAAAATAAAAATTTTGATCTAAATTATTTAGGTAATGGATTGCATGGAAGGAGAAGAGACTGATGGAGATGACGTAGCAGACATGATAAACAAAGTATCGAGTCAAGAAGGTACTGTCTCCTTTGAAGATTTCTTAGGAATTTTCAAACAAACTGATACAGGAAATGAAAATATAGAAGATCTAATTCTCAACCAATACGACGACTTGTAATAGTTTGAGATTTATCCTAGCAAATATTGACTTATGGCTTTAGTGTAGTTTATGTGTGTATATGAAATTATAGCCTATTAACCTCAATTATATAATATCTAAAGTACCATTTGTGATAGTCGTGGGAGGTCCATATTCCTCGACCATAAATGGACTGCATATCGTCTTAGGGTAGAGAATTATCTGAACAAATTCTGTAAACATGACTATTTGATTTCAACACTAATAGTCACTTTATCCCAGTGGTTTTCAACCTTTTTTTTGCTATGGACCCCTATAGCAATCTCCCTAAATCCTGTGGACCCCCTGATATCTTATGTGGATCACTAAGGGGTCCATGGACCCCAGGTTGGGAACCACTGCTTTAACCGTATTAAGCCTAGTGGTAGAATGTAATGTAAGAGAGGGTATGGTGGGGTGACAGAAATAAATGTACAATTATGGATTCCAATCCCGGGATTGGATAGGAATCCCTATGCACAATCCTTCCTGACATTCACAGAGTGTAACAAGTTCAAGTTTGAAGAAATATTTGAAATTATTTTAACTTGTTCTCAATAATAAATATTTCAAAATAAAAGTAAATATTTATTGCACTTTAATGCTAAAAGCACCGAAAATTTTTATACAAATTCATTTGCATTTCAAGAGTAAAGATGAGCCTATTTTTAACCTGACATAATTTCCAGAACAATTTTGTTCATAAATTTTGATTCGCGTTGGATAACAATGAGAGTAAATTTTAGCAAGGCATCACACTACTATGCATAAACATCACCAACTTCAAAATAAATATTTGCATAGTAAGTTTAGTAAGTAAGATTTTGGAAATTACGCTTTAATTACTCATTAAAAACTAAATATATATTCAGGAATCTCCATTCCACTTTTGGAATTTTGGAATTTTTAGTACTTTATCTGTTAATTAGATAATGGACAGTCTAAATTTTAATTTTATACGCAGCATTGTCTAAATGCAGTGAGTCAAAGATAAGAATAAGAGTAATAGATAAGTTCAATTGTTCTTGAATTAGTAGACCACAATTACTTTCATCACACTTGAGTATATTATTCATCCCGTAATATTGCGAAGGGGAAAATCCTTAAATCCATGACTTTATTTGAATGCAATGAAGACGCTTTGCAGAAGGAATTTGTGGAAAGAGTGTGTGAAAATATATCTCTGGACCAATGAAGTAGTATTCCCTTGCATAAGATCAGCTGATTCTCAATGAATACTTGTAATAGATTGAGATTTGCAAATATTTATATATGACACTTGTACAGAGCTGTTCGGGTTAACAAGGGAGGAATGTATTTGGATTTGTGGGTGTATAAATGCCTTCTTTATTTTAAACATGACTTTTGATATATAGATATAGTAGATGTTACTAACTATGGGGAGGAGTTTGGAGATTTTGCCTCATTAAAAAAGCTATTTTTGAAATTACAGAAAAAATAAAATTATATTTATTTATCTATCATTGAACATATTTTAATATACAAATACCTTCCGTATCTGTATTTAGAAATATTTAAATAATCGCATTTCTTACTATTTCAGGTTAAAAGTATTTAAATTTTCGGTCCGACATACTTCCCAGAACAATTCCGTTCAATAATTTTTGATTTGCAAAGGAGAGAGAATGCAGAAACAACTTAAATCGGCCACTATACGAGTCACCAAATTGTAAATAAATATTTAGTTAAGTTAAGTGCAGTGTAAGGTCAAGGAAACTCCTTTCGATTTGCTATTAAACTTAAATACTATGAAGTGGAGCTTTCGGTACTTCTGGAAGTTCCAGTGCTTTATTAGGTTATAAACTTGCCGGATTCGTATTTATATTAAGAAATTGCAGAATCTCAAGCCAGTCTTAAAATTTTGCACTGAGCCAAGAGGGCTGAAAAATCCAATAATAGACATTCTTATTTTTGAGAGAATTCGTAGGGTTGGATTATACATGCAATAATAGTATGCGGTGTTTTTTATTCTCTTCATTGTATATTATGCAAGAGTTATGTATATTTCTAACAACAAAAGTTGATAAACAATATATGGGGAAGATGTAGGAAATCAGTTTTAAATTTGGGCCAGAATTTCATATATAAATGCGGAAATATCGGAAAACTACATCAAATAAATAAATAAACAAATAAAAATAAAAATAAAAATGGAAGAGGTAATAACTAAATTCGGATTGAAAAAGTCGAGCGGGCAACAGGAAGAAAAGTACAGATGTTTTTTAGTTAAAATAAAAGAAAAATACCGGATTCTTGATCAAGATACAGAAATATATCAACACAAAGAAGAGAATGAATGGTTTGTAATATACAAAAAAAATCGTGTCCGGATAGGAACCAAAGAATATTGGGCGATGACTGAATGTGAAACAGGTATTAAGAAACCAACCAAGTCCAGTGAGCAGTTTAAACTAGTATGGAGTAGAAAAGAATGTGGAGATAAGGACATTCCATATGCGATGGATGGATATGAAAATCAGTTTATCTGTCCAAAACACTTTGAATCCAGGATTTTATGTGAATGCAATGAAGTCTCTTTGCAGGAGGACTTGTCGGAACTTGTGTGTGAAGATATCTAACAAATGGATCAATGAAGATCACAGTAGAAAAAGCAAATTATATTTCACTTGTATATAAATGTATCTGTACAAATATCCAACACTAATCTATTTTTAAATGCTCTATGTGATATTAATATGGTTTTTATTAATTTCAAATCTTCCCCTGCAAGTATGTAAAGTAGGATCGGGATCAGGATCGGATCGAAACTTTTACTGAATTCGATCCGATCCTTTTTCTTTTTAATCCCCAAGTTGGAGGTGAAAGTGTTGAAATATGTTGATTAAATATATTTTTTAATGTGTTTTATGGTTTGAATACTAACTTAAGCACCAAGTACGCCCCAGGCTGCCGCAGACGGACGGACATTGCACGTCGTCCATGCCATAAGGCATCTCCTTCCAGGAGCTGTACTAAAATGATAGTCCTCTGACTATTTTTGAAAGGATCTTTTTGGGGATCGTGATCGGATCGAAGATCCTTCTATAAGTTAGGATCGGGATCTGGATATAGATCCTTTTTTTGAGGATCGACTAATGCCCTAGAGATTATATTATAATATAATCTCCAAGTTTGAATTAGTAATTATTATTATATTATTATAATAATATACTAAGATGATAAGCGGATAGGGAAATATTCAGATAACTAAATGCCTCGATTTATAAAAAGCAGGGATGCGTTAAGATTGCGCCTGTATAACTTGCAAGTATAACGAAAAACCTGAATTATTATGCAATGAAGTAATTTCAAAAAAAATTGTATAGGAAAATACAGGTATAAATATTTGATGAGTAATAGCATGTCTGCTAATTATACAGCTTCTGTGACAAAAAAATCCAACTAATAATAATACCAAAACCATTGTCAGTGTGTAAAACTAAGCTTATCATTAGGCTTAGATTAACTGTATCTTATTTGATTAAAATAATCATTATCATTTATATATAAATTAATGAATATCTCTTCAAAATGGAGGAGACATCTAGGTCGATAAACCGTCCAAAATAATTGGAACACACTATACTGATAACTCGACACAAGTGGCAATCACTGGTATTAAAAATTGATATACAGGAGTTTCCCCAGACACCCAGTACAATCCTACTGCAGCTCACACTGATACACATGTAATTAGGAGAATCGAAATTGTTCTGATTGATGTATTGAATGTATATATCTAAAACCTCTATTTTCTATTTGGAGATTTGGATCTATCCATCCAAATCTCAAAATAGAAAATAGAGATTTGAGACATAAAAATATGTTCCATAAAAGATTTCAATTAACACCATATCACAAGCTTCAAAACTGTATCTCTATATCTATATACACCAACCGGACAAAAGTATTTCAACACTTATTCTTTCCCATACAAATAATACTAAATTGGATTTTTTCACGAAGGGCAATACGTTCAAATTCTAAGAGATACTAAAAATCTGATTTCAGATTCGAAATCTATACATTCGAATTAGTTATGGTTGAACATAATTAATAAATTACTCAACTCAATGAACAATCTTATCAGCCTGAGCCACCATAGGTAATTCATTGCCATCATGTATAGTGGTCAAAATGGGTGTATGTGGCATAAGGTGGCACTGATTGACAATTTAAAATTAACCTGTGGCTAATTTGAATGCGTATTATTCGAATCTGGAATCCGATTAGCTGTATCCCATACCGTTTAGAAGTAAACTTCTTCATGAATAGACCCATTTTAGTATTATTTGTATGGGAAAGAATCAAGTGTTGAAATACTTTTGTCCCCTTGGTGTATATCTACTTGTATATATCTATATACGTATCTGTATATCTGTATAGTATGTATAAATATAGATAATATTATTGTGCATTTTAATTAGAATTTGATGGCCCAGAATACTCAGATATCAAGTCGAGAATATATATATAAGTAGCAATAGTAGCAATAATAGCAATAAGCAATAAAATAAAGAATCCGACCAAACAAAAAAAATTATGAATAACATGGATAATCGCAAGGAAGATATTGCAAGGGATCTACAACTTGTCGTTCACAAGAAACAGGAAGCGAGAAACAGAACATTCTTGTTCATTGGAGCTCACAATCAGATTCCAAGAGAACATGGAAAACTCGTAAAAGTATATAAACATAAACTTATGAGAAATTGCTTTGTTTTATGTTATAAAAATGGCGTCAGACTGGCCAAAAGTTATCAAAAGAAAAAATTTTTAAGTATTGAGAACAGATTTCTAAAACATGCATTCATTTCGTGCGAATACGATCCAAGCATCAACACAGAACCATTTGAATTCGCAGGATTCAATCACAGAATGATGGGCTGTGCCAGTCAGTGCAATTACTCTAGCCATAGCATTGATCTTCATGGAAGTGAGAAAAATTCGCAAATATATCAAAGTCGATATGTAGATGAATATCAAGGCGTACAGACTAGAGAAGATTTAGAAATTGATACATTGGGATCAATTTGTCAAATGCAGAAAGAGAAAGCAATGTTACTTGACGAAAAAGAAAAGCTACTCCAGGAAATACAATACTATCAACAGCTTACATTCAACTGTTACATAGATTAACCAAGAATTGACATATGTTTTGTGAGAATTCAGTTTGACAATTGATTGAACACAAACAAATAAGCTGAATGAAGTTTTAACAGAACAACTTTCCCCCTTAAAGATGCACACATCTGCACCAGAGTTCATATTCTGATAATGAGAAATTCCATTATCAGTGAGGGCATGTTTTGAGCAATTATAAATTATTTCAAATTTCTTAGAACTATTAATTAAACTTTTACAAATGTATTTGTGATCATTTGATAAACTTTTCAAAAACTTGAGGCAGAGATCAATATTAGCCGACAGAAATTTTAACACGTCTCAAGAACCGGTATTGTACTACGTATAAAGTACATAAATGTTTCTTGGTTCGGACTATTGTATAACCGATTATTCATTTTAGAAGAAAAGTTTAATCCAGGCAAAATAATTGATTAGAAATCAGCAACTTTTAGTCGTTAAAATAAGTGTATGTAGGTAGGGGAATTCATGCGATGAGAGTGAATTTAGGTAGCCGTTTAATAAAAGTTGACGTAATATTTTAGAAAAATTACTGTCACTTGAATTCGGAATTTCCAAAACATTTTAATGATGTATTCAAATTCCTAAATATAATTATATGCATCAGTTAGAGCTGTACTTATATTATATATTGAATTAGCACACATAAATCCTTGATGGACTGATCGTATGATCGTTCTATTTAAAGATATGGGAATACATACATTCATAATGTGTACTTGTAATATTATATCTTATTAATGTTACATTCATTTCAGTTAGCTAATTGCTTCCATGTAAAAATCTATTTTGCAGAAACACCATGGAATACAGCATTACTATCAAATCATTATTTGATAGTAATGCTGTATATCAGGTCTGCCCAACATCTGTCGATACCCATTCGGGATACAGACAAATGACTACAGGACAAATGGGTACATAGACTGTCTGTAGCCATTTGTCTGTATCCCACCCATTCACACTTCCTTTGATATTTTTCTGGAGGAGGAATCTTTCCACTATCTCTACGGAGTGTGAATTATCAATAGGATATATCTTCATTATCCAAATAACGATGCTAGTTGTTACATTTCTTCGACTGAATTGCCATATTTAAAATAATCGGGATGGCAAGAGAAAAATAAGTATAAAATATAAATCCTTTTCGATTTGGGTCATGAACGAAATGAGTTAGGCAGCTCTGCTGTATTTTCATTTTTATTTCTTTATTTGGCAAGTCTGATATACGTACGTGATATGTCAGCACGTATTTATTGAACATTTACTTAATTTGTATTTTAAATTAAAAGATTTAATAGAGGGGTTTCACTATCTGGAACAGAGTGACCATGGGTCTGTGGGTCAATAGGTCATGGGCATAGGCGTCGGATCCACCCGGCCACCCGGCATGGGCCGAGCGGCCCTAAGGGGCTGCCCGGCTCTACCGGCATCGTCGATTATGGGCCAGATAGGCCCGGAGGGCCTATCTGGCTGGGTAAAAGCTTACCCGATACATTCCCAAAGTCCTAGAACCGTGTATCAGGCAGTATTATGTATTATGCCGTGAATGTAGCGGCCCCGGAATCGATTGGGCCGACCCCGGAGCCTTCGGGCCGGGCGGGCCCATTTCCGACGCCTATGGTCATGGGGAACACATGGATGATGGGTCACAGTAAGTGACCCATGACCTACACTGCTGTAAATTAAATTTTACACAAAAGCACATCATCATTTTTCTAAAGTTAATCATTAAAAAGTGTATCTCTCATTGTGCCAACAATAATTTTTGTAGTATACGATGTTTTTAGACTTATTTAAGGAATATTACCATTGGAAGTTGTTGGGGTTTTATCAATATGTATTGTGCAGCTCAAAATATTATGATCTAAACAGTGATTTTAATTAAGTCATGAAAAAATATAGCTTAACAAATTTTAAATGATTTTCAAATAGGTTACCAGAATTGAGTGAGTAGGGAGTTTAAAGAATGTGTAGCCTATTCAAAAAATTCACATTTGTGTCAAGATTTAATATTATTCTTAAGTGTTGGATTAACTATATAAACGATAAAAAAATTGTAAATAAAAAAGTATTTACATCTGAAAGATCAATCTAAACAGAACACAATTTAAGTTTGCATCAAATAACTGAGAATTCGTCGGAATGATAAAATCAATTAGTGTTGAAAAGCATCGCAACTTCCTATACAAAGGAAGCTATGAGCGGATATCTAAGTTCAGAGGAATGGATCCTGAAAGGATATATGAAGACAAGAACCAATCAGATAGCTTCGTGTTGTGTTACAAGAATGGGAGGAGAATAAACAAAAACAAAAACAATCTGATGCCGATTCATAAGAAAAACATTGACTCTTCCTTCCAACTACTCAAAGAGTCGGACTCCATGGAAGAACAAATATACAAACTGAAGAAAGTAAGGGATGATTTGATTAAATTGAAATTCAATCTTGTAAAAGAAATTCAAGGCTATCGTAGTATACAAGATCTACAATCAGCTGGTAATCAAATTACTCCAAATGCATCAATAAATACGGCAAGATTTTCAAAAGAGAAGTATTAACATATGGTTCCTGCTGTTTTAACTTACTAGTAGAATAATAATAACATAAGTTGCTATTTTGTTCTTGTACTCTATTATTTTCAGCAGCCTTTAGTATAGTATTTTAAAATAGGTCTAGTATAAGCTCTAATTTATTATCATAGAGATGGTCTTCAAATAAGATTCAAATCATACTCAACATAATACCTCACAGTAGACTGAAAATTACTACTTGGGATGAGGTAATAGCCGATTGAAATAATATATTATTAAGTCGAAAATCGTTAACCATGCAGAATAGACCTTAAGAATTTTTACCAGTATGTATAAACATGATGTCAGAATACATTCATCCATAGCCTACTCTAATAATGCCTCATAGTAAAATAACCAAGGATGCGGTAATAGCCGAATGGATTAATACACAATTAGTCTAAAATCGTTAACCATGCTGAATAAGCATTAAGAATGTATTACCAGCATATATAAACATGATGTCAGAGTACATATATCCGTTGGAAAAATTTCGATTAGTCATCATATCGTTGCGCAACAGGTCATTTTAAGCACGATTTTGGCAATTTTCTAAGCTGTTTTAAGCCTACTTCTAAATGTTATTAAGGTAGAATTTTTGTGTAGAACCAAGATTAGTACGAGTTGATTTGAAAAATTTAGAATTTTTCAATGGAATGTTGTAACATTCCTACGTTGCTATGGTAAAGCATTTTGATCAGTTTGAGCCATATCCTGCAAACTGTAAGAACTAGGTCTTCAAATTTGATCGTATTTGATAGGCAATTGGCTACTTTCTATTAGGCAATAATACAATTTAAACTTCTAAATTAACAGATTATAGAGTTATGCGACAATTTAGTGTTTTGGTCACATTCTTAAAATCAACCCATAACTCAAAACTCGTTGAATTTAGAAGTTCAAGTTGTATTATCACCTAATAGGAAGTAGTCCATTGCCTATCAAACACGATCAAATTTGAAGACCTAGTTCTTACAGTTTGCAGGGTATGGCACAAACTGATCAAAATGCTTTACCATAGCAACGTAGGAATGTAGCAACATTCCATTGAAAAATTCTAAATTTTTCAAATCAACTCGTACTAATCTTGGTTCTACACAAAAATTACACCTTAATACCATTTAGAAATAGGGTTAAAACAGCTTAGAAAATTGCCAAAATCGTGCTTAAAATGACCTGTTGCGCAATGATATGATGACTAATCGAAATTTTGACAACGGATATATATATATACTTTGATGCCATGTTTATAGATGGTAATATATTCTTAAGGTCAATTCTACATGGTTAATGATTTTAAGCTGATCGTGTATTAATCCATTCGGCTATTACTGCATCCTTGGTTATTTTACTGAGGCATTATATTGAGTAGGCTATGGATTAATAATGCATGCGTATAGTATTTCCAATCAAAAATTATTATAAACACGTGCTTTCTATAAATACTTTTATGTATAAAAACATTAATCACCAACCTTGTACACACACTAAAGGCGTACATTTTAAGATTCAAATCAGTACAAATCAGCAAAAAGCGACTCCCAAATGGCCCTGAAGTTAGAGCTAACATTGCAAGTTGTCAATTCAAAGTATAATTGTCTAGGAAAATACTTTTCGAAAAGTTCTATTAAAATACATATAGAAAGTACAATGAATGATTAATATTGAAATTTTGGCCACGATATTATTAACTCAGGCTATATTATCAGAAATTATCAAATTACAATTATTCACCATATATAGTAATAATCTATTGAAAGTAATTGTAGTCTAGTTCTTGTAAAGTAAATGATTACACTTAGCAAGCTAAGCCCTGGCCTAAAATATTTTGCTATCCATTTCACAATACCAAGTAAACCTGAAGTAACACTGTATAGTAAATACTGTATCTATTATCTCTTTATCGACCTGAATTCATTCATTTCCGTTTTATTGGATAAAACGTGTTTAGATGTTTCTCATCGGTTAAGCAGATTTACCATTTAATATATATCTCAAAACGATTCAATTCTACATAATTTGATTGACAGAGTAACTTCTGGGTTGGAGAGGATTGGATATCAACTGAAGCCTCTTTGTGGGGTAGCCGGGTGATGTCGAGAGCTGTTATTGTGAATGGTACGCCGTTTTCCGAGATACCTCTTCTGAGAAGAGAGAGTGGATTGCCTATCCTGATCTGAGCCTGGCATTACTTGACGAGTTTGATATTGTTCTTGCCATGCATCCTTGGAAACCGAATAGGACACGTCATCGAGACTGGAGGTACGTGACCTGTAAGGGTTAGGCATAGCAAGTATCGCATCGTACGGACGGAACATAAGTGCAAACTTGCGTTTTGTAATGCCAGCGTACAGAGGATGATTGATAGAGGCCTGAAGGATATCCCGCAGGTACTCGGGTTGTAATCGATGTTAGGTTACTCAATCCAGCCTATTTTGGGAATTTGTTTACTTTATATAAATATTGTAAACAAAAGTAAACAAATAATTTATCATATTGATCTGAAAATATAATAAGGACAAACACACAAAAAAATCCTAGCGTTTTAATATATAAGATATTCACATCTCGTAATCATTGTGATTGTTTGTGGATCAAACTAGAAGGTTCTTGTATATTTTAGTGACTGCTTCGTTACACCATTAAAAATGGTAACTTGCAGTGGATTTTATTTTGGCACAAATTAACAATATAGATCACGGTCTCTCTACTTGTGGTCTTTTGACCAAAAATAACCACATTTTGGTCACAGAGAAATTTCCTGCAACTTTGGAATTTTAAACTAATTTCCGTACGCAGTGCTGAAACGATGTAAGGGATTAGTTAAAGAAATGTACGATTGAACAGACTGCTAATAACGAAAACTAGAACATAGTTGATCCAAAAGTGTGGCCAATTGTGTCCATGAGCCAAAAATGTCGAGGAAGCCTGCTATAGTAGATATACAAATAATAACTACTTGGACAAAAAATAGTAAATAGTAGCCAAATCATTTTCGTGAAAAATATAAAAGGATCTGTTACTGATGAAATATCAACAAACACTATTTCAATGAATTCGAAATATCAAATGCAAAATAGAAGAGAAAGTCTTGTCTCTTTCAAGGAAAAGAATAAGAGGAAGTTCCGAACTTTCATATACAAAGGTGATTATGCAAGGATAGAATGTATTAAAGGAAAGGTTTCAAAAATATACAGACACATCACTTATGAAAATGTTTTTGGACTCCTCTTCGAGAATGCAATAAGAATCGACAAAAATAACAGAGATCCATCTTTCCAAATCGAACCTGTTCAATTCAAAGATTTGAAACGTTCCTTCAAGCTGTTAAAAAAATTTGAAACTATGGAAGAATTCGAACTATGTGATATGCTAATAGAAAGAAATAAGCTGGCGTTCGAGAAAAGAAAACTCGAAGAAGAAATCAGAGAATATGCAATGCCTAGCACTTACAGCTTAGGGTCAGGACCATCATACCCTTCAAAACAATCAATATTTGAGTCTTTCAGAGGAAAATAGTTCATATTTGCAGTTGCTTTTCATGTTAAAATAAGATTATTCAATGCTTTTAAAACCGTGAATATTAAAATAAATCTCACTGCTGTAAAATATCTTGAAGCACTCTCAAGGAGAACCAGATTAAGCAGGAAATAGGTTCCTGGGAAAAAGTTTCCTCAGACCACCCATTTCCGAATACCGGAATACATGGCCATAATACTTCGGGATAAATGTGTGAAAAATATTATAATATTACTGGCATTAGAGTAGCATCCAACAAACAAATACTTCTCGACTACAAAAATGTTGTTTGGAAAAATTTCGATTACTACTAATACCAGAGTATATGAAGCTTTGTATCCGTGAATTGTAAACATAATTATACACAATGAATAACAATAAAGTACTACAGTACACCCTCGCTAATCCGAACAGCTCTGTTCCAATGTTCGAAAAAATCGTTCGGATTAGTGAATTTGTTCCGATTAGTGAAATAACACTAATTTAATAGGGCATTAATTATAATAAATTTGTATTGTTAGAATATTTAGGATATTATTTCGCTCTTATTGCATATTTAACGAGGTTTCTCAATTTTAATGATAAATTTAAGTTTATAAACGTTTATTCAAATCATAGACGCAAATAAAATTATAATTTGGGTGTTCGGATTAGCGAGGGTTCGGATTGGCGAGGTTCGGACTAGCGAGGGTGTACTGTATTACTTTTTTTTTCAAATTTTCTTTGAAGACTTGTAATCATTTAAATCAGAGCATTATTAAAAGAGCGGAAACCAACGCAACGCTCCTATATAAAAATGAACTTACTTGGCTCGGGAAAATATGTATATTGGCGGAGATTATAAATAAATGCAGTTTGTTAAACTTTATCAAAAGGATGCTTATGCCAGATAAGTGTGATTATCAAGGTTGAAACCGATTGAACCTAATATCAGTATTAATGAATAGTTCCCTAACCGAATACAAATACTGATATTATTCGGGTACTTAATAAATTCTAATACTGCGCGACTGAAATAAATAATATTTAATAGAGGACTGTGAAGTGATATAGTACTGTATGTTGACCTATTTTGCAGATAGTGACTGGATATGATAGGTAAATTAGTTAGAAAATATATTATAACCAAGGTTGAAACCGATTGAACCGGATATAAATATTCATGAATATTCCCTAACCGAATACGAATACTGATATTCGGTCACTCTAACCGAATACGAATACTGATATTTGGTTCCCAACCGAATATCAACTATTTGCCAAATAGTATTTGGTCTAACCGAATATTGAACTATTCGGTTACAACCATGGTGATTATTAAAACAATCAGATACTGTGCATTGGCAGTCAGTTAGGCCGCGCCCCAGAAGAAATTCCTAGCCGATATGATTTTTGCAATTATGGATTTATGAATATAGCGGACAGGGGCCCTGACGCTGCCCCTGTCTGCTATATTCATAAAATGTGTGTCTTAGCTACACCTCTGAACCTAAATGATTTGGTATTAACCCAAAAAATTGATAGAAAGCATTTTTATAAAATCCAAAATCTTAAAGGGAGACTACCCTAGCCTCGTTTGTTTATTAAATGATATATTACATCGTCTGGCGCATCAACCAAGAAAATAGTTTGCTGTAAACTGTGTGTGCCATTGTGTCATCCCTATCTTCCCCTATGTACATGCCATAAGTGGTCAATAAGTCCAATCTCATTCTCTCTGCAAGGAATTTCTATATCAACGAGCCAGGAATTGGCAGATGTTGGCCACTAATGCAAAGTAGGTAAGCAAACTACAGATAGCGTAGGTCAATTAAATACCGCCTTTAGTACCAATTAGACAATTCCACTATTCAGTCAGACAAAATATGATTGTAATCTTATTGAAAGAATTGAATATTCCTCACTGAAAGTACACAAGTATCATTGCACTCTTGAGTTGTGAGAGTATCAACTATCACAGACAGGACATCTAGAGCAAAGTGCAAATTACCCATGATAAGATCCTAGCCTGAATTATATATTTCATTTTCATTATCAAGTAACTATGTAATTATTTTATAATTACTATTCAATCATATACTTATACCCTCTAAATTGAAGGACATTTTGTGATAGCCCAAATATCCTTTCGGAAGAATCTCTCCTAACATAATTTTCAGTTCTTAAATATATTGAAACAAAATATATTTGCTTTACATTTTCCAATATTAGTTTTGGATATACAACCTCAATGAGAAAGCATATGCAGTGCAACCGGTAATGCGGAAATGGTTCGACTTTTCGAAAAAGGAAATAGTTCGAATTACGGATTTAGGAAATAGTTCCGACTTTTTATCATTAGGATTAATGGTGGGTTTTTTTCGAACTATTTCCTTTTTTGGAAAGTCGAACTATTTCCGGTTTTGGTTCGAACTATTTCCACCATACCAGTGCAACCTCTATAAGCGGGGGCAGGATTTGATCCAGCTCTGGATCTCAGAGGGGAGCTAACAAGGTCTAAAATATTTTCAGAGGGGTGCTAGCCCCCCTTGAGGGGGGTGTGGCTACTGCAGGGCTGGATAGACTTCTGAACCTCAAAAAAGGATGTCTACAAAATTATAACTGGGGAATGGAGTATCATGATGTTTGCCGGGCCGATCTTCCTCATTTATAGAAGTTCCACAGAGTACATCTTCATTAGCAATGTATAAGCCCTTAGTAAATTTCGAAAATGTTGTAGACACACCATTTGACAACCTCAATTTCATAATCTAACGACTTGACCAGCAGGGGATGAAAGGTTCACGAACGAACTTATTGAACTTGAATTGAACGAACTGACGCAAGCTTTTAAGGGACTTACACTGAACGAACGGACGATTGATCCGTACCCTTTGAACTTGAACTGAAAGAACTAAACTGAATAATGATAAACATTGATTCATAAAATAGAAATAGATCACTAAGAGTGCTAATTCCAGACGTCTCATGTCTGGACTCATGTCTGCTTATTGTACTTAGTTACCACCAGGGCCTCAAGAATATCTGCCGACATCTTCGCACGGGCGGGGCGACACAGTCTAGAGGTGAAAGAATTGAACGAACGCTAGTGGAGTTGAAGTTAGGGGTTAATGTGAAAGAAACTGAATGTGCGTCCATTTGAGATTAACTGAATTGCGTTTATTTAGTCTGTTCGTGAACCTTTCATTCCCTGCTGACCAGTTCTTCGTCAATTGTACAAACAAACAAACTGCCTAGAATTTTAAAATATAAAATATACTTCAGTGGTGGATATGTTGTAATCATCGAAAAATTACACTGAGGTGTTCTGGCAAAATTTGAATCTAGTTTATATAAAGAATGCTTAATTATATTTTAATGGCTACAGGGAATTTTATGGAAAAAGTTTTTATTCTAAAAGCCTACGAGACAAAACTTCAAAACTATTGGCACAAAATCTAAATTCAAAACAAAGTATCGAATCTATATAAATGTGAAAATTGAAACAGAAAAACAAAAATAACAAAGAAAAAGAAAAGGAAAACACACAATGGAATTGAACTATACAGCATCAATACAAGACAAAAAACAAATTAACACCTCTAAGAGCGGAGATGTTACAAAGAAATTTCGTTGTTTCAGGTTTCACGGAGATTTCGCAAAGATACAATTTTTCCCAGGTCAGATTTCGAAAATCTACAAGCATAAGGAGCTTCCGAAGGTTTATATTATTTGCTTCGAAAATGCAGTAAGGATAGACAAACATAACACCGACCCAACGGTAGATATCGAACCGTTTCATATTAGAGGCAAGACTCAATCTTTCTCGCTCATTGGGGATTTCAACAGTGAACAAGAAACATTATTATGCGATTTGGAGATTGAGAAAATACAGTTGATGCGTAAGAAAAAGGAACTTGAAGAAGAAATAACATTTTATCAGGAATCCGGATTCGACCTATTCTACAACTTCTGCAACTCTCCTGATCAGTGAAGCTTCAAATGATTGCAAAACAGCGACGCTCAGCCTGAATCTATTGACTTTTGCATGTGCCATGGCTTTCAGCAGAAATTTTTTTTTGCATATTCACACTGCATATACACGTAGAATATATTAAAAATAATACGCAAATATGTTTGAGCTAAATGAAATATAAAAATGCAGAATAAAAGTACTTTAAAATTTAATCCTCAGTTCATAATTGATTACAGTGAGATTTGGGACGAAAACAGAACCGAAAAAAAACGGTATGGTGGAAATAGTTCGACTTTCCAAAAAAGGAAATAGTTCGAAAAAACCACCCATTAATCCTAATGATAAAAAGTCGAACTATTTCCTAAATCCGCAATTCGAACTATTTCCTTTTTCGAAAAGTCGAGCCATTTCCGCATTACCAAAAAACTATATTAATATGCGTACATCATTAAATATTCACATAACTTCAGTGCGAAAATAATTTTCTATATAATAAAATAACCACACTCAGTCGTTACCGTTGAATATTATTGTCATGAAAGAAATATAATCTTGGACTATACTTTATCTGCTTGTATGTATAAATTGATTGAGGAACTGTGGAATGGTTGGGGTTAAATTTAGCATACAGATCAATAATAATTGTCAATAGCTTATTGCCAAATGAAATATTTACACCTCGCCGAAAACCATAATTGTATTAATTAACCAATTTTTAAAGTCAGGTATTTGTACAATTGACTGGAATTTAAGCAGTATTAGGAATTATGCACAACTGTAGTACAGACAAACAAACAAGGTTAAATACTATTCAATTATGTAAAACAATCAATTATTGTACCTCTACATAATGGGCTATTAAAAGTTAATAATTAGTTCAAAGATAATACACAGCTGTAATATGTGTTGGAGCGTTAGTTGGTGAATCAACAAATATTTCAAGAGAAAAGTGATTATACAGTGAAAGAAATTGGCTACAATTCATCTCACGATATTGAAAGTATAGCACTCACCAGAAAATGATATAATCTACAGGGTGTTTCATAAGTCGTGGCCAAAAATTTTTTTATATCAATAGTTGTTTTTCTAATGGACCATGAGCATTACTATTTCACATTATGCTGCTTTACTGCGGTATTACAATCCCTCTATTTTCAACCATTATTTCGTTTATATTATTTCCTGTTACTTTTTTTTTTGATAATTTGTACCTTTTGTTCATTTTTTCAAAATGAATGTGTCTGACTACGGGTTAGCCATGCGTTCTAAGGCAATCGGGATGATAGAATCAGGATTACCTAAAAAAGAGGTAGCCAAGAGGCTTAATGTTGGATATCGTTCGGTTCGAAGATGGTCACAATCCAATAATTCGGGAGTTTCACTGGAAATCAAGGGGCGGTCTGGACGTCCGCCGATTTTAGACCGTGTGAGCAAAATTGTTATTGCTAAATCTCTCGGCAAACGACTCCAGTCAACGAGGAAAATCGCGAAGAAACTGCGAGGAAAAGGCTACACTATTTCTCCAACTACTGTTTATAGGCATTTGAAGGACCATATCGGTGCGAGGTCGTACAAACGTCCAAAAAGGCCACGGATTACCGACAGGATCAAAGAGAAACGACTCTCTTTCGCCCTAGCCCATCAGCATTGGACTGTTGATGATTGGAAAAAGGTTTTGTGGTCGGATGAGTCCCCCTTTGAGTTGTTTGCATCCCCGAATCCACAAAATGACCGCGTTTGGGACAAAACCAGCGAAAGATTAGAGCCTGTCTTCAAAGTGAAATTTCCAGCGAAGGTCATGGTATGGGGTATGATGTCCCATTCTGCTGTTTCGGAACTGCACATAGTCCCTCAAAAGCAAACTGTAAATGGTGCTTACTATCGGGATCATATTTTAAAGAGGACCTGTGTTGATGCAATTCGAAGAAAGCGTAAAACAGGTGGTATTTGTGAGAGGGCTATGCTACAGAACATGTCAAATTTTCTGTTCATGCAAGACGGTGCACCAGCTCACACTGCTAATTTGACTCAAGCATGGTGTTCAAAGAACTTTCCAAGATTTTGGAAGAAAGGTGAATGGCCAGGAAATTCTCCCGACCTAAATCCTATCGAAAATCTATGGGCAATTCTTTCAGATAGGCTAGATGAAATGGGACAAATATGCAGAACTGAAGATCTAATTTCAAGACTCAAAATAGCATGGTCCAGTATCGATCCGAAAATTCTGAACAATTTAGTTGAAGGAATGCCTAAGCGAATTGCGCAGGTTATAGAGAGTAATGGTGATTATATTCATAAATAATACAATCTATTCGTGCACAATTTTCGTTTATTTTCTTTGATTTTGGTAGTGGCCACGACTTATGAAACACCCTGTAAGTTCTAAGAGAATAAGATAACATAGCCACTTGAATTAATACTTTCAACTTCAATTCAAATAAAATTCGATGAAGTTGAGGCGGCTTAGTCCTGAGACGAAATTACAAGGAATGAAAATTCGAAATGCAAACTTTGTGACATAAATTCCTTAATTTATTGTCAAAAATTAATTAAATCACTAATCAATACCATTCGCATTCAACAACATGATATTACGTACTGTAATAGATGCTATTACTAATCTACGTACGTATAATTATGGGGAACCAGTCAACTCATACCAACTACCAACTCGTCCAAAAGCACTAAGTCAACTTGCCCCACTTAGTAAAGTCAACTCGTACCATTATCAAAATGAAATGTACGATTTCGATAGCATTTTGGAAGAGATATCTGTAAGAACACAGCGAAAAGAAGGATTTTCTATTGGCTTGGACGAATTGGTATGTGGTATGAGTTGGTATGTGGTACGAGTTGGTATGTGGTATGAGTTGGTATGTGGTACGAGTTGGCATGTGGTACGAGTTGGTATGTGGTACGAGTTGGTATGTGGTATGAGTTGGTATGTGGTACGAGTTGGCATGTGGTACGAGTTGGTATGTGGTACGAGTTGGCATGTGGTACGAGTTGGTATGTGGTACGAGTTGACTAGCATTCTAATTATGAAGCAAAACTACATTTCATGAGCTTTCTAAAGATATTTTCTCAGTCAACCAAGTAAAATGAATAAGAAAATTTCGATCTAACAAGTAGTTCCATTAAAAAACACACAACCAGAGGTGTGAAAATATATTATATTACATATGATATTATCTCATGAAATATTCATATTATCACTTCTGCCAGGATGAGAATCTGATTCTTATGAGGGGGACATAATAAAAAAGCAATATTATACAAAAATTTGGGGAAAAAAGTAAAATAAAATACAATTCTGTTTGCATATCTCTTCTATAAGATGTAATGTTGTATTGCTGTACTTGTCAAGATAATTAAATCAGTATGTAAGCACTGATACAGCTTAGATTTTACGTAGTGGCTGAAATTAATATTTCTTCCGCTAATATTATAGGTACGCGTGACATGATTTAATCTTCCTTAATTTATTGGATTTTGTCAGATGTTAACCATCTTTCTGATTCATATTCAGTGAATTGAATATGATATCTATAGATGAGGCTTTCAACATCATGTCCTGGGCTAAATATACGTTAGTGAACATGATATCCATATAATGATGACTGATGAAATGAGCTTAAACCTGAAACACAACAAAGCTTTCTCTTTCCAAAGGAATCAGGTGCTATGAATATTCATATTAAAGTAAGGGATAATAAAATGCAAACGTGCCAGGAGATGTAACTACTCCAGTAGAGTTTTAGTTTTAGATTGCTACTCTAGATCTCAGACGAAGTTTTTAAAGTTAATATATTCCAACTTGACATATTCTATATACTAGCATTAAATGGTGAGCAGCTTAATGTGAGCTGCTTGATTTAAAAACAAGTATTTGATATAATTAAGTTGACTAATTCATTAAAAAATGGCAAAGAATTATGAATTATAACGAATAATTCATAATTCAAGCATGAATTAGCCATTCATAAGCTAAGTTGACTAATTCATGAATTAATGAATAATTCGAATAATTCATAATTCCTGAAATATGAATTATTCGAATAATTCATAAATATAATTCAGTATATTTTCTTGCAAAAAACTTTGAATTTTGAATAATTCTTCTCAGGCTTGATGAATTATGAATTATTCGAATTATTCATTAAGTCGTGAATTAGTCAACTTAGGGGTATACAAACCACTACTCAAAAATAAAAATAAGCTTAATTAAATAACCACGAAACATTAATAGACTTGAAATACAAAGTCTTGTACTTCAAGTGCACGTATTTTGTCTAAATTAGAAGTATCTGAGTATATTAATTAATAATTATCCCTTAAATTACCTGGGGTCATTTCTATTTATAGCAAAGACCCCACACTTCTAAGGTTTCCCCGCCCAAAATGACTTAACCGGAAATGAGTTAGCAAAAATATAGTGCCATTTAAAGGTTATGAGCAAAATGCTGTCAGCTACCAGGGGGCTTATAGCGCCCTCGGATCCCCAGCTAGGTGTTGTGACCCTCCCACTATTAGAAAATCTTGGCTACACCAGTGTAGCTATGCATGTAGTATGTATGCATAATCTTCACATCTTTGTTGGCGTTTTAATGGAGCTGCACTATCGGTCTATAGACAGACATTCTAAGTTTTAAAGGATTAGCCGGTTATCGGACAATTGATGTCAGATATTCTGATCCAGTCAGAGTAGACCCGCACAGCTACACAGGTGCGCAAAATATCGGTGAAATATTTACTGATAGTATTAAGCGTTTGTAAAAATAAGATGCGATCAATGATACACAAGCTCTGTTGGAAAAGGCGAAGCTGGGACTCTCTTAAAAACTCGTGTTTAATAATAAAACCCGATGAAATCATTCTTAAATCAATTATCCGGAATTGGAGATATTTCGAGTTGAATAATTGCCATTAGTATTAAGATGGTTTGGCAAGAAAAATAAATGCAAATCATAATTCACCCGAATTACTGTTGTATATAATAATCCCTTAAAAAGTTCATTTTGGCTCAGAAAACATCCACAGTAGTCAGTATATAGATTGGAAACGAGGCAAAAAATGAAAGCATGCACACGTGTAGAATGTATAAAAGTGAGAAATATATGAAAGCATTATTTGAGTTCAATGGCACAGTTGCTAATAAGAAGAAATACAAATCGAGATATGAAGAAGAAAGTCAACAAAAAATTTCGAAATTTTGTATTCAGAGGGGATTTTAAAAAGATACGAGAATTCAGGGGGACCATTTCAAAAATCTATAAGCACAAAATCATTCAAAATTTGTTCATTCTGTGCTTTGAAAATGGAGTGAGAATCAGCAAAAAAAACACAGACCCCTCACTACGGCTCGAACCATTTCACATGAAATATTTGAACCGCTCTTTCGAACTCGTTGAAAGTGATGAAGACATTAAAGAAGCTAATCTATGCGAATTAGAGAGAACGAAGGGAAGGTTACTTCAGATTATTTCAGAACTAGAAGCAGAAATACAGAGATATCCAACTCCCTACTCTCTATACAACAACGAATAGTCATTATCCAAAAAAAATTCATACAGACAGAGAGATAAACAACTCAGGTTGACTTAAATAATCAAATGTATAATATCGATAAAAAAATGTACTTTTACCTATATTTAATTTGCATCGTAAATGTTGTAACATAATTGTAAAATAAAATGTATATATTTACTTGATGGTCGAGGATCATCGTAAAATCACAGTTCAATTGTCGTAATAGTCTCTCCAAAGTAGAAACTAGAGTAGAAACAAAGTAGAAAAATAAAAAACCCAGAGCCTGCAGACCTCAAACTTTTGATGCTATAACTCAGCGCCGGTGCCACGGTTTTAGAAGTGGCCCTGTTTTACCTAACCAACCGGGCCACTATTAAAAAGTGGTCCGGTCTACCATGACAAACCTGGGGCCACTTTTGAAAAGTGGTCCAGGCAAACCGTACCAACCGGACCAGTGGCGCCGGCCCTGTAGCTTTACACTTACACACCATTCTAGCTTCTCTGTAGTCTGTAGGAGGTCCATTGATTCACAAGAGTTAACAAGAGAACCCCGATTAGAGTTTAGTAAGTTAGAATGTACAATTTAGCTTTCACAGAGGGCAATTCTTGACGGAGCCGCCATGAATTTTTGCACCCCTCCTCCTCCTCTTCCAAACTACCAATATACCCCTGGTGGGGCTGTGAGGAACACTCTTTCATGCGACAAAGCTAATCCTCCATCTTGCTTGCATAGAAACAATGTTAAGGATAATTACTTTAAAATGCTAGTCGTAAGACTTCTGTGCAATCAGCATAATTTTGCTTCAATGATAATTTGTAATCTAATCAACAGTAATTAAAGGATTAAGGTATCAATTCTTGCGTATTAATTAAAGAGGATATGAATGATGGCATCCACTTAAAGCCACAATCTATATAGTGTTTCTAAATGATGACTAGAGTCTTAAAGGCGGTGTGGTTGAGTACAAATCTTTATTGTACTATATTTTAATTATACAGTGAAACCTGCTAATAACGAACTGGCCAAAATGACCATTATGTACAGGTGGCGTTATATAGTAGAGTGGCCATTATTGCAGGTTCCACCATATTTTAATATGCTACGATTATACGGAATGTGCAATATGTTAATTCATTTCCAAATAAATTGAAATTAAAATTGTAATTTTTCCTCAATAAACTTCGTAAATGAATATAGGCCAATACAAAATAATACAAAAGGACAATGAAGGAAATATCATTAAAATTTAAAAAAAGTTTCAATTAAAACGATTGAAAAGGGTTTAATTAAAATAACAGAATAATTATATGCCGCTGACTCTAGCGATAATAACACAGCTTTTCAGTGGAGAATGCTATCCATTTCAGACCGATTTGGCAGCATTTAGGGTAGAGATATGGCTCTCAGGTTGTCGAACGGGATATTTACTAGCAGGGAGGGTGGCTGTCGCGGTTTTTAAGTTAGGAAATAGAGCCTAAAAACCCGGAACTCACGAGTTTTTGGCAAGCGGCATTGTCACTCAGCGTCATACAAGTATTCTGTAAATTAAGATTCAAGTCTAAATCGTTTGATCTCCTACGTACGTACATAGGGCATACCTAAACTAAATTTCAAGTGCCTTCAAAATAGCTACGTAAGATTAGTTGAAATATTCATCATAGTCAAGAGTTCAGTGCAAGTCTGAACCCTTCTAAATCATTTCTCTACAAAAGTCTAAGCATTCGCTTTTGTAATTTGATCATAATCTACTATTAACTGGAATATGATACAAGAAAATCTATTTCAGATCTTGTTTACATTAAATTGTTTACATAATGTTACATTATGAAATGGAACTATGAAAAATAGTCCACAAAATAATAATAAAAACATTTAAAAAAAGACAAACTTTCAAAACTTGTGTACTTTGGAAATTAGCATTTACGTGTAAGTGAAAAATAATGTCTAGGCAATAATTCGAAAGACATGCACTGCCTGGCCAAAAGTATTGGAACACCACATTGCTTTGCATTATAAGTATTACTAAAATGGGTCTATCCATGGAAGCCAATTCATTAAAATTACGGCAGCTGCTGAAATTCTGACATCAAATTCGAAATCTACACACTCAGAGTTACACAGTTTAGAAGATTTTTATTCATCTTTATGCCAAAGGATAATTAATATCGCTTGTGCCACCTTGATCCATTTGTTCTCATATAATGGTCATAACAAGTGGCAAGTGGCACAAGGTGATACAGGTACTAGTAATTACGCTTTGGAAAGTATTATCTATAGGAAGTTTCTAGATTGATTTATTCGAGTGTGTATATTTCGAAATTGATGTTAGATTTCATTAACTCTGGTGGTTAGTTAATTGATTGGAGTCCATAGATAGACCCATTTTCTGCAAAGCAAAATAGTGTTCCAATACTTTTGGCCAGGCAGTGTACTAATCATAAAAAATAAATCATTCAGATTTAGGGAAGCAAGGCGTGAAAAAGTGGTGGTGTTAGTGAAACTGGCTCATTATTTTTCGATTTTTTTTTTGTTTTGAAGAATTTTTAGGACTGACAGAATAATATTAGCAAAATTTTAAATTAATGACTACATCAGTAGAAATAGATATGTTTTAACTCAATCATTAGCCATTCATTGTCAAAACACTTCTTCAACCAAATGCTCAATTTTGAAAGTGACTCTCAATGATATGCATCGTATAGTGTGAAATAGTATAGGTCCAAGGTTGATAAATAAGAGCCGATGAAGAATCAGATATGCAGTATCATAAGCTACTACGTATATACTAACTTATCAGGGATATGTGAATGAGTATTATTGTATTAACACATGAATAACGGTAAGTTATTAACCATACAGAATAGCTTTAAGCATAGCCTACTTTACTCAGGCCAGACAGTAGAATGGTAAATTTGGACCAGGGATGCGGTCGAAGTCATTCGAATAAATACAGTATAAGCCTAAAATCGTTAAGCATGCAGAATAATCCTTAAGAATGTATTATCAGCATTTATAAATATGGTGTTAAAGTACTCATATCCATTTCCAAATTTTTGATTAGTCATCACATAATCGCGCAATAGGTTATATTGATGACGCATTTTGTGATTTTCATTTGTCAGAATTATCCTAGTTGTCACTTGTCAGAATATTTTTTAGGACTGCTGTCACTTGTCAGAATGGTTTTTAGGAATGGCGGATGTTTCATCGCCGGATGTTTCGTCACCGATATTTCTTTGAATGAAATTATTGAATCCCCACTTTCATTCTCCCATTCATTCTACCAAATAATAAATGACAATCACCCACCCCCTCACGAAATAAAAATACCACTCTCGCGTGCCATTTTATATTATTTCAAACTCAAAATGCCCACTTTCTCTTTGGTCATATACAAAATATACTCGAAAATGCCCACTCTCACTCTCCTATCAATTCTATTCAGCTTTAGAATAAATTCGTATTTCCCAACAGTTTGTAATTCCAATCTAAAATATCAGCGACGAAACATCCGCCATTCCTTAAAAACCATTCTGACAAATTACAGCAGTCCTAAAAACCATTCTGACAAGTGACAGCAGTCCTAAAAACCATTCTGACAAGTGACAGCAGCCCTAAAAACCATTCTGACAAGTGACAGCAGTCCTAAAACCATTCTGACAAGTGACAGCAGCCCTAAAAACCATTCTGACAAGTGACAGCAGTCCTAAAACCATTCTGACAAGTGACAGCAGCCCTAAAAACCATTCTGACAAGTGACAGCAGTCCTAAAACCATTCTGACAAGTGACAGCAGTCTTAAAAAACATTCTGACAAGTGACAGCAGTCCTAAAACCATTCTGACAAGTGACAGCTATGATAATTCTGACAAATGACAACCTCAAAATTCTGACAAATGCAACTTCCCCCTTAAAACGGATCTGAAAATCACAAAATTCGTCATCAATATAACCTATTCCGCGATTATATGATGACTAATAAAAAATTTGGAAATGGATACGAGTACTTTAACACCATATTTATATATGCTGATAATTCATTCTTAAGGTCTATTCTGCATGCTTAACGATTTTAGGCTTATACTGTATTTATTCGAATGACTTCGACCGCATCCCTGGTTCAAATTTACCATTCTAATGTCTAGCCTGAGTAAAGTAGGCTATGCCTTGTATTACAAGCAGAGAGAGCCTCGTTAATATGAACATGGATAATACGAAACACAAAATTTGCAATTCTCTGAACTATTTTAAATATTTGTACACCATTAAGCGATAATTATTTATGTGATTTTCACATACATACGTATAACCAAGTTTAGGAAGGATTGATTCGAAAGGTAATGATGTTGTTAAATTCCTGCAAATGATATGGAAAAGCATTCTGGTCAATTTACACAGCATTTTGTGACTTTTGTGAATTCCTTTGATTATACCAACTATTTGAAAATGTTTAGTATGGATGACTTTACAATATTATGCGAATTTTATCATGATGACGTCGTGATAAGCCTGAAAAAAATACCAAAATTCACCCAAAAAGATAAACAAATTTCGTCAGTTAAACTTTGAATCCAACAAAACACTTCTATTAATAGTATTTCCGTTGGGATTATTTCGACTGAGAAAGGTGAGCCAGTCAGGACAAATTTTCCATTATAATATCACGTAGTGTTGTTATAATGAGAAATACCTAAGCTAATATTGAAAGAGACAACACATCAAGTATAGTAGTAGTGAAAGTACGGGGTTCTATTGTAGTATATTTAGACTCTAAAACACAATAAAAACTTTTGTCTTAAAGATTAATAAAATAGCAATTAGGAGAATTATCAGTATAGTTAGTCCGTAGGTTGTAAACATCATTATATCATAACAAGATAAGAAATGGAATTTATGATGGAAAGGTAGTACATTATAAATGTATTCAGCTAAATGAAACGCACAATACATTGTTTGACAATTGTGCACACATCAATATAGAAGTCAGGGATGCTAACTCAATTCAATCGACAAGATGCTCGATTGTTGATTGCTTCGGTTTGTACTGATTTGATTGCAATCGGGGATATTCGTCGATTTTGCGATTACCGCAGAATTTAACAGAAATTAACTTCATGAAGCTGAGGCTAAAGAATATGGGGACGTGTCTGCCACACTATTACTCACAAAATATTATTGTCTCCCAAAATTCAGGTTCTGTGACTGGCAGCTAACAAATAAATTGAAATCTAACAAATTTCGTAAGAAAAATAGAAATTTATTTCTACTCTTAACCTAGGATTCGTACAAAGAATTGGATAAACTGACTAAGTGGCGATCGCAAAATATCATACAGCTTAATTTGCTAAAAATCGGAATGATAAATTTCGTAGAATCGAGGAGACAAAGTTCATGTTATATGACCATATCTCGACAAAGAACTAAGAATTTCTAGAAGCTATGAATAAAACTGCTGTTACCATGACAAAAATGAAACAGAAAACAAGAAACTGGGTTAAAATTATTTAGAAAAGATGATTTTAATCACATTCAAAGCTATGGTTACTAAATCAGACAGTTTTCTGTTAGAATAATTCGAAAAATGCAAAGTAATAAGATCTATAAACTATTTTAAAAGTTCAAATACGGCAAACCGTTTCATATATAAGTTTCTACTGGAATTCTAATTGCGGTATAACAATATGTAAATTCGTGAATTAAACAAGTAAGAAAAGTGCTTGGTAACAAGTAATATGAACAATGGAATAAGCAAGACCAAGACACAAGACATGGTCAGAGCTAATATCAATTCAGTTTGTAGTTTCCAAAATAGATCCGTAAAATTTAATTTCAGTATTAATGGACACAAATATTCCATATATAAACAAATTTAATCTAAGTTCCAAACAAAAAAATCAGAATAAGATTAATATGGATTCGTTTTCAGATGTAATGATAGCACAACATTATAAATGCACTCCACAAAAGGAAACATCCGACAAACACAGGAACTTTTTAATATTCGGAGAAGTAAACACAAGCCACATTCAAAGTAGAACAATATACAAACATTGTTCTGAAAATTGTTACATAGCCTGCTATAAGAATGGAGTTAGAATTGATAAAAATAATGAAAATGAGAGAATAATCAGAATTAAAAAGATTATACCATCAGAGTTTGTAGAGATGTGTGAAGAACAGTTTACCTCGAAAGAAGCAAATACACTTCGATGTAGGAGGGAGATGAAGCATGCTTCATGCATGGAGAAGAAAGAAAGACATATGGAGAGGGAGATACGCGAAATGGAGAGAGAAAGGAGGAATTTATACGCAGAGAAACTAGCTCTTATAAGGGAGATAGAAATAATTGAAATAAAATGTAATCTTCTACAGTGAGATAATTTGATCAAATCCGCTCTTGCCTACATTATAATTAGATACAGTGCTTGTGTTAATACCGCAAATTAAATTACTTTGTTTTATTTCACTTACTTATGGTATTTTGCTAATAATTTCTCCTGGAGTATATTTTGATTAGTAGGTCTATCCTGTAGATTTAGCGATTTTAGTCACGATTTGATCATAAGAAAATAGAATACAAATACAGGTATCCCTCGCCGTTCGCGGGGGTTACGTTCCTGAGAATTGTCGCGAATGGCAAAATCGCGAACGGCAAGACGTTAGTTCAATGAGAATAGTGGGGTTACGTTCCTAGATTATAAAAACGACGCTAGATACAGTTTGCTAAATACGTTATTGATTCAATAGTTGAGCTGTAGTACTCATACAAACACTGGCACAAGTGAAATGGTAGTAATAAATGAAGTGATAAATGAAAGATATAGATACCCTAGTAGCAAAGCTAAGTACCATAACTAAATAGTAAAGTCTAGCCTTTAGTACTAAACCTAAATTGTAGATACGTATAAGGTTATGGACTAATGGTAGCTCATGAAACTATTGAAGAGAGTAACGAAAACCGCGAATACTCGAGGGAACGAGTCGTGAATAGCAAAACAAGACTCATTTTCCGCGGATGGCAAATTCGCGAACGGCGAGGGTTGCCTGTATACCGTTATTGACTGATTGTTGGTCTTAACTATACATGTGTGTAGCAGTCAAAACCATCGTAGTTTATTCGCATACATCTTTAAGGTAATTAAAGGAATTAAATTTAAAATGGATATGTCTTATTCAATCAAGTACGTAGATAGTAGAGCGATCGTTCAGAAAATGTCAGTATTGTAATCCAAAATGTTGTATTCGGGTCGTACTTAGGTCATTTCATAAGTACTGAGCCGTGATCTGTATTCAGAAGTTAGTGAAAATATACTATTTTCGATTTGCATATAGGATTGTTGTGATAGAACAATTATGGTGATTGGTACGTTCGATTTATATACATGGTTTAGGTGACTGTTGAAAAATTGGAATCTCCCCAATGAAAATGGCTTAAAAATGAATTTGGTGATATTTTTTTGAATTCGTGGAATAAGATCATTACAAGGTCAAATAATTAAGAACACATGTGTGATGAAGTAAACGGGAGGTGTTCAGTACAATAACCTGTGCTAAAAAGTAATTATGCAACTTTACGTGGATTTTTCCCCAATTTTCTCCCCCTAAAAATGGGACAAAAGTGGTAGTATACCATTTCATAAACAATTTATTCCCCAGCCCATGGCCTACTTAATATACGGCTATATATGTCACCGAGAAGGCCATAAAACGAAGAGGCCAGTTTTGACAAAATCAAAATTTAATTTGACCGATAAATCAAAAACCGCTCCCGATAGACATTTGAAATGTATTATTACCATATACAAACATTATATCAGAGTATCCAATTCCGCTGTCAAAAATTTGATATGTCATCATGTGATTGCGCAATAGGCTCTTTTTAGAGCGGAACATGTTGCTGTTCTAGCTCATATTAAGCATCGTTATCTGCATTTCTAATGCTTGATTTTTTAAATTGTGCAACAATAGGAAGACCTCAAGCCAAAAAATCCGAAAATCTTAGCTGGAATGTCTATGCATTCCTCAGTTGCTATGGAAACAAAAAATTGCATGTTTAAGCCATAACTCGAAAAGTATAGATCGTAGACACTAAGGGATTATACCATTTAATCCGTAAACTATTACTTCCTATATGAGAATAATACTATTCACATGTCTATTCTCAATATGTTCTGAGTTATCTAGGATTTTGTCACATCTCATTACTTCTCTATAGATCGTGATAAAATCCTAGATAACTCAGAACTTATTGAAAATAGACATGTGAATAGTATTATTCTCATATAGGAAGTAATAGTTTACGGATTAAATGGTATAATCCCTTAGTGTCTACGATCTATACTTTTCGAGTTATGGCTTAAACATGCAATTTTTTGTTTTCATAGCAACTGAGGAATGCATAGACATTCCAGCTAAGATTTTCGGATTTTTTGGCTTGAGGTCTTCCTATTGTTGCTCAATAAAAAAAATCAAGCATTAGAAATGCAGATAACGATGTTTAATATGAGCTGGAACAACAACATGTTCCGCTCAAAAAGAGCCTATTGCGCAATCACATAATGACATATCAAATTTTTGACAGCGGAATTGGATACTCTGATATAATGTTTGTATCTAGTAATCATACATTTCAAATGTCTATCGGGAGCGGTTTTTGATTTATCGGTCTAATTAAATTTTGGCTTTGTTAAAACTGGCCTCTTCGTTTTATGGCCTTCTCGGTGACATATATAGCCGTATATTAAGTAGGCCATGCCCAGCCTAAAACCATAATGCTACAAATAAATCAATATTTATGTTGTTTTTTTTATATGTAGAATTTAATGGAAGGATCAGTTTTAATCTAAATTTGCTTAGAAATGAAATACAGCCTTAGGAAACTCAAAAATCACGTTTGAAGGCAGTATCCTAAACTGATGTACTTAAATCGGATGTAGGAACCACAATAATTGTCCTATCACAGTAATTCTGTAGGCAAATCGAAAGCTGATCCCCGGACTATACAACGGACAAATCGAAAATAGGATAATTGTACTAACTTCTGACTACAGATAACGGCTCAGTACTAATGAAATGACCTAAGTACATTGTGATGATGTTTGAAATCTAAATTTGAAAAAAATTGAAGGAAACACTAAAACTTTGCTTTGGTTTCCTATCGTAGCAGTTCTCTCAGGGTTTAACCTGCGGTTGGATTGGTGTTTTTTTCTATTTATAGAGTCAGACCCCAAACTTGTATGGCTTCCCCGCCCAAAATGGCTTAAACCGGAAATGACGCTACAAAACACCTCGCAAAGCGCGGGTTTAAAATGCTAAAAGGGGTCCATGAAAACAACAACAACAAATAGTTTTGGGATTTGTATAATAATATCATTGATTGGATTCGGATATAGCATTAATTTCCGCACTCACACTTTTTGCCAGTTACATTATTCTGCTATTCTCATGCAATCACTTCGCTCGCTTTTGTTATTCTATACTTGAGTTCGGTTCAAACAGGGTTTACCTAGGTGCTCGGCCCTGGCATTACAAGATCAACTCCAGTTTAGCGCCATATAACCTCTATCACCTTCAAAAGTCAGGACTGGAAATTCCTAGATAAAGAAACCCATATGGCTCAAACAAAAGCAAATAATTACTATTTTTACCTTAACGAAGTGAACGTCAGGTCAAGATAAAGGTGATTCCGCATTCTTCCAGACACAGGCTGTTGGATAAATTGCTAAAAATAACTTCAGTATGTTATGGTTGTGTCCTAATTTTCAATGAAATAAGATAGTATTCCTATTTTCGGAATGCCGGATATGCCACAGCAAAAACTCGTTCTATTTTAAGTACATGCATACAAAAATAAACTTCTTGAGTAGACACGTATTGAAATAATTATAATTCAATGAATCTAAGGAAGTTTCCACTATGACGCAAATGCAAGATTCGATGAAACATGTAATCATATTTCAAACACATATAAAAGGAAAAGTTCACAAGTACATGTACATACGAGATTCTACAAGTATCATTGGATTGTGATTTCTAGAGCATTCTTATAGGGAGATGCTATATTTATCTGTAGATGTGCATTGTCCATATTTTTCTGGAAATTCTATCACTTCGGTTTCTAAATGCATATATTCATATACGTATGCATACTTCACTGCAAAACTGTTCAAATATAGGAATGAAATCTTAACAGCTAATTTAGATTATTAAATTATGACTATGTAGAATAAGCTATAGGAAGAAAAAGTGTAAACATTGGATGAGTGTATCATATACAAACGTATTTTCACACCTTTTAATCAAATTTGTATTTTCAGGTAGAAGCGAGTTCTCAACGGCTAATATCTGCTTGATACCTTAAATCGTCAAAGTTCATTTTATCTCAAACAGCACTTGGAAAAATCTGAATATTGATCTGAATATCGTTGCTAAGACGCAAAAAAATGCAAGTCAAGAATTGTAAAGAATAGCATTAAACTCACCTTATACAAACATTCTAAATACTATTTTCCACGAACCTGTTGAACATGTAAATACATGCTTTTGAGGTTAATCGCAATCGTTCTGCCCGCACAATGTGTCTTGTCAGGTCTAATGCGTTCGAAAAGTAAACAGTTTTCGCGGAACATACTAGAAGGGTCATATTGTATTTTAGCTCCCATCAGTAGAATTAATGTGGGCTATGCTATGAATTTATAAAACTACTTTGCGTACTACTCAGACTCATTGCACGAATCTACATCCAAAACCTGGAATTCCTGAAATTCAGAGATACGTACATGCAAGGTGGCCCAGCGGAAGCGGTCAGGCCAGCAGGCCATGACTGACCACTTTCAAACTGCTCCGTCGGAAGGTTCTGGCAATTCCATTTCTCCTCTGTCATTGCCGGACCAAAGAAACAATAATAATCATTGTGTTTTACCTGAGAATTCTAAACTTTCTATTTCAATCGAGCCATGTTAATAAGGCGGAAGTAGCACTAACAAGATTGATAAAATATAAATGATCACTACGTAGTTCCAAAATGGGTACGAACAGTTCGATTTGTGGACAATTCGGTACTGACAATCGTCAGTATCCCTTCCAATATGTTTTCATCGGGTTCAGCAAAAGTTCTAACTATGCATCAAAGAAACATCTTATATATTAAAACGCTAGGATTTTTTTGTGTTTTGTCAAAATTGATTGAAGAATTGGCAAATCGTAGAGATATGAAAATTGGCATGTAGGTGTCAAATGATATGACTACGATTAAGTTCTAAGATCTAAGCGAAATTTTCACACCTCTGCCAAAAAATGGAAAACAATTTTCACACCTTTTCTATACAATACTATGTACGGTTTCATTCTCAAAATAGAAATCATTGTACGAAACTATTGTATGCTGTCATTGTTTTTTATACTTCAAAGCAATAACTTATATAGATGTCTCAATTATATATTATAGTGTATAGCAATAAAAAAGGTTATGTATGTATATATTTTAAGACCATTTGACGAATTTTGAAAAATATGCTAGAGACTAGCTTCCAATGGTTGACATGGGGTTTTAGGGGTGTAGATTTCGAATATCATATTTTCAGATCGATATGATAAATTATTTGTTTACTTTTGTTTATATTAGATACATAAAGTAAACAAATCTCAAAAATATGCTAGAAACTTGCTTTTAACGGTTAACATGGGATGGGGTTTTCAGGGGTGTAGATTTCGAATATCATATTTTCAGGTCTATATGATAAATTATTTGTTTACTTTTGTTTATATTAGATACATAAAGTAAACAAATCTATCAACCGAAGATTGCCGTTTGCCAACTAAATTTAATGTTTGATGGTCTAAGATTCTAAGGAATCGAGTACATGATGCAAGTATCTAGCAATATTTGTGCTATTCGCATTCATAACGCCATTTGCAGTTAATAAGAGGGTACCTAGAACCTGACTCCACTGATCTGTCATACTTACGTACCATCACACCTGATCTCAGAACTAGAGACACAGTTTAGCATATGAACCAAAAATTTTATCTACTACATACAAGCCAACCGTCCCGTTTTTGGCGAGACATCCCGATTTTTTCACTATTCTAGTGAGCTAATTTTGACGAGACTATATTTTGATCAAAAAATATCTATAAATTTAATACCAATTACAAATTCCACAATTCTGATCAAAATTCTACATTGGTTTTCTGATCAAACGAGAATCCCGTTTTTATATGCTATTTCCTGTTATGTCCCGGTTTTTTTAGATTCCTTGTAAATGCTTTTTTTTATTGCTATCATGGCTCCGGTTGACATGTATGCTCTCTCGCTAAGATAAAGAAAGAAAATGAATCACGTCATCGTCATGACAATGACATGAAGTTTGTGATAACGACAGAGCTAATGATTGCCTCAAAGACAATCCTTAGATTAAATAGAGAGACAATATATTATTTAAAAAAAGAAATATAATTAAGTACACAAAAATCTAGCATCCAATCCTACCAAAACAAATTTACACAAAAATATTTACAAAATATGAATATATATATGTTCAAGCTACCTCTTCAATCGGGGGTTAGTGCAGCCATCTTTTCATATTTATAAAAATCAATCTTTGGCCGAACAAGTCCAAGTTCTTCGTTGACCGGATCCCAAGTATCTTCTTGATAGAAATCGTCTCTCCTCCTTCTATCCTGACAATTATGCTCCTTGCTCCAAACTCGAATTTTGTCTTCATTCTTCTTGTCCTTCTTCACTTCTGTCACCTCATAAGGCACATCCCAATTGTATTGTAGTGAAGGCACGAAAGGTTTGGCAATCTTGACATGCATAAACTTGTCTCCTTCTTGATGCAATTTCACGAAATATGCGACTTCCTCAACGACGTACTGACAGAATCGCAGGCCTTTAAACTCTTCGCGTTCAATGCCGGTCGCCGCAACAATCTTGCTATGCACGGAGTTGATCACTTTCTGGACAAAGGGGTCGAACGGTTCGTCTAACTGAGGTGGGGGAGGTGGCGGTGGCTTCTTCTCTTTCTTACGTCCAAAATATGACATGCTACAAATCCTTAGAGCTAGATACACAACACAAGTACGCATAGTCAGTTATATACTGGGACGTTTGGGACGGGTCGAGGCAATACGTATCCAGGTGGAAGAGATATCGTAAACTGAAACTAGTGTTGATATTCCTTCCATGAAAAGACGTATTGCTCAGGTGTCCCTTAAACCTTCATCTTATTATAATCCTAAGTTATTTTCCACTATTATTTTATAAAATTGATTCAGTATAATAATACACTATTCCTATCAAGATGTATCTGCCTCTATTTATTCAATACTGGCTCGAGTTTGAAAAGAATATTGTCGATACACTTTAAGAAACGTTTGTATATTCAACTGAACTCTTAGCCTATTCTGCCAATTCACATCATTATCTGATGAAATAGATTGAATTACATCCTCCGCAATTACAGTGGCATAGGATAATACATTAATGAACCATAGATGTGAACTAGTAATGTCTGTGATACAGACTTGAATGATTTCGTTATTTCGATAAAAACTGGATACACTTTGGTCAAATAAGAATAAATAATTTTGGTCAAATAAAGTAATAAATTTCGGTAAGCTTTGTCAAATAAAATTATAAAAAATAGAAAATGGCGAATTGCAGAGAGGGATCACTGCTAAGTATCATGAATATAATTGTTGGTGAGCATACTGTTAATAGAAAACCTTTCCAGTTTAAGTTATGGAAAAGACCTTCAGTAGGGATGCGAGTGGGCGGTATTTCATTATAATCATCCCACTATTTAAAAGATTATCAAAGCAGATAATTTGACCTATAATTGGCTACAAACATTTAATTAACGTATTGAAGTCATATAATGTGATACTGATTGCAATACAGTCGAATCGTTTTGATGCAAAGAGGACAAAAAACGCTAGGAAAAATCAGATGTTGCCTATAAACTCAACTACACTCTGCTACAAAATTTGCAATCCTATTATGAAGCCAAATATAAGTCAAAATAGGAACCAATTCCGAGCTAAATTTTGCACGAATTTCGCTTGCTCGGAATGGTTCTCTCCTTTTGTCAACGTTTATATGAAAAATATTGGGGTAGTACGAATACATTTTGGTAGAAGAGTGTGCTTATATGGTGTACTTCTACTAACTTTATGAAGTCATAGAGACTACAAAAAACCATGACTAACAAAGAATAACATGAAGAATTACCAGTTTTGAGAAAGAACACAATAATTATAGGTTCTATATATGGCAGTTCTCTGGTGATGTGCTATAGATTTTCAATTTTAATAGGTGGGTTCCCTGATAACGAGATCACTAATTGAGGGTGCAAAATAACCAGAAGAAAACGGGAAATGGAGCAAAAACGGTTTTGGCTGTAATAATAATATTTGAGGGAACTATACATTTATGCGAGTAGTGGAGCTGAAAAATGTCAATCTTACTTTAGAATAGTGAAGTCCTCCCTTATGGATAGTCAGGATATTATACAGTCATCCAGAGATACGCTCCTAATCTCAAACCCCAAAATTTTCATATGCCTAAATCGATAAATAACATCATAATAGAGGGTAAATTGGGTACTATTCTGGTCTTCACGCTACTAAACACTTTGAGGCTTAAAATCATATGCCTAAAGGAGCGTCTCGCGCTCCTACATAATCCCTTATGGATAGATAGTACTAAGATCGACTGATGACATCTCTCTCAGCGGAGTTACGTTTTAGATTTAGGACCAATTTTCTACGTACATCTGTGGCGGATAATAAATCAAACCTTTATGGATAGGAAAACAAATATATTTCTATTTTCTAACGTCTGAGTACAAATCAGACCAGCATTGATTTTCCGATTTTCTCGGCTAACTCCTGACTGAACAATACCTGCACAAGCCGCAGTGAGAACTCAATAGCAGTAGCAGGTCCTTGCGAGGTCACACAGTTCCCATCCACCACAACTCTCTCCTCGACAGGCGCCAGCTGAGACTCTGGGATCTTGTCCCTGAACGACGGGTAGCAGGTAGCTCTTCTCCCCTCCAAGAGTAAATGTGGTTGTAGAACAATAGCCGGGCTAGCACAAATGGCAGCGTACAGTTTTCCAGCAGTCTTCTGCTTCTTCAGCAACTCCACTAACACAGGGTCTCCTGCTAGATTCGTGGCTCCAGGCATCCCGCCGGGTAGAGCTATCAGGTCCCACTCCCGATCTTTACACTCACTAATAAGCACATCGCAAACGATCTTAGTCCCCCTTGCAGCGTTTGTCATGAGGGAGCCGGATACACTGGCCACTGTAACCTTAGCCTCAGCTCTACGCAGTACGTCTATCAGTGTGACGGTCTCTATGTCTTCAGAGCCATCTGCCACTGGGACTAAAACCTCTCGAGACATAATTTCTTGCTAAATCATTTTTGAAATCGTGTAATTTTTCTATAGAAAGGGAAGCTTTCTAGGTATTATTTATTGGTGGTTTGGTAGTATATACGTGGGAATAAAATACTTTTTTAGTTCAAGATCGTTGTCAAGCTAACTTACCAGGCCTGTTATTAGCCTGGCACTTACCAGAAAACTGGAAATTGGATAAATACCAGGACATTTCATTAAAAAAACCTAGACATACATCCAGGGCAGTGTTCCCCACCGAGCATGTTAAGCGCGCTATTTAACACGCTTAGCTTGTCGAATAACGTGATTTTGTTGTCAAATAATGCAATTTACCCGATTAAACCGCACAAAAATTGCAAAATTATTCTAATAATATCCCTGAGGGAAACACTGATCCAGGGTCAACATGCCATCTGGACCTGGGTCACCCTAGTAATGGTAGCCATAGCTAATAAGCAGGCCCGGGGCTTGTAAAAGTAGGGAAACTTTACCTGGTCCGTACCGGACAGGTGGATACACCCTACAAAGCTGCAACTGATGCGCTGTACAACAGGACAGGATTTGACATTCGAAATCTTACGAGGCGAGTTTAATCACTAATAACTAAAATTTCATGCAAACTTTTAAAATTTCTCAAATTTTCAAGTGTTACAAAAGAATTATTTAAGAGATATAATTTACTAAAAATTTGGAATTCATATTCGAGATCCAAGAGATGAGCGGTCCAATCGGAATCACAACGGATCTGTTTCAGACACACAATTCCCTGAAGTGTATTGTACTGAAGGAAAATTCTCAAATACAATCAGAAGGGGTGTGAAGAGTCGAATTTGGCTTACAGGAGCTGCTGCATCAAATGAAAAGAAAAGAATTGACATTTGTGAGAATAACAAGAAAGAATACATTTTATAAACGCCAATCTCAATTTTCAATCAATCATAGGTGGTTATTCACTCTTCAAGCGATGTTGTGTTGTCTGATCCTGTTACAATATTCCATCAATTTCCTGTACCAATTATTCAGAGAAATAAGATAGTGTGAAGAAGGAACCTTTGGTGAATCCTTGGCACATTTCTGTGGATAAAACTAACTTTTTAATGACTAATAAAGAGACTAATTTCGTGTTTATCTTTACTTACCATAAATAAATGATGCTTAATTTCGGTCCTGAAAGAGATGGTAGCGAAGCTGTTTCTGGATAGTTCATGGTCCTTATGATATATTTATCATCACCTCTTCAATTCCATACATTCAGCTAATCTCTAAGATGTCAATATTTCTAAAATTTCTTCCATTTGACTTGCCAGTTCCTCAATCCATTCAGAGAAAAATATCTTAAGTTTTCATGCATAGAAGATCTATATCTTAGAGAATCAGTGCAATGGGGAGTTGACTTTTCTGATTGGTTTTCACATCTTATATTCGGGAAAGTTTGCTTCTAAACCTAGCTACTAAGATGCTCTTCGGCACTGAATAAACACTAGGCACCTACTAACCGGTTGAGGACTAGGGATCATATCATTCAGCGTTATGGTATTTGTATTATCGTATTTGTATGAGGGGTCAGAGTATACTGTAAGCAGTTGATCGGTAATTCCTATACTTTTACAGAATATAATTTCAGAAAATTAATCTTGAATTATTGTTAGTGTGAAATTATTAACTACCATTAATCACCATCTAGTACAATAATTATGGTAAATAACCAATGTTAGGTTGCACAGGATTATATTTACACGGAAATAAAGAATTGAGTTGAAATTCAAGTTGAGTAATTTTGATTCGTTAATAACAAATTAAAATAAAATACTATTGCGTTTCTCTAATACTTTAACTGCAATATTTTAAGAATGTATCTAAATATATTAACCTTAAAAGCATTTCGGGCCAGTCAGGACATATATTTTGTATTACTTTAAGTTTGGCACCTATCTTAGGAATTTATCGCATCGGAGATGTGATAAATTCCTAAGATCGGCTTGCTGTGGAATAAAAGGGATTTTGAAGCAGCCACGCATTGCGTCAATCTTACTAATAAAATTAAGAAAGACGTGTTGGGGTAGAGACGAATTCGTTAATTAAATAAAGAATGCAATTATTATTTGATGCGTAGCATTAATGGTAGAAATCAAACTAATAAGAGTATATTATTTTAGATTAATTGTATCGAGTGTCATAGATAAGAAAACTAGAATATCTGCTTTCCTCTTTAATATTATTGCTAATGCAACAGATTGATATTGTCTAAGGTTACCAATATAAAACTATAAAAGTACTGACTTGTTTAAACAGTAAAATTCATTTGATACATATACTTCTGCTAGTGAACACTCATATTCTACGTTCAGAACAGAGATTCGAGTTCAACAGGTAAATAATTTAATCATTTAATTTAGCATAATAGCTCTTTGCTAGTAATACTTAGACTCTTAGACAGCGGTGTTTTGCCAAAAATAGAAGTGGGGAGGGCGCTTCCTTCCCGTAAAAAAGTTATATGTTTTTTCGTGAAACTTTATCCCCTGATGGTATAGAAATGGTGATAATAAGAAAGAGAAAAAGAATATGGTTAGTTTAAAATGGCAACAATTGATTTGAATTTGTTATGCTACGTAATACATTCTAAGGCTAAAATTAAAATGGTAGTCAGCATGAGGTAAGGAGCGTCCCCCCAAAACACCTACTCTTAGAGCATTAAGCACTCCACCCTAGCATCTAGTCCTTCACAAAACTAAAAAAGAAAGAAACATATTTTAATGCTTTGGTAATACTGTGAGTACGGTGGGACTCTATAAATGGAGGAACTCAAGTCAGATCAGTTCAAGTAAACGCAATCTGATTCATTTATTCGAAATCGAGACATCAGGTAGAGAGCAAATGGTGTATAAATTATTGCTGAATTAATTTTTTCCTTTTCAATCTTTTGGAATGAATATTTAAAATGAGAGGTCAACTTTAATAAACTTTAACCTCGATAGGTTGGGAAGTTGGACCGGCGAACATTATGATGCCCCCTTCTCCCCACTTCCCAATTATAATTTCAATAGCAATTTTCCATCAATCGATAGGTTAATTGTAGAACCCATAGACTCTTTTAAGTAAGGACTGTAGGCGTTCAATCTCGGGTCCTGGAACTTGGGTTCATTGTGTATTATTGATAGTTAGACATGGGAAATGTATTATTGTTAAATAGGAAGTCCTAATTTTAGAGCCCATTGTTGGCATTATTAATGTATGATTTTCATAGATAGAAAAAGTTTGAACATAATGTGTTAATTTCCAGTCATAAATAATTTGAGCACAATGTTAATTTCCCGTCATAAATGATTTGAGCATATTTTGAGCATATTTTGAGCATATTTTGAGCATAATTTGAGCATATTTTGAGCATAATTTGAGCATAGTTTGAGCATCATATTTTGTAGTTTAAGTTGACAAGATGTTGATAAAATTGATAAAGCAGATTTATTGAGGATAAATAAAAACGTATTTATAGTCAACTCCGCTTAATCGAGACACCGGTCGGCGGTCGATCGGGAAAACTGCTTAATTGGGACAAGTCTCAAGAAACGCAATGGTTTCCATACATAGAAGCTAATACTAAATTTAATCGGTTATTTGGGAAATCCGCTTAATCGGGACAAAATATTCGGGACCAAAGTGTCCCGATTAAGCGGAGTCGCCAGGTACTTGGGGCATTCACTAAGTACTGATCCCAAATCTGTATCTCAAATGATAGTGAAAATAGGATATTTTCGATTTGTCAATTGTATTCCTTAGGGCATCAGCTTCCAAATTGTATATTAGTTTATTTTAAAAGGACAATTCTTGACGTTCCTACATTGGATTTTTGTAAATCGGTTTAAGATAGTCGCTTTGAACGTGATTTTTGGGGTTCCCTTTGATATATTTCAGTTCTGAGCAAATTTAGATTAAAACTGATTCCGTCATCGAATTCTACGCATAAACTAACATATAAATTGAATTATGTGAAATATTATAGTTTTAGGCTGAGGGAATAATGTGTTTTGAAGTGGTTTACTACCATTTTTGTCCCACTTTTTAAGTGGCGAAAATTGATCAAAAATCCACTAAAAGTGGCATGATACTTTTTGATTACGAGCAATACTATTGAACACCTCCCGTTTACTTTTTCACATTGGTTCTTACTAATTTGGTTCTTAATTACTTTTTAAGGACCTTATTCTACGATTTTCACAACTTTTATTCTCCAAATTTAGTTTTAAGCCATTTTCAAAGGGAAGATTCCAAATTTTCGCACTACCCGACACTACCCTAAACCGATGAACAAAAATCTAATGTAGGAACCACAATAATTGTCCCTTTATAATAAACCAATATACAAATTGGAAGCTGATCCCCTAAGGCAGCGCTGTCCAACAGGCGGCCCGCGGGCCGCATGCGGCCTTGCTTTGTGCGGCCCGCGTTGCGTCCAAAATGCCTCTACCCATACCCATCCCGAGTGCACGCCCCTGTATTGCGGCCCGCCACTAAATGGTATGAAGCAGTTGCCGCCCGAAGTAAATATAGTTGGACAGCCCTGCCCTAAGGAATACAATAGACAAATTGAAAATATCCTATTTTCACAATCATTTGAGAGATACAAATATGGGATCAGTACTTTTTGAATGCCCTAATACATATGTTTTGAATAAACCGAGTCTCGAAAGGTGTGCATTAATACAAATAATTACACTACTCATTATGGTTATTAGCATACAAAGTGACAAGCAATATTAGAGAGTAGAAGTAAACGAATAATTTAGTAGTCTTCAAATATGAAACGAAATTTCCATGCTAAAAATCTTCCCCCAACTACTACTAGGGTTTGTTTGTATCCTATATTACAATGGGCATGTCTAATTTCCGGGACGGGACGAGATCCCGTCCCGGAAATTAGGCATGCCCTATTACAATACCCATATTTGGAATACTTTTCACTGAAAATATATATTTCTCTTCAATATGGAATAATTTTAAAATACCTCATTCGTTAGATTTTAGAGCTATTCTCAATGGCACATGAAGAGATTCCTTTAACTGATATCAAAAAAGAGCTTGATAGCGTACCAGAAATAATAGCATATGTTAACCAAGACATTAACACAGAGGAAACCGATAGAGAAAACCCACTCCATAACGCTATAAAAAGGAAGCATATCTACACAATACAAAACCTTCTCGATGATAATGCTGATGTAAACGCTACTACATCCAATGGTTCAAATTCCTTCCACTTGGCTTGTGAATACGCAGATGCAGACACTCTGTATCTCTTAATCACAAGAGGAGGTGATGTGAACGCAAAAGATGACGAGGGCAAGACTCCTACAATGGTGGCAGTGGATAATAGGAATGATGATTGTATCGGCATACTAGCAAGCGCAGGTGCAAATCTGGATGAGAAAAACCATGATGGAGATTCTCCATTAATAGTGGCAGCTAGCAATGGATTCAGTAGCACAGTGAAGGAATTGATTGTTAATGGGGCATTATTTGAAGTTAAGGATGGAAATGGTAAAAATGCACTACAGAGGGCGATAATGGAAAAGAGTGATGGAGCAGCAGCTAACATCATACGATTAGTCCTCCAGGATGAATACTTGAAACGCTACATAGATGATCCTGAGGTAGGTCTGTTGAAGATTATTCGCTGTGAGATGAAAGAAACTATGAAAGCCTTACTTGACCATGCTCTTGTCCAACACCCTAAAAAACCACACTTAGCGTTAGTAAAAACAGAATATTTTGATATTCACATAGCAGATAAGAATCATAAAAGCTCCAAAAAGAGAAATGTTTTCCTAAAACGACTAGCAGATTTGGTCGATGATGATATTGCGTACAATGGCACTGTTCGGATACTCGTTGAAAGGAAAATGAAAAAGATCGGGAATCTGTTCCTAGTTTTCAAACTTATATTCCATTTCTTTTTCATGATAGCACTGTCGTACTCCTTGATACAGGCTTCCTATGAGAATGCCCCAGAAGCGTATACCATAAACCCTGCGAACATCATTCGAATATTTGCAGAGTTGTATGTGCTTTTTTACTTCGCATATAACTTTGCGTCTGAAGGATTTGAATTTTTTAAAATCTATAAAAATCGAATTGTCTTGAATGAGGAAGCAGGACAAAAGAAAGCTACAGCATTTGTTTTTCTTCAGACAATTGGTGAATATTTTAGTGACCTTACCAACTACTTCGACATAGTTGGCCTCTTTTCGCTTCTGATTCTAATCATTCTCCGTTTTACCAGTCAGCCCGCTCAGTGGGAATTCGCTACTATCACCAACGTCATAAACTCATTACGACTTTTTCAAGTAATCGCTCTTGTTCCTTTCATAGGCCCATACGTTAATACTTTTTTCCAAATTTTGAAATGTGAAGTTCCTCAATTTGTAGGCGGTTTTCTTCTCTATCTTTTCATGTTCGCTACCTCGTATTTTATCGCGTTACGAACTCCATACACAGCTGAAGGATTCAGAAATCAATCTCTCATGCAAGATACAGATCGAGTGCCAGGGATTGACAACGAATTTTATTGGACGTTCGTATCTGGTGTGAGGATCTTACTAGAAGGAAACTTGTACGATGATGTGTATGTGTACCAACATTTGAACTGGTCGGCTGCCCTCCTATATATGAGTTTCCTATTCTTAACTGTTGTTATCTTCCTCAATGTCTTCATTGCTCAGCTGTCAGATAGCTACAGTGTTGTGAGAGAGAATGCAAATCGCGCGTATGCCTGGCATCGGTTAACCTTTGTTGTACAAATTCAGAAACAGTCATTGTTTGGATTTTTAAATTGTTTCAAGAGGAGACATATCATTGGTGATATAACGATCGATAAGGACGAAATGTTCGAATATTACGGCGTCAGTTGCATTCAGAATTTGAATACCAAACATTACACAGAGGATGTCGAAGTTAAAGAATCACTGGCTTCAATACAGAATCAGCAGTTGTTCGCTCGGAAAACGCGCGAAATAGGAGCTGAAAAAATAAAAGAGTTGAATGTGAAGATTGATAACTTGACAGAATCGTTGGATAATCTGGTGAAGTTGGTTCAAGAAAAGCTAAAATAGTTACTGTTTCAAAGACAGCGTTTGCATGCAGTTTTTAATGTACTACTTCTCAGGGTTCTTTCCATGTTACTTTCCATGGAAAGCATTATATTTTCAGAACTAATTATGTAAGAGATTTCCTCACAACCTGCAAGCTAGAAAATATTTAGATCATTGTTTATATATTTTGGTGTAGTTTTAGTGTAAATATGATATGATAAATTTTTGGCTTTCGACTTTCGGGACAAATTACTCTTCCAGATCCATCCCCTTGAATGAAACCCTGCTTTGGCATATTTCTCAAGTTTACGTGAGTCCAACGCCGGTCACCCTAGGACTCACTAGGGACCATATTAACCAGGTTTATGATTCTGGGGATCGGGCCAGTCAGGACCGATATTTTGTATTACTTTCCAAAGCTTGGCGCCTATCTTAGGAATTTATCGCATCGGAGATGTGATAAATTCCTAAGATCGGCTTGCTGTGGAATAAAAGGGATTTTGAAGCAGCCACGCATTGCGTCAATCTTACTAATAAAATTAAGAAAGACGTGTTGGGGTAGAGACGCATTCGTTAATTAAATAAAGAATGTAATTATTACTTGATGCGTAGCATTAATGGTAGAAATCAAACTAAGAATATATTATTTTAGCTTAATTGTATCGAGTGTCATAGATAAGAAAACTAGAATCTGCTTTCCTGTTTAATTTTATTACTAATGCAACAGATTTGTATTGTCTAAGGTTACCAATATAAAACTAGAAAAGTAGTGGCTTGTTTAAACAGTAAATTTCATTTGATACATATACTTCTGCTAGTGAACACTCATATTCTACGTTCAGAACAGAGATTCGAGTTCAACAGGTAAATAATTTAATCATTTAATTTAGTATAATAGTTCTTTGCTAGTGTAACGAAACTGGACGGAATGTTACTGATAAACAAATGAAAGAATCTAATAGAATAACAAATTAAATTAGGACATATACAATTACTATATGATTTGCCTTTTTTACTACTGTATTTCTCACTCGATTATCCGAGATAGTCAATCAATTATCCGAGATAGTCAATCAATTATCCGAGATAGTCAATCAATTATCCGAGATAGTCAATCAATTATCCGAGATAGTCAATCAATTATCCGAGATAGTCAATCAATTATCCGAGATGGCCAATCAATTATCCGAGATAGTCAATCAATTATCCGAGATAGTCAATTGATTATCTGATAAAATTTGATCCAGTTAATTTAGTGTAGATTTTAATTTTCACAATTATATGTATTCAGATACATATTTTAACAATGATTTATTTAAGAAGAATGGGGTTAAATAATCGAGTTTGATAGCTCTGGCTGGTTATTAAATCAAATTTAGAGGTCTTCGAGCCTAATGACTTTGGGAACAGTTATCGTTAGGACATGAAAAAACGAATTGAGGGTGGAGGTGGCAGAGGTGGCAAAACTGCAAATGCGATATACAGTATCCTTTTTAACATCATAGAGTTCGGATATTTGCCCATAACTAAGTCCTGTTTCATGAGCTTTGATCAACCTTGAGCGGATTTCATCACTGATTGCTCTACCTCCTCTTCTGACAGGAGTAGATTCAGAAATATTTGATGTGTTACTTGCCATATGAAATTAAGTTAACAACGATTTGATTCCAAAATAATTCTCCATTTCGCATTTTATATTTAATCAATTATGTAAATACATACAATACCCTTTCATTGTGTGCAGAATCAGGCGAACTGATTGGTACATAAATATTCGGATAATTGATTGACTATCTCGGATAATTGATTGGCCATCTCGGATAATTGATTGACTATCTCGGATAATTGATTGACTATCTCGGATAATTGATTGACTATCTCGGATAATTGATTGACTATCTCGGATAATTGATTGACTATCTCGGATAATTGATTGACTATCTCGGATAATTGATTGACTATCTCGGATAATTGATTGACTATCTCGGATAATTGATTGACTATCTCGGATAATTGATTGGCCATCTCGGATAATTGATTGACTATCTCGGATAATTGATTGACTATCTCGGATAATTGATTGGCCATCTCGGATAATTGATTGACTATCTCGGATAATTGATTGACTATCTCGGATAATTGATTGACTATCTCGGATAATTGATTGACTATCTCGGATAATCGAGTGAGAAATACAGTAGTAGGCACCTACCTATGTTTACTAAGTAACCTAACAACTTAAATAATGCACACTAAGTCTATCACATCCCCCCCCCTTGAACTTATCGAGCGTGGTTGCATACTTACCAACCCTCCAGGGATCCCTGGATTATCCAGGAAAATGACTTATGATCCAGGGATCCAGGGATTTAATGAAAGGTCCAGAGATTTTGAGCTGTTAACTAGCCTATAATAATTTCCATTAATACAATATAATTTATGGAATTTATTGTAATTTTAGAATTTATTGTAATTTTATTTCGAAAAGTGTTCTAGAATTTTGATCAAGCGATTATTTAGCGCGTTCGATGACATTATATACGATGTACCTTCCTTTAAATAGTTTACTTTTCCATTTCGAAATCTTTAATTACATATATTCAGCTTTTATTTAAAATCCAGGAAATTCCCTGGATCGCGAATTTCGAAATTTAACCTGTCTATTGATTCATGCTAATTTAGTCATTAAAATTAAAAATATAATAACATCCAGGGATTTCACTCCCAAAATCCAGGGAAATTTTCAAGAGGAGTTGGTAAGTATGCTATCCGCCCTTCGACCTGTTCTCCTCCCGGTGCTCTCTTAGTTATATAATATTCGTACTTCTTAGGAACTCTGTTTCTTAATGGATATCTACGTGACTGCCGTTGGGCGCTCGTATCCGAAGCCACTGCAGCATAACCGTCCATTACCACCCACTCTTCCTCTTGCATTACCTCGCCTGTCCCTTACTAGGCGCTCCATCCACCTCGAGGTACTCACTCTCTGTCTCCGATCCAGCATTCTCTTCAAACTGTTGTGCGTCGTTTTCGTTGTCACTGCCAGTCGGTGCAGCATAGACGGCAGTTGTCGCATCATTTCCACCATCCCTATATAATTTACATCTGTTTGTGTGCACCCATTTGGGGCCCTTGCCCCGATTGATCTTAAGTTGACGCCTTTTACCCAATAACTTGGAAAGGCCGTTTGTATCTTTGATCAAGCGAATCTGTACGTGTCTCATTCCGCTCCGCTCCGTAATCACCTACTTTAACCTCGGTTATTCTCCCCTCTGTATCATAACACTCCTTTCTCTTGGCTCTACTTAATAACTCACCAAGATGCGAAGCCACTTGCTTTAGTTGTCCTTTCGTCACCTGTTCCCCTTATCTCATTCTTTTGGTTGCCTTACGTATCACCTGATCTTGGCCCTGCTTCATGATTATATTTTCGCGTTCGCCTCCATGCAGCACCGTAAACACCTTATTTTCAAATAATGTTTCATCTTGCACGTCGGGTCGGTATACTATTTCATAATTGTACTCCTCAAGTTCCATTATCTATCTCGCAAAAGTTCGTCTGGGATCCCTTTTTATTCCAACCCCTAATATTCGTGTTCCATAATCCAGAGCTATCCCCTTTTGCGTGAGAGTACATTGAACCAACGTTACGAACTCTTCTCATAATTTTTTCGGTACAGCCGTATTTTCCTTTCACCCATGTCTTTAAATGCGGCCTTGCTTCTGGGAGTTCGCCAACCAGGGCCATGCAGGCTGCCCGTTTAGGTTGGCCTGCTCTTTTGCCTGCCTTCGAAGCTGATTGAAGAATACTTCTATTCGAACCCCTCGCTTCAAACTCATTGATGGGCGGATCGAGGCTCGAGGACAAAAGTTCAACTGCTTCCTTGAGAGTGCTTTCTTTTATCGCCTCTAGTACAGTGGACTGTTCGTACTCGTTTCGACAGACAAATGACGATAACATTTGAATCGCTATTCGTTTGGTAGAGGAGGCTACTATTGCGCTCGTAGCCGCTATGAACAGGGGTTGCCAGTCTTCTATCCTCTGCTCTTCTGTAAGCGGTTGGATCGAAATATTGAGAGGCGTTGCCATTTATCTTTACTTAACCCATTGAAAATGGATGAAAATAAAATTAAATTTGGAAAGCTATTTTTTTTGATAATCATAGAATAAGATGATTAAAATGTTAATACTCGTAACTCAGAACCAATGTGAAGTGATAAACTGGAGGTGTCCAGTATAATTGCCCGTGAAGAAAATATATCATGCCACCTTTCCGATTTTTTGACAAATTTTCACCTAATAAATGGGGCACAAGTGGCAGTAAACCACTCCAAAACACATTATTCCCCCCTAGCTTAAAACTAGAATACTTCAAAGAAGTCAATCTATATGTTATTTGATGCGTAGAATTCGGAGTTCTAAATTTATTCAGCAACAGGTTCCATAGGATTTGTATTAGGTCAAGTTCGCTTAATATGAAGGCTCTCTATTATGAACAGACTTCTTGGTCCCCAAGCAGCGCCGGCGCCACCGGTCTGGTTGGTCCGGTTTTCACCGGACCACTTTTAAGAAAAAGCTAAAGTGGTCCGGTAAAACCGGACCACTTTTAATAGTGGTCCGGATAGGTATGGTTAGGTACGGTTGTTGCGCTTTTAATACGATACGCTAGATCATACACTTCATTCAATAAGATTAAATAATGTCTACATCTAGTAAGAAAGAGTGTTGATTGTACTAAGGTAGCAATGTGATGACAACTGTTTACTATTAGTATAGAACCAATTTTTCCACATACTTACTGTTGCGCTTTGATGACTGGCCACCGAAAAATAACCACATTCGATAGTATACGCCTGAATCCCAGATCAATAGCTTCTTTGAACCATGTCAGATCATCATTTAATGCTAAATTCGTGCTCAGCACTAAATTTCCAGCAATTTGATATATATATTGACCATATTTGGAGAATCTTTTGGATGTCCGTGCATACCAACGGCCTGGAATTTTTTCACATTCCTGGCCGTTACTAGGAACTGAACTTTCGTAGTTAAGTTCAACCTGACCACTTCAAATGAGGTGGCGCCGGCCCTGCCAAGGTGCTCATAATAAGCGACCCTGACTGTACAAAGGGTCTACCCTAAACCAATGTACATTTAATTGAGTGCAGGAACCACAATAATTGTCCTGTCACGAAAATTTTAGTCCACGAAAAAAATTGGTCCTATGCTGAAAAATTTGGTCCTGCAATGGACCAATTTTCCATGGAATATTGGTCCGGGAGACTATTCATTGGCACCTTATCGTTTTTTTATAAGTGGATTTATAAAATAATTTGAAGACTTGGTTGATAGGGTAATTTCACACATTTTGTGGAATGTATTCGACGAACACACACACACTGTCCTAGAACTAATAATAATCTAGAAGGATGGCATAATAAACTAAAAAGAATAGCTCGAAAAGCGTAGTAAATACCTACGAAATTCTAGAAATATTCAAGCAAGAGCAGCATATAGCCTAACTAGTAATTGGCAACTGGTGCTAGGCTCCAGAAGATATCCAAAAGATAACCAAATTCAAAAACTTAAAGATTACTTTGACACATTTAATCATCCTGCTGAATATACTTGTATGAACAGAATTTCATTGAAGTGATTAAATTCGTCACCTATTATTATTCTTACAAGCGCGCTTCGTTTGCTTGCGCGGCGCGGCTGGCGGATACTTTGTGTCCGCCGGAGGCGCCTGGGGTCACATTGATTAATTATTAGGGAGATAGCATCTCTAAATACGTCTGTCCTACTGTTATATTCGATATCAAATGGACTCTAAAAATACGACTTCCAATTTTATAATAATACATTTCCCATGTCTAACTTGAGCAGATTACGAGATATCAATAATACACAATAGACCCAAGTTCCATGACCCGAGATTGAACGCTTGCAGTCCTTACTTAAAGGAGTCTATGATTTCACCTGAAAATATATTCCTCCTTAATATGGAATAATTTTAAAATACCTCATTCGTTAGATTTTAGAGATATTCTCAATGGCACATGAAGAAATTCCATTAACTGATATCAAGAAAGAGCTTGATAGCATACCAGAAATAATAGCATATGTTAACCAAGACACAGAGCGAACCGATGGAGATAACCTACTCCATAACGCTATAAAAAGGAAGCATATCTACACAATACAAAACCTTCTCGATGATAATGCTGATGTAAACGCTACTACATCCAATGGTTCAAATTCCATTCACTTGGCTTGTGAATACGCAGATGCAGACATTCTGTATCTCTTAATCACAAGAGGAGGTGATGTGAACGCAAAAGATAACGAGGGCAAGACTCCTACAATGGTGGCAGTGGATAATAGGAATGATGATTGTATCGGCATACTAGCAAGCGCAGGTGCAAATCTGGATGAGAAAAGCCATGATGGAGATTCTCCATTAATAGTGGCAGCTAGCAATGGATTCAATAGTACAGTGAAGGAATTGATTGTTAATGGGGCATTATTTGAAGTTAAGGATGAAAATGGTAAAAATGCACTACAGAGGGCGATAATGGAAAAGAGTGATGGAGCAGCAGCTAACATCATACGATTAGTTCTCCAGGATGAATACTTGAAACGCTACATAGATGATCCTGAGGTAGGTCTGTTGAAGATTATTCGCTGTGAGATGAAAGAAACTATGAAGGCCTTACTTGACCATGCTCTTGTCCAACACCCTAAGGACCCACACTTAGCGTTAGTAAAAGCAGAATATTTTGATATTCACGTAGCAGATAGGAAAGATAGGAGTCATAATAGCTCAAAAAAGAGAAATGTTTTCCTAAAACGACTAGCAGATTTGGGCGATGATGATATTGCATACAATGGTACTGTTCGGATACTCGTTGAAAGGAAAATGAAAAAGATCGGGAATCTGTTCCTAGTTTTCAAGCTTCTGTTCCATTTCCTTTTTCTAATAGCACTCTCGTACTCCTTGATACAGGCTTCCTATGAGAATGCCCCAGAAGCGTATACCATAAACCCAGCGAACATCATTCGAATATTTGCAGAGTTGTATGTGCTTTTTTACTTCGCATATAAGTTAGTGTCTGAAGGATTCGAATTTTTTAAAATCTATAAAAATCGAATTGTCTTGAATGAGGAAGCAGGACTAAAGAAAGCTACAGCATTTGTTTTTCTTCAGACAATTGGTGATTATTTAAATGACATTAACAACATTTTCGACATAGTTGGTATCTTTTCGCTTCTGATTCTAATAATTCTCCGCCTTACCAGTCAGCCCGCTCAGTGGGAATTCGCTACTATTACCAACATCATATTCTCATTACGACTTTTCCAAGAACTCGCTCTTGTTCCTTTCATAGGCCCATATGGTAATATTTTTTACCAGGTTTTGAAACGTGAAGTTCCTCAATTTGTAGGCGGTTATCTTATCCCTCTTTACATGTTCGCTACCACGTATTTTATCGCGTTACGAACTCCATACACAGCTGAAGGATTCAGAAATCAATCTCTCATGCAAGATACAGATCGAGTACCAGGGATTGACAACGAGTTTTATTGGACGTTCGTATCTGGTGTGAGAATCTTACTAGAAGGTAACTTGTACGATGATGTGTATGTGTACCAACATTTGAACTGGTCAGCTGCCCTTCTCTATATGAGTTTCCTATTCTTAACTGTTGTTGTTTTCCTCAACGTTTTCATTGCTCAGCTGTCAGATAGCTATAGTGTTGTGAGGGAGAATGCAAATCGCGCGTATGCCTGGCATCGGCTATACTTTGCTGTACAAATTCAGGAACAGTCATTGTTTGGATTTTTAAATTGTCTAAAGAGGAGACATATCATTGGTGATATAACGATCGAGAAGGCCGAAATGTTTGAATATTATGGCGTCAGTCATATTAAGAATTTGAATACCAAACATTACACAGAGGATGTCGAAGTTAAAGAATCACTGGCTTCAATACAGAATCAGCAGTTGTTCGCTCGGAAAACGCGAGAAATATCAAAATCTCATGCGAGGTCCCAACAAGTGCAGTTGAAGGACAAAGGGGCTGAAAAAATAAAAGAATTGAATGTGAAGATTGATAACTTGACAGAATCGTTGGATAATCTGGTGAAGTTGGTTCAAGAAAAGCTAAAATAATTACCAAGATATTTCCAAGATAGCGTGTGCATGTAGCTATTAATATTGTAGGTTTTTCCCGGGGTATTTGCATGTTTATCTCCATGGAAACTTTTTATAGAAGCTTTTTATGTGAGAAATATCCCCACTAGACTGCAAGCTCGAAAACTTTTAGAGCAAATGTTTAGTTACTAGGTAATATAATGTGTGTAGTTTTTGATATGATAAAATTATAAGCTGTCAGTAATTTGGTGATCATTAAACATTGTGTCTGTTTTCAATTTTGCTGTCTAAAAGGGTGAAATCGAAATTTTTTCGAACTTTCAATGTAAATTACTTACACAATCTTTAGGCATAAATTCAGTGGCGGGCAGGATTTTTGAGTCTCTCTTGTATGAAACCCTGCACTAGGTTCTGCTAGTACAAATTTGATGATAATTTATATAGCAAATAAAGCAGTTTCCCTCTGTCTTTCGAAGCATTCACCACCCAGGAATCTCACAAATGCACCGCGAATCCAAGTGAGTCTAGTCTAGTATATTGGAATTTATTCAAAGAAGAACTGTGTCAGACTAAACTCACTTAGCATCGCGGCACATTTACGGGATTTTGGGATGGTAAATGCTTGGAAAGACAATATATGTCGACCAGTGTTAAATTATGTTCGAAGTCTTTTGAGTGTATATCTCCCTAAATGTTGTTAATAATTTACAACCCTATAATTGATAAAGTCTGTCAAATTACCAATATATTAATTTTAATAATACAAGTACTAACCCAGCCATTTATCCACTCCAGTCTTCATGAACTATACTATATGTTTCAGGACCGATGGAATAGCACAGTTAAGTCATTAGAAATATAAATGCCATTTGGGTAGGAGAATAAAGTACTCAATCCATCCAAACTTGGATGTTGATTCAACTATTAATTAATTATGTGACATTAGTACATACAAGTGACAATTACCCAAAACCTGTTGATGTCTCATTATGTCAGAGATAAATCTATCAATTAATCAATCAACTTTATTAATCTCGGGCAGAATCTAATTAAGAAAACATGAAATAAAGTTGAGAGAGTTCAAAGAGGTCAAATGTAAAATAAGAAAACACATTTTAAATATACAAAATAAGCAAATATGTTCTAACTTACAGACTTGCCGTGGATATGGATATCCATGGATGGATTGGTCATATCCATGGATATCGTGGATATCCATGGGCATCGTGGATATCCATGGGCATCGTGGATATCCATAGGATATTCTGGATGTCCTCTGTATGGTTGTACTAATAGGAATATTTCGACAGTGAATGGTTGTTGTAGGAATTATTGTTGCTAAAGGATAAACAATAGGGATACTGTTATAATTAAATTAGCAATATACATATATATATAGTACTAAGTACACGTACTAGTGTTGTTGTTGAAGACATATATATTGTGATTGTTGAAAACTTGCAAGTATAACCACAACAATGTTATGAAGTCGCATATGCGTGTATAAGTATATAAACTTGTCAATGATAACCAACTTTACTTATGGAATTTCAAGAAATCAGTCGCGATTGCATTAATGGAAGACTTAGGGATAACTCGGCTAGCTACAAAGATGTACCGGCATCTCACAACATGAACAACGTGAATGCCAAAGCGATCTACCTCACTGAGGAAAAGAAATACGCGCCGTATCTCTCGTGTGGATATTGTATTAAAACATTCGTGTGGTACAAATTCAGTAAAGGAAAATGGGTAAACCAGAGAAAAGTATATCACAATAATCGAAGCTGGGAATTGTAATCGAGCCTGAGGAAGTTGCGAAGTTTAGTATATGAATATATTTTCATTAGTAATCTAGTACATCTACATAGCGGTTACCTGTACATACTAGTAATAGACACTACTAGCCACCAAAGTTGTTCTAGGTCTTTGAAATATTCATGGATATCCATGGATATCCTGGTTTTTGAATATCCATGGATATCCATGGATATCCACGCAAAAATGACATGGATATGGATGGGATTTTTCTCATCCACGGCAAGCCTGCTAACTTACCGCATCATTACAGCACTAAGGCTTGCATTAACAGAATTAGCAAAATCATAATCTTTAGTAATCTTTAATTAATTTGACGAACTTAATACTAAATTAGTAATAGATAATCTTGCAACAGAATCAGCAAGATGTGCATTACATCTAAAGGATATAACCGTTGCTAGCCACAAATAAGTCTGATACTTACTTGTAGATACTACAGTTAAATACAAAAATGAGAAATTAGCAAAATCAGCAAACTCCACGATGACGATGATAACATTGATGATGGCAGCATAGAACGTATCGACACAGCATATCAACTACGCAAATCCGTTAAGAGAGAGAATATCCACTCAATACGATGGTTACTCAAAAATAAGTTAATGCAAGTAAATCAGTTCACTTAGTTTGCCAAGAAGCAGAAGAAGATATATTGTACTACTTGGTTACCAGTGGATAGTTATGGTTACCAGTGAATAATTTGAGCATATTTTGAGCATAATTTGAGCATATTTTGAGCATATTTTGTAGCATAGGTTGACAAGATGTTGATAAAATTGATAAAGCAGATTTATTGAGGAAAAAAACGTATTTATAGTCAACTCCGCTTAATCGAAACACCGGTTGATCGGGACAACTGCTTAATTGGGTTTTTATAGGCGGTTTTCTTCTCTATCTTTCCATGTTCGGTACCTCCTATTTTATCACGTTACGAACTCCATACACAGCTGAAGGATTCAGAAATCAATCTCTCATGCAAGATACATATCGAGTTCCAGGGATTGACAACGAATTTTATTGGACATTTGCATCTGGTGTGAGAATCTTACTAGAAGGAAACTTGTACGATGATGTGTATGTGTACCAACATTTGAACTGGTCAGCTGCCCTCCTATATATGAGTTTCCTATTCTTAACTGTTGTTATCTTCCTCAATGTCTTCATTGCTCAGCTGTCAGATAGCTACAGTGTTGTGAGAGAGAATGCAAATCGCGCGTATGCCTGGCATCGGCTATACTTTGCTGTACAAATTCAGGAACAGTCATTGTTTGGATTTTTAAATTGTTTCAAGAAGAGACATATCATTGGTAATATAACGATCGAGAAGGCCGAAATGTTCGAATATTATGGTGTCAGTCACATTAAGAATTTGAATGCCAAACATTACACAGAGGATGTCGAAGTTAAAGAATCACTGGCTTCAATACAGAATCAGCAGTTGTTTGCTCGGAAAACGCGAGAAATATCAAAATCTCATGCGAGGTCCCAACAAGTGCAGTTGAAGGACAAAGGTGCTGAAAAAATAAAAGAATTGAATGTGAAGATTGATAACTTGACAGAATCGTTGGATAATCTGGTGAAGTTGGTTCAAAAAAAGCTAAAATAATTACCAAGATATTTCCAAGATAGCGTGTGCATGTAGTTATTAATATTGTAGGTTTTTCCCGGGGTATTTGCATGTTTATCTCCATGGAAACTTTTTATAGAAGCTTTTTATGTGAGAAATATCCCCACTAGACTGCAAGCTCGAAAAACTTTTAGAGCAAATGTTTAGTTACTAGGTAATATAATGTGTGTAGTTTTTGATATGATAAAAATATAAGCTGTCAGTAATTTGGTGATCATTAAACATTGTGTCTGTTTTCAATTTTGCTATCTAAAAGGGTGAAATCGAAATTTTTTCGAACTTTCAAGGTAAATTACTTACACAATCTTTAGGCATAAATTCAGTGGCGGGAAGGGTTTTTGAGTTCCTCTTGTATGAAATCCTGTACTAGGTTCTGCTAGTACAAATTTGATGATAATTTATATAGCAAATAAAGCAGTTTGCCTCTGTCTTTCGAAGCATTCACCACCCAGGAATCTCACAAATGCACCGCGAATCCAAGTGAGTCTAGTCTAGTATATTGGAATTTATTTAAGCAAGAACTGTGTCAGACTAAACTCACTTAGCATCGCGGCACATTTACGGGATTTTTGGATGGTAAATGCTTGGAAAGACAATATATGTCGACCAGTGTTAAATTATGTTCGAAGTCTTTTGAGTGTATATCTCCCTAAATGTTGTTAATAATTTACAACCCTATAATTGATAAAGTCTGTCAAATTACCAATATATTAATTTTAATAATACAAGTACTAACCCAGCCATTTATCCACTCCAGTCTTCATGAACTATACTATATGTTTCAGGACCGATGGAATAGCACAGTTAAGTCATTAGAAATATAAATGCCATTTGGGTAGGAGAATAAAGTACTCAATCCATCCAAACTTGGATGTTGATTCAACTATTAATTAATTATGTGACATTAGTACATACAAGTGACAATTACCCAAAACCTGTTGATGTCTCATTATGTCAGAGATAAATCTATCAATTAATCAATCAACTTTATTAATTTCGGGCAGAATTTAATTAAGAAAACATGAAATAAAGTTGAGAGAGTTCAAAGAGGTCAAATGTAATATAAGAAAACACATTTTAAATATACAAAATAAGCAAATACGTCACTAACTTACCGCATCATTGCAGCACTAAGGCTTGCATTAACAGAATTAGCAAAATTAACAAAACACTTTAGTAATCTTTAATTAATTTGACGAACTTAATACTAAATTAGTAATAGATAATCTTGCAACAGAATCAGCAAGATGTGCATTACATCTAAAGGATATAACCGTTGCTAGCCACAAATAAGTCTGATACTTACTTGTAGATACTACAGTTAAATACAAAAATGAGAAATTAGCAAAATCAGCAAATTCCACTTATTACGTATAAATACAAACTTCCATTAAATAAAACAGAATTCGCAACAACAATAGCAATTCATTTAAACCATCTTCACAATGGCACAAAGTTTGAACATGGAGTCAATAGAGGAGCTGGTAGGGGATAAGGACAGAAATGAAGTAATCGAAAATTGTCAACATTCAACGTTCGAATTGCCACCTATTATGAACTATAAAGTTCCTTTGAATGATAATACAAATGATTACGAGACTAATAATGAAGAATTAATAGCATATGGTGATGGTGTTTTCAACGATGACGATGATAACATTGATTATGGCGGCATAGAACGTATCGACACAGCATGTCAACTACGTAAATCTGTTAAGAGAAAGAATATCCACTCAATACGATGGTTACTCAAAAATAAAGTTAATGCAAGTAAATCAGTTCACTCAGTTTGCCAAGAAGCAGAAGAAGATATATTGTACTACTTGGTTACCAGTGGAGGGGTTGACGTAAATGCACAAGTTCAAGATGGGAAGACTTTAACAGTGATTGCAGCAGAGAATGGAAATGATGGCTGTATCGGCATACTAGCAAGTGCAAATGCTAATCTTGATGAGAAGGATAGTAATGGAGATTCTCCTTTAATAATCGCAGCAAGCAAAGGACACGCTAGTACAGTGAAGGAACTCCTCACTAATGGAGCGTCGTTTGAAGTTAAAGATAGAGATGGTAAAAATGCACTACAGAGGGCGATATTGAGTAATAGTGATGAAGCAGCAGCTAATATCATACGATTGGTTCTCCAGGAGGAATACTTGAGAAATTACATAGATAAGCCTGATGTAGGTCTGTTGAAGATTGTTCGATGGAAAATGAAAGAAAGTCTGAAGGCCATACTTGATCAGATGTTAGTTCAAGTCCCCACCGATCAAACGAAATCAGAATCCTCGCTGTTCCGCATTAAAAAAATCAAAAACAAACAAGAATTCAGCACTGTAGTTCAAACAAAATATATTGATTTTGATCACTCACACAAACAAAATCACAATACCGAAAATGACTCAGATTATAGCGAAAAAAGACAATATTTCCTGAAGCGGATACTAGACATGTGGGATGAACCACTTGCATACACGGGCACCGTTCGGATACTAACAGATAAGAAAATGACAAAATACGGAAACTGGTATTTGTTTTTCAAAATTCTGTTCCATTTCTTCTTCGTCTTGGCACTTTCCTATTCCCTGATACAAGCTACCTATGAAAATGTTCCAAGAGATTCATATACACGAAGTGCAAGAAACATAATTCGAATATTCACAGAGTTATATGTACTTTTGTACTTTGCATTCAATATCGCGGCTGAGGTATTCGAACTTTTCCGTATATTTCAAAATCGATCCATTCTGAACAAAGAAAATCTACAGGATCAAATCTTCATCAAAAGAAATAAAAAGAAAAATGATCCAGAGAATGAAGGAAAAAAGAAAGATACATCAATTCTATGGACAATATTACAAACACTCGGTGATTATTTTAGTGACACTACGAAATATTTCGAGATAGTGGGACTCGTTTCGCTGCTATTTGTAATTATCCTTCGTCTCTCCAAGCAACCTACCCAGTGGGAATTCGCGACTATTACCAACCTCATAAATGCAATGAGACTTTTTCAGTTAGTCGCCATTGTACCTTACATAGGTCCATACGCCAACATATTTTTCCAGATCTTGAAACGTGAAGTTCCTAAATTCTTAGGTCTTTACTCTATTTATCTTTTCATGTTCGCAACCTCATATTTCATTGCATTGCGAACTCCATACACAGCTGAAGGATTCAGAAATCAATCTCTAATGCAGGATACAGATCGAGTACAAGGTGTTGACAATGATATTCAATGGACTTTCTTGTCAGGTATTCGGATCCTACTCGAAGGGAATCTGTACGAAGATGAGTATTTATACAAACATTTGAATTGGTCAGCTGCTCTACTCTATCTATTTTTTCTATTCTTAACAGCTGTTGTTTTCCTCAACATATTCATTGCTCAGTTGTCAGATAGCTACAGTGAGGTGAAGGAGAATGCAGAGCGCGCGTATGCTTGGCATAGGTTGAATTTCATTGTGCACATTCAAACAAATTCCTTACTCACACTATTTAATTGCTACATGAATAAACTTTTTTTTGGAGATATAACGATCGAAAAAGATGAAATGCGCGAATATTACGGCATTGATTGCATTAAGAAACTGAATACTAAACATTTTACAGAAAAAATTGAAGTGAAAGCAATGCTCGCTTCAATTCAAAATCAGCAAATCTACGATCGGAAAACGCGGGAAATATCAAAATCTCATGCGAAAGTTCAACACACGGAATTGAAAGATACAGGTATTGTAAAAATTAGAGAATTGAAAGATAACATCGACACCCTAACAACATCAATGACGAAACTAGTGCATGAAGTACAAGAAATGGGGGAGAGGGAGGTAAGGCAAGAAGAGAAATTTACAAAATCTCTAGATGGTCTGATGAAATTGATCCAAGAGAAGCTTCAATGATCAGAAAAAGTCACTACATATTATCCCTTGCATGATACTTCCACTATGTCTTTTGTAGAATTTGTTAGCTTTGCATGTAAATCAGTAAAGGGATATCTATTATTATGTAACTAGAAACCTTTACTTGATTCCTCTACTGAATAGTGAATTCACTATGCAGTACATTTAGATTATTTGGATCATTTTTGTAATATTATATTTGATTCTTTTTGTACAAATGATGTGAATGAATATGTACTTGTAATAATCCACCAATCCACGGGCAATGATCGGGATGCGATTCTTTTTGAAATTTTGATCCTGATCGGGATATTTTTCACGACTAATGCCCTATTAATATCCAACATTTAAATGCCCCAAACTTATCGTCCAAATAGCAAGAAAATTCCTCAATAATGTTTCTATTTTTCAATAAATTAATAAACTTTTTTCATTTTAGTAAATTCAAACTAAATTTAGCCAAGATAAGGGCCCTCCTAATAATATAGAATTAATGTTTAAATTTATTATTGGCCCTCAAATTTCTGACACAGGGAATACTTACACAATCAATTCAAATTATTGGTTGTTAGTTCAAAGGAATTCTTGAAATATAATTAATTACCAAAGTAGTGTGAATTAATTGGTATATTGTGATTCCAAATAACCTGATCTCTACTAGTACAGTTCTATGTTATCATGGCATTTTGAAACAAATTAGATAGTATGTTGCCAGTATTACATAGTAGCTATAATTATATTGGATTCCCCGAACCACAAAAGGTATCGAAGATAGGGCATAATGAACTATAAAAGCCTATACACATCTAGATAGGGCAAATATCTACTTCTAATATTTTCATTCTTATTGATCAGACAAGGCTCTCTTGGACACATTGATTCAACAGGTAAAATTTCAAATAATTCATTCTACTCTATCAGTAAATATTCCGCATTTTATGACCTTTCCCACTAAAAATAATTTAACTGGAGAATAATTACCAAAATTCCTAGCTAATTTTAAATAACATCACCTTAAAAATATACTTCTCCAGGATTATAATCTCAGAAAATTTAGGTTTATACTTCGAGTTGACTATTTCGTTAAATACATGAGTAAAGTGAGAAATTGTTAACGAAAATGTGTAATCGAGTTAGCTAAATAACTCCCCACACGAAGGTAATTAACAAATAAGATCACATTGAATAATAATAATAAGGGGATAACTCTAAATACGTCTGTCTTACTGTTATAATCGATATAACTCGAAAAATCACAAAATTTGTCAATTTTGATGCGTAATGATGACGTCATAACAGAATGTTGAGTCATCATTTTGTGATGATAGTTGCATCATATTTGAGATATATTAATATATACATTCTATTAAAATTTCAGCCCTCTATCACCTAAAATCGTTGAGTTATAATCGAAAAAATTTCTAATTATAAAAAAAGTGACAATGACATCATAATTCCATGGTGAGCCGAGATTTTCGTCTGAGATCAGAACTTAGTGGAGCCATAGCCAAAAGACTCCCACATGCCAAAAATCATCTTTCTATGCATAGCAGTTTCTTCAATCAATTCGTTACAGAGATATACATTGTAAATATATACACATTTACCTAGTTTTAATACATACAAGCGCGCTTCGCTTGCTTGTGCTGCGCGGCTGGCGGACACAAAGTGTCCGCCAGTCGCGCAGCGCAAGCAAGCGCGAAGCGCGCTTGTACGTATATATATACACACACATTAATCGAGTTTTAATAGTAAGGATGTAGTAAGGATTACACTGTTAATGTATTGTAACATTAAAAATTGAATCAAACAACAGGATATTAGAATGCTATCCCAACTACTTTATAGGATCAATTGATGCAGATGAAATTTGATTGTGAAATTTATGTGCATTTCTTTAGAGGATAGCTGACAGAATTAAGTTATAATCTATATTTAGAAAGATATTTTTCCCTTCTCTAATTACTCGAATTGAAACTAATACTTTCCATATAAGTAGTTAGGTAATCAATCCAGTATAATAATATGCTCTATATTCAGTATATATGTTTGCGTATTGTGAAATTGCCAATACACGATCTAACCTATCTATTTCAAACACATTACAACATTTATTCAAAAGCGAACTTATCCGCGACTTCAACATCTCAAGTGAGTTCTTTGTAGAAAAAAAATCTTTATAAAATAAGTTACATGCGCGCTTTGCTCGCTTGCGCTGCGCGGCTTGCGGACACTGCGTTTCCACAGAGATGCTCTGTGGCGCCTAAGGATATCGAAGAAACGGTTGATTGGTTCCTAATTCTCTACTAATTCAATTGGTCAATGATAATTAATAATGTAATAATTTGAAGGTGACTCATCATTAGTGTTGATGTTGATATAACATCAGGTTGAAAGGTTACTAGGCACTTGAAGATGTAAAATTTTTCACAAAATTATCTAGCTTATTTTGTAATTTATTTACTTTATATATATATGTAAACAAAAGTAAACAAATGATTTATTTTATAGATGCGAAAATATAATATTCGATATCTACATCCCTAAAAACCCTGTATTAATCATTGGAAGCTAGTCTCTAGCATATCTTTCAAAATTCGTCAAAAAGTGTGAAAATATGTATATAAAGGTGTGAAAATATAGGCATGATATTTTTCATTGCTATACATTATAATAATAATAACCATATAAGTTCTTGCTTTGAAGTATTCATTACATGACAGTTTATTGTAGTGCAGTACAATGATTTCTATTGTGAGAGTGAAGCCATATAGATTGTATAGAAAAGGTATGAAAATTATTTTCCATTTTTTGCAGAGGTGTGAAGATTTCGCTTAGATCTTAGAACTTAATCGTGTACTCATCATTTAACACCTACATGCCAATTTTCATATATCTACAACTTGCCAATTCCTCAATCAATTTGGTATGCTGCCTTTATTCAATAAGGACAATTTAACAAACTTTGCATCTTGCACATTAGAAAATGTAAATATCGTACTACATGCAATGCAGTAATGGCATAACCTGAACTTAATCGTAATTAATAAAGCTTCCTTAGCTACATTTTGCAGTTACACTGTTTCTTTATAAGAAACAGATGTAAAATGGTTAAAATTTTATAGAATTTGAATGATAAGTTGAGGGTGCTCTTTATGCGAGACACAATCAATGTGGGTAAATAGCCGTCAACAGTTCAATTCTTTGTGTGCTGTTATTTACATTAGATACGTATATCTTATCAGTGCTGTTAATAGCGATTCTGTTTCCAACCATTTAGACAAATATGCAAATTGGGGCTACTAAATCTTATTAGGAATATGATTTCATAGTTATACAAGTTCAAGAATGCGTTTTGGAGCGATACTTAGTAGAATTCTAATTAATCAAAATATACAGTCTTATAAAATGTAATTCGTACAATGTATATAAGTGCAGTAGGTCACTACAGTGAAAATTGTGTGTCTTCATTTTATCCGAGCAGGGCTGGCTATTTCAAAAGGGATATTTTCAGTCATTCTTAAAAATTGCATCTAGTCCGGCGTCCTTCGATTAATAAAACTTTATGTTTCGATTATTGCAATATTCTAGTTAAAAAGTGTCCCAGACGATTCAAAAAACTTGCTGAATTATACTTCCAAAAAGGATAGGTGATTGGAAAATTTGCGAAAAAATCTATTTCAAAGTTGTTGAGGCTTGTGACCATTTTGACACACCAAAAGCCCCAAAGGTTTTTTTTTCAGGAGTTTTGAAGATATCTTGATTGCAATCAACGCAAAATCATCTCAACTTTAAGATAGTTGACTCAGAATCGTGGTACAAGGCCGATTTTGCGAGTTCTAGTGTTTTGAATTTAAATTATTCTAAATTTTCGGGGTGTTTGAACTTTAAGACACCACAAGCGCGCTTCGCTTGCTTGCGCTACGCGGCTTGCGGACACTTTGTGTCCGCAGAGTCGCCCTGCAAGCGCCTGGAGTTACTCAATCTAACCTATTTTGGGAATTTGTTTACTTTACTTGTATATAAAGTTAACAAATAATTTCTCACATACATCCAAAATATAATATTCTAAATCTACACCCCTAAAAACCACATGTCAACCGTTGGAAGCCAGTCTCTAGCCTATTTAAGTAATTTGTTTACCCTATGTATCTAATGTAAACAAAGGTAAACGAATAATTTATCATATAGATTCAAAAAATATGATATTCGAACTCTACACACCTAAAATCCCATGCCAAGCGTTGGTAGCTAGTCTCTAGCTTATTTTTGTAATTCGTTTACTTATGTAACTTTGTAAACAAAATTAAACAAATAATTTATCTTATCGATCTGTGAATCTGATATTCGAAATCTACTCCCCTAAAAACCCCATGTCAACCGTTTGAATCTAGTATCTAGCATATTTTTCAAAATTCGTCAAATGGTGTTAAAACATGTACTGTATATAAAGGTGTGAAAATATACACATAACCTTTTTTATTGCTATACACTATAATATAATTGAGACATCTACATCGAAAGGATTTAACCCCCCCCCCCCACATACCTCAGTTATCACTTTCAGCAAAAAAATCATATTTGTACGCGACTTTGCGGTTATGGTCATGTTCTCCCTAACCATAAAGACTACAAAATCCTAGCAACGCCACTGATCTCTATAAAAAAGCTAAAATAAGAAACCTGAGTATTTAAACAATAATAATATTACATATACAAGCGCGCTTCGATCGCTTGCGCTGCGCGGCTTGCGGACACACAGTGTACGCAAAGTCGCCCTGCGGGCGCCTGAAGTTACTCAATCTAACCTATTTGGGAATTTTTTCCTTTATATAGATATTGTAAACAAAGGTTAACGAAAAATTTTAACGAAAAATTAGATATAATATTCGAAATCTACAGCACTAAAAACGCCATGTCAACCGTTGGAAGCTAGTCTCTAGCCTATTTTTGTAATTTGTTTACTTTATGTATCCATTGTAAACAAAGGTAAACAAATTGATCATCAAATTTGCTCGAAAATATGATATTCGAAATCTATCCTTACTATTAAAACTCGATGATTGTATATATATATATATATATATATCTGTAACGAATTGATTGAAGAAACTGCCGGGCGCAGAAAGTCTTTTGGCTTTTGGCTATGGCTCCAGTAAGTTCTGAGCTCAGACGAAAATGTCGACTCATCATGGAATTATGACGTCATTGTCACATTTTAAAAAGTTAAGCAACACAGTTATTCGGGCATAACTCAGCCATTATAGGAGATAGAAGGCTGAAATTTTAATAGAATCTGTATACTAACATACCTCACATATGATGCGACTTTCATCAAAAAATGATGACTCATCACTTTGTAATGACGTCATCATTACGCATCAAAAATTTTAAAATTGACAAATTTGGTGATTTTTCGAGTGATATCGATTAGCACAGTAGAACAGACATATTTAGAGATGTTATCTCCCTTATAATTAACCAATGTGACTCCAGGCGACCGAAGGGAGCCTCCGGCGGACACAAAGTGTCCGCCAGCCGTGCAGCGCAAGCAAGCGCGAAGCGCGCTTGTCTTTACTATTAAAACTCGATTATAGTTTATATCTGTAACGAATTGATTGAAGAAACTGCCGGGCGCAGAAAGCTGATTTTTGGTATGTGGGAGTATTTTGGCTATGGCTCCAGTAAGTTCTGAGCTCAGACCAAAATATCGACTCATCATGGAATTATGACGTCATTGTCACATTTTTAAAAGTTAAGCAATACAGTTATTCGAGCATAACTCAGCCATTATAGGAGATAGAAGGCTGTAATTTTAATAGAATGTGTATATTAATATACCTCACATATGGTAGAACTATCATCAAAAAATGATTACTCATCACTCTGTTATGACGTCATCATTTCGCATCAAAATTTTTAAAATTGACAAATTTAGTGATTTTTCGTGCGTTATCGATTATAGCATTATGACAGAAGTATTTAGAGATGTTATCTCCCATATAATTAATCAATGGTGACCGCAGGCGCCCAAAGGGCGCCTCCGGCGAAAAAAAGTGTCCGCCAGCCGAGCAGCGCAAGCAAGCGAAGTGCACTTGTACCCCCATGTCAACCGTTTAAAGCAAGTTTCTAGCATATCTTTGAGATTTGTTTACTTTATATATCTATTGTAAACAAAAGTAAACAAATTAATTATCAAATTTACTCAAAAATATGATTTTCGAAATCTACACCCCTGAGAACTGTTGCATGAAAAAATGCCCCCACCATGGATATTCATGTAATATGGTGGGGGCCAAAATTTCATGGAGTTAGCGTTAAAAATTGCCCCCCCCTGTGAAAAATTGCCCCCACCATGGATATTCTAAAGTATGCCAATGCTTATACAAAACATTTTGAATGCTATTTGGCTTATATTCGTTTACTAAAGCATTGCATATCAACAAACTAGTCGTGTGAAGTAATAATTATGACTTTCATAAATGTATCGTATATAAATAGTAAACTATGTGTTAAACAAGAATATCCATGGTGGGGGCATTTTTTCATGCAACAGAACTCCATATCACCCGTTGGAAGCTAGTCTCTAGCATATTTTTCAAAATTCACCAATGGTGTGAAAATATGCACATAAAGGTGTGAAAATATGCACATGCCCTTTTTTATTGCCATACACTATAATACATTTAAGATATCAAACATAAGTTGTGGCTTTGAAGTATTAATAACAATGACGATCTATTGTGTAGTGTCGTACAATGGTTTCTATTGTGATAGTGTAGTCATTTATTTTGTATAGAAAAGGTGCGAAAATTTGTTTTCCATTTTTTTTGTAGAGGTGCGAAAATTTCGCTTAGATCTTAGAACTTAATCGTAGTCATATCATTTGACACCTGCATGCCAATTTTCACATCTCTATGACTTCCCAATTCTTCAATCAATTCGGACAAACAAAAACAAAAAAAATCCTAGCATTTTAATATATAAGATATACGAAGGTCACTCAATATGTTTTGAGCCTGGAGTAGTTGCATCCGTTTGATTTTGTTGAAAATTTCTAGGATTATTCACCTACCTATTATTATCTTTGACTTTGAGTTTGATTTCAATCGGACAAGTTTCTAAAATATTGTAATGAAGAAATTGTCTAAGATATTTTGTATTAGTATCTATGAAAACACAACCACAAGTGTTGAATTGGGATATCTTTGAACATTTATTTATGATTTGCAAACGAAATTTAAATATGACAAGCGCTTCGCTTGCTTGCGCTGCCGCGGCTGGCGGACACTTTGTGTCCGCCGGAGGCTCCCTTCGGTCGCCTGAGGTCACACTAGATAATCATAAGGGAGATAGCATCTCTAAATATGTCCATCTTAGTGTTAATTAAAATCGATATCACTCGAAAAATCACCAAATTTGTCAATTTTTAAAATTTTGATGCGTAATGATGACGTCATAACAGAGTGATGAGTCATCATTTTTTGATGATAGTTACATTATATGTGAAGCGTGTTAGTATACAGATTCTATTAAAATTTAAGCCTTCTATCTCCTATAATGGCTGAGTTGTGCCCGAATAACTGTGTTGCTTAACTTTTAAAAATGTGACAATGACGTCATAATTCCATGATGAGTAAATATTTTGCTCTGAACTCAGAACTTACTGGAGCCATAGCCAAAATACTCCCACACGCCAAAAATCAGCTTTCTCCGCCCGGCAGTTTCTTCAATCAATTCGTTACGGATACATATATATATATGTAGGACAAATTTGCGAAATCAACAATTATGCATAATTGTCGACAAATATGTAAAATTGTTCATTTCACAACAATTATACAAAATTGTTCATCTAATACGACAATTATGCATAATTGTTGTGAAATGAACAATTTTACATAATTGTTTAAATGAAAGCAACAATTATGCAAAATTGTTAATGTTACTGTCACGAAAATTTTGATCCAGGGGACCAATTCTTTTCATGGAAAATTGGTCCTATGCTGAAAGTTTTGATCATGCATGGACAAATTTTCCATGGAATATTGGTCCGGGGGACCATTTCTTTCACAGTTAACCCGATTTCTCCAATTGAGGATGTATGTATTGTATCAAAAAATTAGATAAGCTAAACATGTAGTATATCTAATTAGAACTCTAATTAGATGGTCAATGAGAAACTCAGAATAAACATTCTGTTGATTTTCGATATTACTGCTAACATCTTCACCCAGAAGTTCTGGGTCTAAATGAATTTTAATCCTAGCATTTAGACCTGAATCTTCCTATAAGGATTTATAAAATAATTTGAAGAGACTTGGTTGGTAGGGCAGTTTTCACTCATTTTGTGGAATGTATTCGACGAACACACACACTGTCCTAGAACCAATAATAAACTAGAGGGATGGCATAATAAATTACAAAAAATGGCTCGAAAAGTGCAGTAAATATCTACGAATATATGTTGAATATGCATAATTGTCGCATTTGATGAACAATTATGCATAATTGTAGTATTAGATGAACAATTATGCATAATTGTAGTATTAGATGAACAATTATGCATAATTGTCGTATTAGATGAACGATTATGCATAATTGTTGCGAAATGAACAATTATGCATAATTGTCGGCAATTATGCATAATTGTTGATTTCGCAAATTTGTCCTAACATATATATCCTTACTATTAAAACTCGATGATTGTATATATATACTTAGGGCATTCAAAAAGTTCTCATCTCATATCTGTATCTCAAATGATAGTGAAAATAGGATATTTCCGATTTGTCCATTGTATTCCTTAGGGGATCAGCTTCCAATTTATATATTGGTTTATTTTAAAAGGACAATTATTGTGGTTCCTACATTAGATTTTTTGTGCATCGGTTTAGGGTAGTGTCGAAAAGTTGGAATCTCCCCATTGAAAATGGCTTAAAACTAAATTTGGATAATAAAAGTTGTGAAAATCGTAGAATAAGGTCATTAAAAGGTTAAATAATTAAGAACCAATGTGAAAAAGTAAACGGGAGGTGTTCAATAGTATTGCTCGTGTTGAAAAAATATCATGCTACTTTTAGTGGATTTTTTGTCAATTTTCGCCACTCAAAAAGTGGGACAAAAATGGTAGTAAACCACTTCAAAACATAGTATTCCCTCAGCCTCAAACTATAATACTTCAGAAAATTCAATCTATATGTTAGTTGATGCGTAGAATTCGATGGAGGGATCAGTTTTAATCTAAATTTGCTCAGAACTGAAATATATCAAAGGGAACCCGAAAAATCACGTTCAAAGGGACTACCTTAAACCGATGTACAAAAATATAATGTAGGAACCACAACAATTGTCCTTGTAAAATAAACCAATATACAAATTGGAAGCAGATCCCCTAAGGAATACAATAGACAAATAGAAAATATCCTATTTTCACTATCATTTGAGATACAGATTTGGGATGAGAACTTTTTGAATGCCCTAAGTATATATATATCTGTAACGAATTGATTGAAGAAACTGCCGGGCGCAGAAGGCTGATTTTTGGCATGTGGGAGTCTTTTGGCTATGGCTCCAGTAAGTTCTGAGTTCAGAGCAAAATGTCGACTCATCATGGAATTATGACGTCATTGTCACATTTTTAAAAGTTAAGCAACACAGTTATTCGGGCATAACTCAGCCATTATAGGAGATAGAAGGCTGAAATTTTAATAGAATCTGTATACTAACATACCTCACATATGATGCGACTTTCATCAAAAAATGATGACTCATCACTCTGTTATGACGTCATCATTACGCATCAAAAATTTTAAAATTGACAAATTTGGTGATTTTTCGAGTGAAATCGGTTTTAACACTAAGATGGACATATTTAGAGATGTTATCTCCCTTATAATTAACCAATGTCACCTCCAGGCGACCGAAGGGAGCCTCTGGCGGACACGAAGTGTCCGCCAGCCGCGCAGCGCAAGCAAGCGAAGCGCGCTTGTCCTTACTATTAAAACTCGATTAATGTGCGTATATATATATATATCTGTAACGAATTGATTGAATTGGGCATAACTCAGCCATTATAGGAGATAGAAGGCTGAAATTTTAATAGAATATGTATACTAACACGTCTCACATATGATGCAACTATTATCAAAAAATGATGACTCATCACTTTGCTATGACGTCATCATTACTCATCAAAATTTTCAAAATTGACAAATTTGGTGTTTTTTCGAGTGATATCGATTTTAAAATTAAGATGGAAATATTTAGAGATTATATCTCCCTTATAATTAACCAATGTCACCTCCAGGCGACCGAAGGGAGCCTCCGGCGGACACGAAGTGTCCGCCAGCCGCGCAGCGCAAGCAAGCGAAGCGCGCTTGTATATATATATACATTAATCGAGTTTTAATAGTAGGGATAATCATAGAATCCCCCCGGATTGTGAATATATCGCATCATTGATAATATTGAATTATCAAAAGTTTGTTCCCAGCTATCATTTTTCCATAAAGAGAATAAATAAGATTCCATAGGGAATGGCTTGCAAATGTGTCGGAGTCCACAAGGACACTCCATTATATGTGGCATAATATTTTAGAAACTTGTCCAATCTAACTCAAAGCCAAAGATACAAGTAATAATTGGTAGATGATTAATCCTAGGAATTTTCAACACAATCAAATGGAAGCAACTACTCCAGGCTCAAAACTTATCGAGTGACCCTCGTATATATGAGCCATGGGCGGCACGTAATGGAAGTTTGAGAGGTTGAGGTATCCTCAGGTAAATAGACTGGACTGGTATCCCTAGGCGCTAACTAGGCATCAAAGCTCATTGCATGGGTCCCAAGTCATCAGCTTCAGGAGGATCAATCCCTAATTATAAAATTATAATATCAAAAAACGGTTGAACCTTTAGAGGAGTAGAAAACCCCATATTAATATCTTATAATCTTATTCCCATTTATAGATTTTGGGCAAAAAAATTCTTCAAAATGGCACAAGTGATTAATCAAATGATCTTAATGAATGATGTAGATACAGAAGAAAATATCCAAATGAATGATGTAGATACAGAAGAAAAAGTTGAAAAAGTGAAGCCTTATTTGAATAGGTTTATGTCAAATGTGTCCGTTAATGACATAATTCCGTGGAAAGATACGCAGGATGATTATGAAGAACTCGATAATGTACTTGTAAATTATAGCATGGATAAACTGAAAAGAATGCTACTAGGAGGTGCACCTATTCTGTATAAGAAGGACGAAAATAATTATGCGATGACACATGCAGCATTTTATACACGTGCTGACATAATAGAAATCATCATAGAGAGGTACAGCAATGAAAGAACTCCGGAAATGGAAGGACAGTTCCGGTCACAAGCCTGTGACGCACTCTACACAGTCTGTACTTCAAATAGTGGCGAGATTGCGGAAATGCTATTACAGGCTGGTACACCGATAATACCAAATCTGCATTTGAATAGGGCCGCAGAAAATGGGAGCAGAGCAGTATTAGATGTAATTCTCACACATCAGCCAAATATTCGCATAGATACAAAAGATTATGAAGGAGTAACACCACTTCATAGTGCGATAACAAGAAAACATCTCCACACTGTAGAATACCTCCTAGATAAAGGTTCAGACCCAAATTTGGTCAACGACGAAGGTTTTACATCAGTTCACTTAGCATGTCAACATGCAGATGAAGATATCCTCTATCTTCTAACAGCGAGAGGTGCACTAGTAAATGTAAAGGATAGAAATGGCAAAACACCTGTGATGATTGCCGCACAAAACGGAAAGGATGGTTGCATCGGTATACTAGCAGCAGCAGGAGCTAATCTGGATCAGAAAGATAGACTTGGTAATGTCCCGTTGATAGTCGCAGCTAGTAATGGACATGCTAACACAGTAAAAGAGTTGATAATCAATGGAGCGTCATTTGATGTCACAGATAATGAGAGGTTCAATGCTCTAGAGAGGGCAATACTACTGAAAAAAGATGCAGCAGCTGCAATAATCATACGATTGGCGCCAGAAAATGACTACGTAGATTATTATTTGCAGACTGTCGAAATCAGTTTGTTAAAAATTGTCCGATATCGGCTGATAGAAACCTTGAAAGCCCTTCTAGACCGTATGCTCGTACAGGTAGATCCTTCAAACGCACAGTGGGGAGTAGTTCGTACACGATATCTTGACGTGGACACAGAAAAAAGCATGCCTGATGATGATGGTTACCAAAAGAACAAAACTTTCTTTCTTCAACGACTAGCAGATTTAGAAGATGAAGATATTGCATACAATGGTACTGTCCGAATACTTGTAGATAAGAAGATGAAAACTTTCGGAAACAGAATTTTGACGGTTAAGATCACTTTTTACTTACTGTTTCTATTGGCGTTGGCATATTCTCTCATACAAGCCACATATTTCAATGCACCAAGAGATGTGTATATTCAAGGATACACTAATTTTATCCGAATTGTCACAGAATTATTCGTTATCTTTTATTTTCTTTTTAATGTCGTGACGGAGGGAGTAGAATTCTTCCGTGTAGCAAGACTCACATTCCGATATCTTGAAGATAAAAGAAAGGAGCAAAAAAAGATGCTAGATCGTGAAGAAACAATTGAAAATGCACTCAATTATGATGACGATGATGTTGAAGAACTAATTGAAGCACAAAAGTCATCTCCCAAAATGAAACGTTCACTCAAATCAAAACTAAATGATTTAATCTGTATCCGAGTATTCACAGATTACTTCAGTGATTATTCGAACTATTTGGACGTGATTGGATTGTCCACGCTATTAATCCTATTTATTCTTCGCGCGGCCAGTCAACCAACACAATGGGTCTTTGCTACAATTACATTCATCGTGAATTCTCTCAGATTATTCAAGTTAATAGCACTGCTACCACGTCTGGGACCATATGCAAACATTATCTACAAGATCCTAGTCAATGATGTGCCGCTATTCTCAGGTCTCTTCTCCATTGTATTACTAATTTTCACTGGCGCTTACTACATATCCTTGCGCACTCCTTACACGGCTGAAGGATTCTCAAATGTGTCTCTGATGCAAGACACACAACGAGAATTAGGTGTTGACAACAGTGTACAGTGGGTGTTCCTGACTGGTGTGAGGATACTCCTTGAGGGAAACGTGTATCAAGATCAATATGTATATCAACAACTGAACTGGTTGGCTGCCGCTATCTACCTCACTTTCTTGTTCTTAACAGTAGTTGTTTTCCTGAACGTGTTCATTGCTCAGCTGTCAGATACCTATGGTAGCGTTAAGAACAAAGCAAAACGCACATACGCTTGGCAAAGGCTAAACTTTATTGTACAAATCCAAAGAACCTCTCTGCTCTCACTGTGCATCGATTACAGGAAAAAGTATTTCATTGATGAAATAGAAATTGGGAAAGATGAAATGTTTCAATATTATGGAGTACATAGCATACATTCGTTAAATGTAAAAAGTTTCACAGAAGAAGTTGAAATTAAAGGGATGCTTTCTACCATCCAAAACCAGCAAATAGTAGCTCGCAAAACTCACGAAATATCAAAATCTTCTGCAAATATACTCACACCCAAATCTCAAGAAGGAACAAGTCAGGAGATGGAGGAGTTGAAAAAGAGAATCGATGATCTAGCAATGGAAATGAGGAACAAAGAGACACGATTTGAAGAGCAGTTTACAAAGTCGATGGATGTGCTAATGAAATTGATACAGGAGAAGATTAAACAAACTGACTAAGCATTTCAGCTTCCTTTGCATGAAAGTTACACTCTTATGTTATTATCTCTATTTTATTCTTTGCATGAAACATCATAATTGAGTGTAAATAGGATAGGCACTTCGTAAACTGTTTTTATTGTTCTTGTAATTTTTATCCCTCAGTTTATATGATTTGATGTACATAGTTGTATAAAATATTCATATTCATATTTCATACTTGCCAACTGTCCCATTTTTGGCGGGACGTCCCGCTTTTTTCACCCTTCTCTTGACCTAATTTTCTGAGTGTCCCGCTTTTACATGAAATTTCCCCATTATGTCCCGCTTTTTTTGACTCTATGTATAATACTTTTCTATTGCGTCCCGCCATGTCCCGCGAAATTCAACGCTGCGTCCCGCTTTTATCATAACTCAGGTTGGCATGTATGATATTTTGTAGCACAATTAATAGCATGTATAGCTATCGTAAATTTTATGGTCGGTCCTTCAGCCCACCTGGTCCCTAAAGCTCAGGACAGTGCTGTAGCTGTTACGGCTACCCGAGATGCCCTCTAAGCTGCTCGGTGATTACCGGTGACCGGATGGGTTACGGCGCCTATGAATGCAAGGAAACTTTGTAAAGTATTGTAAGATAATATAATCACACAAGACCTACGTTATAATATAGCTTACACCCGTAAATACCTATGAATTGGATCATGAGTATCCAATGCATTCGTCCGAATTTTTTAGTACACTAACCGGGCAAAAGTATTCATACATTACATTATTTCCTATACAAATAGTACTAAATTGGATTTTTTCATCAAGGGGGGTGTATTCAAACTCAAAGAGATACTAAGAATATGATTCAATGTTCGAAATCTGCATACTCGAAATAGTAATAGTAAAAGATTTCTAATAAATTGCACAACCTAATAAGTAAAATTATCATCTGTAGTACAAGATGTAATTCATCACCATCATGTCTAGTGGTAAATAGTGACATATGTGGCACAAAGTGGCAGTGATTGATAATTTGAAAACGTTGGGAATTAATGATTGATTAGAAAATTATACTATAACCATAGCCTACTGCATATAAGGCTTCACAGTAACTTGTAGAAATGTATTACCAGCATATATAAATATTGTGTCGAAGTACCCATATCCGTTGTTAAAATTTAGATTAGTCATCATGTGGTTGCGCAATAGGTTATATTTGTAACAAATTTGGTATTTTCAGGTTAAGGGCACTTCTAAGTGTTTTTATTATAAATTTTTCGCATAGAGCTGAGATGTGAATGGATTATTAATGCGAAAAATTTGGAATTTTTTCATGGAATGTTGCTACATTGCAGTGTTGCTATGGAAACGTGTTTTGGTCAGTTGGGGTCATTTCTTGAAGCCGTGTTAGCTAGACATTCAAATGTAATTCTATTTGATAGCGAATAGACTTTCCATATTAAGTGATAGTATAATTTCGACGTCTAAATTCAATGGTTTACGAGATATTCGACAAATTACCAAATGTGACAAATATGATAAATTGTGATTGTATAATAAATTATACAATCACATAATAGGAAATAGCCTATTCGCTATCAAATGGAATTACATTTGAATGTCTAGCTCTTGCGGTTTGTAAGATATGACGCCAACTGATCAAACACGTGTTGTGTTTGTTTGTGTTTTTAATAACTAATAATTAATAATTTTTGAGATATCATATAAGTACAGTATACAGGATATCTCAAAGGTTTTTCCGATTGTACAATTGAGAATTAATAATACTTTTGAGAGACCCTATATACTACTAGTATCACTAATTCGTTATTATTCAGCTAAATTGTATGGTGTAATGTAGTCTAAAGTCAATGTAGTCCAAAATCTTGTCAACATAATTATTGTGATACAAGTACGTATATTTGAACTGAGTAATAAGTAACATGATACAGTAGAACTAGGATAAAATGAACTTTCAGGAAGAAAGTAAGCATTAATCGAGGTACATCTCCCCAATTAAGAATTAAACAAAACATATATTGCCAATATCCACAATGACTCATTATCTCTAAAACGCTGGTCAGAACTGCGATCAAGATGGCAGACTTACATCATGATGGCGCCACCTAATATAATTAATATCTATATCGACCAAAGAAAAAATTAGGATAGGTAAGAATGAAAACAATTTAATATACACATGAACTTAGTGGTAGAACCATTTAAGCACCATTTAAGCACTACTTATCCGAGTACGTATTAACCAGTTAGAAGCGAGATCTCAACGGTTCTACGTAATTTAGGGTATTCCAGTATAGTATAGGTATTGGAAATCATGGATTTTGATCAGAATTTGAGTGGGATTTTGATCAGAAAAACAACTGTGGATTTTGATCAGAAAATACGGATTTTGATCAGAATTTTGAAGGAGATTAAGATCAGAATTTCATAGCCGGATTATGATCAGAAATGTAGGAATATGATCAGAAATGTGGGAATAAGATCAGAATTGGCAACTTTGGAACAGAAATTTACATTCTGATCCAATTCCATCAACATTAGAGGAATTTGATCAGAAAAATGGGATTGTGATCAGAAAAGTGGGATTTTGATCAGAAAATATGCAGAATTATGATGAGAAATATTGGGATTTTGATCAGAAATGTCGGATTATGATCAGAAATTGTGTGGATTATGATCTGAAATTGTGTGATTATGATCAGAAATTGTGTGGATTATGATCAGAAATGTCGGATTATGATCAGAAATTGTGTGGATTATGATCTGAAATGTCGGATTATGATCTGAAATGTCGGGTTATGATCAGAACTTGTTTCGAGGAATAGTATTATACACTTATGCTGAAAATATCAAGTTTCTCCCATTTACCAATTCTTCAATCAATTCTGAACAACACAAAAAACCCCAAAAAAAACAAAAAACAAATCACAGGGGTCTCCAACCCTTTATAGGGGTCTCCAACCCTTTATGCCTTGAGGGCCACATCATTAAATAAAAGTTTCATCGAGGGCCTCAACTTCCTCGATATCTATGCGAGATATTACGCTATAAGGCTATTTACTTTATTGGATTCAGAAAATTGATAAAATACTCCGAGGCCTGAAAAGAATCCTTTATAATGAGGGTATGAAACAAAAAATTGAAGAATTGGTAAATGGGAGAAACTTGATATTTTCTGCATAAGTGTATAATACTATTCCGAAACAAGTTCTGATCATAACCCGACATTTCAGATCATAATCCACACAATTTCTGATCATAATCCACACAATTTCTGATCATAATCTGACATTTCTGATCATAATCCGACATTTCAGATCATAATCCACACAATTTCTGATCATAATCCGACATTTCTGATCATAATCCACACAATTTCTGATCACAATCCCATTTTTCTGATCAAATTCCTCCAATGTTGATGGAATTGGATCAGAATGTAAATTTCTGTTTCAAAATTGCCAATTCTGATCTTATTCCCACATTTCTGATCATATTCCTACATTTCTGATCATAATCCGACTATGAAATTCTGATCTTAATCTCCCTCAAAATTCTGATCAAAATCCGTATTTTCTGATCAAATTCCACAGTTGTTTTTCTGATCAAAATCCCACTCAAATTCTGATCAAAATCCATGATTTCCACATTATGCCACTGTGCCAGGAATGCGCTGCATAATATTATAACTACACAATCAAATGCTCCAATTCTTCGAAATATTACGTTGATTGAATAAATTTGATGGCAATATTGCATTACCTTTCGAAATTGTTATCAAGTTGTTGCGTCTTTTCGGAGTATCCGATCATACTAATGGTTCTTAAGATTATTAGAGATTAGTTTTAAAAAATTAGTTTATTCAGCTAGACTGCTAATGATCTTGACAATTTTAGCAGAAATTGATGGTATAATGCAGTCCATTTAAAAAAGTAACACTAACGTATATGTATACGTATACATATATACTATATTTTTGCTTCATAATAGCAGAAGATGACTACAACAACACTCAGATAAGACATACGCGTAGAGAAAGCTCTTAAAATATCTGTAGACAATATGCTCAGTTTTATCTAGGTGGTACCATCTTGAATCATCTATGTTTTGCTCAGTTTTACAATTGTGCACAAATTGGTTTGGCATTATTCCTTCTTCAGAGCATTTTCTAAAATATATATTTATATATGAATCGTAAATTGGTTTTATCGAAGTTTTCTAAATGAATGTTTGTACTCATTGATCCAACTTTATGAGTTCACTTGGCTTAGTCCAGTTTCAGAGTTTTGTCCAGAGGTTTCTTTCTAATGCTAATGTCTGTTTTAGATAGATTAGACCACTGTAAAAGAAAAATTAGTCTTATTTGGTCCAGTAGATTTTGTAAGAATCAAAAATGGGATTCATCGCAAATTAATATATATAGTCTCGAAAATTCTCGCCATCATCTTTAAAACTATGATACGAAAGTTAATCATAAGCAACTGGTCATTGGGACTCATTTTAGATAATGAATAATGATCGACCGAAAGTTTTGCTGAATATCGGTTTAGGCAAAAGAATAACTACTGTTATTATGTTTATTCGAATTGATTGAATAACTGGCAAGTCATGGAGATATGAAAATGAGGATGCATAAACCAAATTATGAGTCTATGATTAAGTTCGAATATCTAAGCGATTTTTTCACACCTTTGCCAAAAGTGGAAAACAAATTTTCACACCTTTTCTAAGCAATATGTATGACTTCACTCTCAAATAGAAATCATTGTAGGACTGTTGTTGTTTATAATATAAACATGAAGTAAATTAATTGAATTTAGAAAGAATAGTGTAAACATTTGTTCGAAAAGTTAATTTTTGAACTAGCAAGATTAATTGATAGGATAGAGTCACTCGAAAGCGACTGTGTCCGCAGCGCAAGCAAGCGAAGCGCGCTTGTAAGTATAAAACTGATAGTGTGCACTCTTTTGTAAAGCACTCCCTGCCAGGGATGGAAAAGCCTCCACTGCTGACAGATGAACAAAATGTATTCATAATGAAGAATAGTGAAACGAGAAATTCAATTTACAAATTAGATTATTATTAAGGTATTAATTTTGAGCTGGAATACTTCTATGTCGCATATACGTATGCTTTTAACGCGATAACTTACAATGTTAGAAGAAATGTTTGTGTACGCGTCATATTGTTAATTGTGAATTGTGTTTTTTTTTAAAAATAATATAATACGTATATGTATACATTAAACACAACCTTTTTCAAGATATCCTTTGAAGTTCTAAGTTAATCAAAGGAAAATAGAGAATTGAGAGAAGAAAATAATTTTAGAATTTATATATTTATAGTATTTATACTCTCTATATTTTTATGTATTTATACCTCGATATTTATAGTTACAAGTCTTAACTCGTTGTCATTGGTTGTGAACGCGTATCATTGGAAATAATATTTCAATAATAAACTTTTAGTTCTCTCATAATCTCACACTAACTTCTGGCAATTAGTGTTAAACTTGAAACAATTAGAATTTAGATTGTATTACATAATGAAATAAATTATTAATTTTAAACAAAGACGTCAAAAAATGGTACTTCGTAGAAAAAATCTGCAACTGCAGGTGTTAAAATTGTCTTCTGTGCCTTCAGCATTAAAAAAAAGAGGATTTCATTTAATGGATTCTGAGTTCACACCCTGTCTGGTCATTCAAATGTGTCTCATTTTGCCCTTTGGTGTCGGATCGAAAATCTTACACTTAGTTGCACATCCCATACTATCAAAGCACCTATTCCCAGAATTTCAGACCTTAATCACTTATGGTTATGCCAGGAGGAAAATTCTCGAGAAAAAATATGAAAAAATATGGCCACTCATAACAGAAGTTGGCCACTATATAGTATAGTATATAGTATAGTTGGCAAACTAATAAGCCAATTATCCATCATATAGTCTTGAAAATATGATGTTCGGATTCTATACTCATAAAATACTAGGTCAACTATTGAAAGCTAGTCTTTAGCATATTTTGTCGAAAGGTGTAAACATATTATTTAAAATCCACGGTTGCCCTTGGAATGTATCGCGTCATTTCTGGTTTAAGTCATTTTGGGTGGGGAAGTCATAAAATTTTGGGGTATTTACTATAAAAAGACAAATCCAAGGGCAACAGTGTTAAAGGAATGAAAATACCCACAACATATGTTTTCACTGTTATACACCATAATGAAAATAAATATACAAGTGACTCCGCTTAATTGGGACACTTTGGTCCCGGATATTTTGTCCTGATTAAGCGGAGATTCCAATTAACTAATGAAATTTACTATTAGCTTCTATGTAAGAGAACCATTCCGTTCCTGGATATTACCTGTCCCAATTAAGCGGTTGTCCCAATTAAGTGGAGTTGACTGTATGTAAAGTAGATTGGATATTGGATACAAGCGCGATTCGCTTGCTTGCGCTGCGCAGCTAGTGGACACTTTGTGTCCGCCAGATGCGCCCTTTGGGAACCCAGGCTCACTATGATTAATGATAAATTAGGTAACACCTCTAAATACATCTGTCTTGCTGTTATAATCGGTATCACTCTATTACCTAAAATGGTTGAGGTATAGTCAAAAAACTAAAATTTCTAATTATAAAAAAGGTGGAAATGAGTCTATATTTTCGTCTGAGGTCAGAACTTAGTAGAGCCATAGCTAAAAACTCCTACATGCCAAAAATCAGCTTTCTGTACCTTGCAGTCTCTTTCAATCAATTCGTTACAGATATATCTTATATATTTAAAAAGGATCTTTATTGTGTTTGTCCGAATTGATTGAAGAATTAGCAAGTCGTAGAGATATGAAAATTGGCATGTAGGTGTCAAATGATATCACTACGATTAAGTCCTAAGATCAAAGCGACATTTTCACACCTTTTTTATACATATATATGACTTGACTCTCACAATAGAAATCATTTTACGACACTACTACAATAGATTGTCATTGTTATTAATACTTTAAAGCCACAACTTATGTTTGATATCTTAATTTGATTATAGTGTATAGCAATAAAAAAGGTTATGTGCATTGTGCATATCTTAACACACCTTTATTTACAAGTTTTCACACCATTTGACGAATGTTGAAAAATATGCTAGATACTAGCTTCCAACGGTTGAAATGGGGTTTTTAGGGCTGTAGAATCTGAAAATCGTATTAATGAATCTATGTGATCAATTATTTGTTTACTTTAGTTTACAATAGATACATAAAGTAAACAAATTACAAAAATAGGCTAGAGACTAGCTTTCAACGGTTGACATGGGGTTTTCAGGTGGAAATTTCTAGTTCCTCTATTAGCAAGACTATCTTGCTAATAGCCGAACTATTGTTCATTGGGTGTATAAAATTACTTGCTATTATGCGAATATTGCTATTAGATGAATTGCAAATTAATATGGGAACTCAACTGTATGCAATATGATATGCTTTCGCTCTGTACTTCAAAATCGATTGCTATTAGACGAACCTTGCTAATAGAGCAATTGCTATTAGGCGAACACTACTGTATACAGTGGAACCCCGCTTAACGGCCACCTCGATATACCGGCCACTTTTTGAAGTCCCGTTTAACTTATTATAGACATTAACATTAATTTATTTCAGAATTACGGCCATTGTTTTAGAACGAAACACTATTTTAACCTCAGAATTACGGTCAATCTTAACAATAGGGAGTAATCATTGCATGTTTGAAAACGAAAACAATTTCTTGAAAATTCAATTACAATACATTGGATTGTACTAGTACGTATACCTATAAATGCAAAGCAAGCAGACCCAATGAGCTGAATCTCAAACGAAAAGTGGAGCCAATTCAGAATTCTTCTGGTCAGTCGCATCGGCAATTGGCAGAAAGATTTAATATTGGAAAAACCCAAGTATCTTCCATTCTTAAACGAAAAACAGAGTATTTAACAGCTTATGAGGAAAATAGGAAACAATCAAAATTAGATGCATATTTTAACTAATAATTATGTATTAGTATGTTCTTATTAGTATAGTATGGTTAATACTAATGGAATATGGTTTTTTTCAAAAGGTTTCTCAATTACGGCCATTTTTCTCGGTCCCGAGGGTGACCGTAAGTAATTCCAGGATTCCACTGTATATATATACTGTGGAACCTGTATACAACGGCCACCCAAGGGGCTGGACAAAATTGGCCGTTATACACAGGTGACCGTTATATAAAGGTGATTGTCTTATTCCCCAAAATGTATCAACGTAGTGCGATAAATATTAAGTTTTTAGAAATCCATTACTTGAAGTAATTACATGAAACTTGTTTATTGTTCGCAACAGGTCATGTAATAAACACATAAAAAGGTGAAAAAGGTGATGACCGTTATAGACAGGTAGTTGCCGTTATAGACAGGTGATGGCCGTTATACACAGTTTTAGGGTCGGTAAGGGACTACAAATGGGTGGCCGCTGGCCGCGTTGAGCAGGTGACCGCTATACGCAGGTTCAATATTATGGAATTTCGGATGGGACTGTTCATTGGTGACCGCTATAGACAGGTGACCGTTATAGCAGGTTCGACTGTATATACACTGCCTGAACAAAAGTATTCGTACACCCCATAATTCCCCATACAAATAGTTATAATACTGATATATTTAGCAAGTCGAGGTATTTAATTGGTAAGAGATACGCTTTATTTAACTTCAAATTCAAATTCTCCATATTCGAATTACTCACTTTTTAATCTTTCAACTTGTTTACACTCCCACAAGGTTAAAATTTTTCAAACTGTGCCACTTCACACCAGAGTGGACCATGGGTCACTTACAGTGACCCATGACCCATCTGACCCATTGCATGCGTGACCCATGACCCAGTGACCCAGTACGTGACCCAGTGACCCAGTATGTGACCCAGTGACCCAGTACGTGACCCAGTGACCCAGACTAGTTTAACACAACACATACAAGTAAATGATGTTAATCAATTAATTTATTCTTATAACCTTCTAAAACTACAGAGATGATCCATCGATTTATGTGGCCCATGTGACCCATGACCCTGTAATCCAGTGACCCAGTGACCCAGTGACTGGGTCACTGGGTCACCTGGGTCACTGGGTCAAGAGGTCGTGACCCATGACCCAACTGACCCAGCGATTTATGTGACCCAAGTGACCCATGACCCATGACCCAGTGACCCATGGTCCACTCTGCTTCACACCATCAATGCCATCATATACAATGGTGATCACTCGTGACATGTGGCATAGGAAAGCAAATGAAATTTTAATAGAATGTGTATATTAATATATCTCACATATGATACAACTATCATCAAAAAGTAATGACTCATCACTCTGTTATGACGTCATCATTACGCATCAAAAATTTGCAAAATTGTCAAATTTGGAGCTATTAAAAACGCTCATCCGCATGCGGATATACGTTCATCCGCATGCGAATTGCGAGAATGGAAATTAAGTAATAATAAAAGAAATTTTGGAATAAAAAAGGGACACATATATAGTTAGCAAGGTCCTGGGACAAATTAAACGTCCCCAGAGTAGTTATGGACAAGGCCTTCAGACATGGAGCGGCCATGGCCGCCCCACTTTTGACGAAGCATCTGATGGGTAGGTCTGGGGAGGTTAGTTAGTAGGCCTGAGATGACTAGTAGGTATGCAGAGGTGCGGCTGGGGGAGGTTAATGGGTAGGCAAGGCGGCCTTGGTAGCAACAATTTGAGGAGCTTCCAACGGCACTGGTTATAAATGAGTGTAGACTTGTCAGGCCAAAATTGGTCACCCCTGGCTAAATTTGGTCACCCGGACCAGTTTTGGCTGCCAAAATTAGTCTGGGGGACCAGTTTTAGTGCAGTTTCTGCAGAGAGATGCCCCTATGGCAAGGACGGTGTACCACATCCGTCCATTTGTATGTATCTCCGTACGCTGCGAAATTTGAGTTTTCAAAAATTTAGTAGTCCCGATGTATTGCAATATTCATATCTCACATGCCAAGTCAGCTGCACTATCGGTCTACCGGCAGACATTTTTTTTTCACATGAATAATGCCAACTTGAGCCATGATAAAAGCGGGGTGCACCGTTGAAGTTTGCAGGAAATGGCGGGACGCAATAGTAAAACTTCTACATACTTGTAGAATCAAAAAAGTGGACAGAATAAAACTTCATATAAAAGCGGGACATTCATGAAAATTAACTCAACAGAAGAATGCAAAAATCGGGACGTCCAGTCAAAACGTGCAGTTGGCATGTATTGAATAGACTCCCTATTAATAGAGACCTCCTAGAGTGATTGTAATGTCATCACATCCTATGAGGAGAGGACTACTTTAGTGTACGTAATTAAATGACACAAAATTTAACCCGGACCAGTTTGGGTCTGCAAAAATTGGTCCCCCCGGACCATTTTTTTCATGACAGGCTCAAGTAGAGTTGGTGAGGCCCTGGCTCTACCAATAATCTTTAGGGCATTAGGATCACGCGATCATTGACCGCTTGATCACGATTGCGATTCTATTTTGACGATGGAATGAAGTCAGATCCTTTTTTTTGAATGACCGGTTGGGAGATTATGAACTTTTTTAGCCTGATCATTTTTCTAATCATTTTGAGGATCCTCACCATCATTGACTTATTCTATTTTTCTATGCTGTTGTCATTTTGAGTCTTTTCCAGATCCATTAAAAAATCTTAGCGCATGCACTGATTGGCTCTTAGATTATGTGCTTCTTATTGCAGGATATCTGAAAATTGGTTGTAACTAAAACCTAGAAGGGACGGGGAGGGGATAAGCCTGGGATATTCTATGTTTCACATTAGGCGCAACCTATCAATTCTGATCGCTCTCAACAAATTATACTTAAGTATGTACTATAAATATGTCCACTGATCCACATTTAACTCCAATGAGTTCATTCAAATTCTCCATTCAAATTCTCCCTCCCAGATTTTGAAAAAAATTTGAAACTTTTTCTTCGGTGAGTTGGAGTATCCCCCCGGAATTGGATAATCCCAGGCAGTATTATGGCAAATAACAAATCCATATTTCAGTCAGCACCAGGTTCATCACTTGCAATCTGCCATCTATAGCTCTTGTTAGTAAGATACTTAATGTAGGCAAGTATTATCTAGTAAACTTTCATGGTGCCACAATTTGGGCATGCCTAATTTACGGGATGGGCCTGCATCCCGTCCCGTAAATTATGCATCTAGATTTTCCGGGACTGTCCAGTCCCGGAAATTAGGCATGCCCCACAATTTGCAGATGTTGCATTGTTTCATTGGTGCCGACTTGCTTTATTTCTGGGATACGGAAAATGTAGTGAACTGAAATAATATCACTCCTTTTATCCAGGGAATGAAAGGTTCAGGAACAAACTTATTAAACTTGAACTGAACAAACTGAACGCAAGACTCTTAAGGGATTTACATTAAACGAACTGAACGAACGCCAGCGGTTGCCGAACGGCAGTTGAACGTGAACTGAACGAACTGAACTGAACGAACTGAACGAACGCTAGTGGAGTTGAAGTTAGGTGGTGAAAGTATTTTCGTTTCGAACGTGGTAAACTTAATCTGTTCTAAAAATTTCCTCAAGCGGGAGCAGAATGATTAACCAGGGAGAGGAACACCACGAAACAAATGCTATGACGGGTCACAACACAAAGCTTGTGGTATGAGGATGATTTAAGTCGTACTTGGGGACGCGTTATAAGCCCTGAAAGCTGACAACATGGTTTCATATCATAATGTCAAATTCTTCCTGATTTACTCCATGTTTACAAATGCAATATTTATCACAGAACGTAGTTGATTAAATCCTGATATGGGTATAAAACACAGTAAACTGAATTAATAGATTCTGAAACAACATTAAACCGAGGATGGGAGGGATTAATCGCATATCAATGACCTTATCCTTAGACAAAACCTTATTCTCATAGATCAATTACGAATAAAAGACATTTATGAAATTAATACCAGGCGGAACTTAATTTTAAAAATTTCCAGGGAGTGGCATTGTCTTCCTTTTACGACAACCTCCTCTCCCATGGCGACGTCTCTATTCTAAACTTCTCATACATACATATATACGCAGTGAATTGCAGATATTCATATATTTAATTTAAGCAAAGTATTGTAACAACATCATAATGTAGATTGTATTACGTTCTGCGCCAAGTTAGAGCTCCTACTTGGCGAAACAAAGTTGGAATAATTTGTATTTTTTGAAATAGTTCCATTTAGCGCTGCGCAAAGTAGAAAATAGGAATATACGTATTTCATTCAAATACTGTTAAGGTGAACAAATTTTTGGATATATTTTTTGAAAATCATACAGCTAAAGTGTAGAGAAACGGATGTACCATTATTTGGCAAATAGATTCCATTCATTCCATTGGTTGCCAAAATGATGTTACCAAAAAAATACAATTTAATTGACAGAATAAGATTACATCCGTCTCTACGGTGCTTTATTTTAATTATTTATTTACGCATTCAAAACTGCCCATCTTTGAGACTCAAATCAATTCTTTATTTCCATGTAAATATAATCCTGTGCAACCTAACATAGGTCATTGATCATTATATAAGATGGTGACTAATGACACAAAGTTGATAATGTCACTCTTAACAATAATTATTCGAGTTAAAAGGTTCAAACTGAGAAATTTCAGTGTATTACTAACGAATTTGAGATCAGGTATCAAGTATCTCTATGATTTGATTGCAAAGTCTGTCAAAAATAGGGCCATTTTAATAATATTTATACATTTCTTGATTAACAAAATATGTTCCCACACTTTCCATATGCAACCGTTATAGACAGGTAGTGGCCGTTAGACGCAGTTTTAGGGTCAGTAAGGGACTCTACAAACGGGTGGCCGCTGGCCGCGTTGAGCAGGTGACCTCTATACACAGGTTCAATATTATGGAATCTCGGACGGGACTTTTCATTGGTGACCGCTATAGACAGGTGACCGTTATATAGAGTGGCCGTTATAGCAGGTTCGACTGTAAATGTAATTCCTACTTTGTTGCGCCAAGTAGGAATATTCTTACTTGGCGCAGAACATTACTACGACAGTAAGGCATGAAATCTGGATCTTGCTCTTAGAAGTGTATCTCCTTCAGGGGTGTAGTGCTCAAATTTCTTTTGGGGGAGCGCTTATAAAGGAATATATTAAGCAAAAATTGGTAGTCCCGCTTTTTCAGCCTACAGGTATAATACAAATATACGATGTCCCGCTAAAAGTACTACTTATGTCCCGTTATTTTGCATGCAGAGGTTGGCATGTATGCTTTCAGTACATTATAAAACAGTCAACTCCGCAATCCATTCTTGCCAAACGATTCTATAGGTGATAACAATCGTCAAGTTAAAGTGAGGGAGCGCCGCTCCCCCTACACTACACCCCTGATCTCCTTTATTAAATGTGAAGCTATTATACTACGATTTTAGTCGAAACATAGGATATCCAGGCTTATCCCCTTCCCGTTCCGTCTAAGTTTTATTTACAAACAATTTTTCTGTGAAATACTACAATAAACAGCACATTTGCTTTGAAAAAATTAGCCATGCGCCCAAGTTCAATCAGTGCGTGTCCTAAAGTATTTTTAATATATCATTTTCCGGCATTAGAAAACTATTACTTATTCTGATAGCTGAGGTTGTAGATATTTCGAATTTTAGTTCTTATTTTGAATTTTACTACTACATCAGCTCTCTTACAATCGAACCTCATTAATGACCAATTGACCACTTAATAAGACGGGCATTTCCGCAGAATACCACCTGTCATTTTACAATATATGTTCCAAGCGATGATCATGCCCTGCGCCACGTAATATGATGTGTGGTCACCGACTAGCTTAGTGTGTGTATGGACACACAAAGACTATACAGTATCAGCTAACCTTGAATACAGTAAATTAACATAGGTATCTAAGCACCGCATCATGTCCTGCCTTTGAGGCAGTCGGTGTTCGGACACCCAGGAAACCTTGTTGCGCCGACCCTGATGACCATATATATATTTTGCTACATAATGTGTAGCCTTGTGGATAGTTAATGAGATAGGTGATTGCAGAAAGAGAACCAGTATATTTAATTAATTGCTAAATTTACAGCCATTTCCTTGGTGCGAAAAGAGATCTAAGTCATGAATACCTGTAGAATACCATACATATTGAAAGGATTTAATTTAGTAATTATTTGTATCCGCATGCGATACCCGCATGCGGATAGACGTATATCCGCATGCGGATAAGCCTTATCCGCATACGGATGAACCTTATCCGCATGCGGATGAACGTATTTAATATATGCAAATTTGGTGATTTTTCGTGCGATATCGATTATAACAGTTGGACAGACGTATTTAGGGATGTTATCTCCCTTATAATTAATCAATGTGATTCTCCTGCGGACACAATGTGTCCGCCAGCCGCGCACGCAAGCAAGCAAGCGAAGCGCGCTTGTGATTAGTATTTTACTTATTTTTATAATCATTATTGACAATAGTCACGCAGGAGCTCCCAAATTTAAACTTGCATTGGGGGTACCCCGCATCATTTTTGGAAAAGTTTGCTGTATATGCCCTATACCCAGGGGGGTAACCCCCCAGAAAAATTTTTAAATTTTAGGTGGTCAAATATCAATGTACATCAATTCTTATCAAATCTCATACGGGATTTGAATTTCCTTCCTGTAACCTGATTACCACTTTGTGCTTCGCGCCAATTCATCACAAGCGTTTGCGAGTATATTTAGGTTTTAGTCAACATAGTGATAATGATACAATGTATGGCATTCTAATGAAAAATAATTCTGTACGGATTTTAGATGCCTATGAAATAGTAGCATACTCAAGTTTTCACCTCATTCGGATCTAAATGGAAACTCGAAGCTAATGTTGGAGTATTCGTCTCAAATAAAGGAATAATTGTTACACTTATGGGTTAATGTAAATCAGATCTGATGAAATCATTAAACACGGAATAATTGAATTGAAGAAATAAGTATCTTAGTAGATATCATTGGAATTGAGAAAATAAACTCATATAATTGAGGGCTAAAGTTCACAAATCTGGGGGGCTAGGCCCAAATAGCTCCCCCGTAGATCAATTCGTAAAATTTTCAGGGGGGGGCCATGGCCCCCCTGGACCCCCCCTGTATCCGCCCCTGCCTATACCACAACTAACAGTTGAGGACACAAGCAAAGCAACATTCTTGTACTTTCTTAGCAATAACAACAGAAAATACTGAGCACTGTTTTTGGTCGCTTTGGGTTTAGTTGCTCATTTTAACAAACCACTGATGTATTCATATGTTAATCGTATGGGTTATTTGTCTCATTATAATATACTATATACACAGTCTCTCTACAAAATAGGTCAGAGAGTCGAAACAAAGTGTCAAAACAAACCCCATATACTCTAGAAATTGGGAATATACTATGTGATATCGATTTTTCAGACGATTCTAAACTGAAATGAAAATGGTAAGAATAATCGGTATCCACTGCATTAAATAAGGACCAGGGGCCTTATTCACTAAGAAAACTTAAGATTTGCTTAACTTTATATAACTTTATATAGTGGAAATTTTGAAGAGTTGCATTACGATTTGGGTAAATAGATGTTCAATGATACCAATAGAAATATAAACTACCTAAATACTGGAAATATTCCAAGTCACTCTCGAAATATTCGTGATGTCATACTTAAGTATTATGATGTCATACTTAACTTAAAATATTACGTAACTTTCTGAAAAGTTTAACAAATGAGTCAAAATTTGTCAAGCATTTCAATTGTACCACTTAAAATTAATAGAGTATCAATCTATTTGAATTCTTTAAAAATCTCTTCTAATTTTGAAGATTCAAAAGTTAAGCAAATCTTAAGTTTTCTTAGTGAATAAGGCCCCAGGATTGCGGTATCACAATGTCTGACTATCTCAGATTTCCAAATTTTCTGAGGGGCTTGAAACTGGGGGGCGAAATGATAGTTTCGCTTCACCTGACTTGAGATGGGAGTCGATTGTCCCTCATGATGTCCTAGGATCGACTCCCTTGTCGACTAACCACTAGTGTAGGTTCATTAGAAACCAAGACAAGTGTAGAAAACGCAATGTGTCATCTATATATGCTATCAATACTCGATTTCTCTTCATATATATGCTCCAAATTGATTGTAAAAAACTTCCTCCGCAGAATATTGAGCTCTGACATACCGAAATATTCTGTGAGCGGTTCGAGCAATTCGAATCTCAGACAATAATGTCAAATTACGTCAGAGTTATGATGTCATATCACCTTTTTATAAAAAATAGTGGGTTTTTTCATAATTGCGAGTAAAGGTTTCTTTAGATAATAGCACTAACTTGCTTTGATGTGGTAAATGTATAATTTTGGATTGTTTCCAGCCTTAGTATAAGCTAAATAGTCAACAAGGCTGGATTCGGTTAACCGGTTAACCGCCGTCAATCTCGGTTAACGTTTAAGAAAATATTCGATGGGTTAGCCGATCTGCTTTATTTTATAAATATTTACACTAATTTCATTGTTTTTCAACTGAGATTCATGAATATTACTTTCAAAAATTTGGTAATACAGTATAATTCCTATTTTCTAAACATATAGTATATTTCGAGACCACTGAAAATGATAAAATTTTAATACCAGGTTAAATATTAGTCCAAAATCCATATTTTTACTAACTAATATTGACATCGGTTAACCGGTTAACTGTCCTGGAGTAAACCAAATAGCCGAGTCCTAAAATCGGTCAATCAACCCCAGTCCTGTAGTGAAATACAAAATGCAGCATAATTAGTATATTGATTCAGCATATATCAAAAATTAATAAACTATTCCGATATGAAAATGATGAAACTGAAGACATAATCATGTGTTGAGTTAACATTTTTGCTTCCTTGATTCACTCGAGCCATTAAAAAATATCCCATATGCAAAAAAAATAAAATAAATATTAAATATTCCTTAGGTAACTCTGCTTTCCCTAATGGTCATGTGGTCTATAACAAATATGATTATAATTTTATTTATAAATATACAATATAGATTACAAATTAAAAATGCGTGCTTTCGGGAATTTTTTGTCGATTAAAGGTACTGCTAAGAACAACTAAAGCGAAGTATCGTGTTTTTCTGAGATTTGCTCCAATTCACATCATTGCGCTTACATTTATGTTAGGAAATCTAGGGAAGGATATCCCCCTGCTCTCCATAGATTTCCCCGTCCCATACCACCTTGATATTACGTCCATGTCGGAGTATCTCGTCCGTCCGTATGTATGTATGTATGTATGTATATTTTAACACCACCACTGCAAAGCTTTGTTTAAAGATATAAGTTAATTCTCAACGACTAATGTAGGTTTTTTCACTATGTATGATCCGATTTTCGCGCTTTAAAAGTAATACGTAATATGAATATTTTATGAGTTATTAACATATTGAAATATACATATTTTCGCACCTTTTGAAAAAGTTCTTATTTAATGCTAAAAGCGAGCTCTCAACGACTAATATAGAACATTTTAATATGTAGATCCCGATTTTCACACTTTAAAAGTAATCATGTGAATAATATATGAGGTATTAGCATATGGATATATACATATTTTCACACCTTTCTAAAAAAATCTTATTTTGAGCTAAAAGCGAGTTCTCAACGACTAATATATGGCATTTTAATATGTAGATTCAGATTTTCACACTTTAAAAGTGACAATATGCGAATATTATGAGTTACAACATAAGTTTATATACATCTTTTCACACTTTTTAAAAAAATTTCATTTTGAGTTAAAAGCGAGTTCTCAACGGCTAATCTAAGGTATTTTAATATGTGGAATCCGATTTTCACATTTAAAAAGTAATAATGTGAATATTTTACGAGTTATTAGCATATGTATATATACGTATTTTACATCTTTTGAAAAAATCTTCTTAGCGAGCTTTCGACGGCTATTATAGGGTATTTTAATATGTAGATTCCAAATTTCACACTGAAATGCCCTAAAATGAGTATTTCCCGATAAATTCCGATATTCGCATTTATTGTTCCTTCGAGTCACTTTCTGGAGCTGCACTATCGGTCTGTCGACCGTCATTTTTTGGTATTAATATCTAAAACCGGAATATCTGTTAAGAAATCTTGTTTCTAATAATAATAATGACAACTTAAGTATACCCATGATATCTATTTCTAGCAACCAATTAATTTTGTCAAATCAATTGAAATGAGCCAATAGTGTTAATTAAGCTTAATTATAAACATGTTAGTCAATTTATGAATGGGATTGGAATGTTTCTGGGTACAATATTAAGTTTAATAAAATCGTTGATTAGAATCCAATTTATTACAAAATTAAAAAGATGTCCTTGTTTCCCCTCGCTTATATACATACACGAGTATCATCATGACTTTCTACATAGTCATCGCGATACAAAGTAAGCAGGGAATTATCTAGGAGCACGAGACACTCCTTTAGCAGGCCTCTCAACCAACTCTCACGATCTCGTCGTGTGTTACACGATTTCGGGTAAAATGTCACGATCTCACGACAAATCCCCCAAATCTCACGATTTGTATCAAATATCACGACGCTTCTATCAAATCTCACGATTTGCGAACTCTCTCAGGTTGAGAGCCCTGCAGATAGTGTGTATTTGACAAAGAATCATATAAATGTCTCAAGACAGAATTGTGAGATTTATGAAATATCACGGTTTCGAGCCCTCGCAGGTTGGGAGCTTTATGCATATGATTTTAAGCCCAATCAAGTTTAGGAGCAGAAAATTTTGGAATAGTCTCCTATACCATAATGTTATTTATCGATTTGAAATTTTACGAGATTGAGATTAGGAGCATATCTCCGGCATTGTATAATATTCTGAAAGTGAGTATAGTCCAAAACAGTTATTGCTTATTGCAATAAGTTTCGCTATCCATAATATAGTCATTTAGTACGCGTATCGCGGAGCCTTTGTGAGAATTCATGAACATAATTACAAACATAAGATGGAGGCAAACTGGTATATCAGATTATTGAAAGTTCTGGAGAGCTTGTCCCTAGAAAAAAACTTTTATAACATGAGCTCTATTTTAAACAAGTTTCAAAAATCAAGTAGATATATTTTAAAAAAGTCCTTCACAGACAGGATAGGAGTATGCTTCATCAATTTATTCAGGACCGAACATAGAACAATAAATTATGCCGAAAATAACTTATTTCAATCTCTATGAATTGAATTCTGCTTATTCAAGTAAACTTAAGGTGCTCAATTGTACAAAGATTTGGGAAAGCTAATTATCCCCATTCTGAATAAATCTTGACTCGATTCATTGCAAGAATTTCATTGAGAACAGCGGCTTAAACTTTAAATTCCGTTCTACCAATGTACCATCTGAAAATTGGTGGCATAGATACTTCAGTGATTCCACTATTTTATCCCAGATACCCAGCATTAGACAAGGGGTATCGAAAGCAAAATAAAAATTGAGCTGCTGAGTGCAGATAGATAGTGAGGCTTAGAAACATTTGTATTCAATATAATGTAAGTGGAAACGCCGAAAAAAATTATTAATCTACTAAAAAATTCCTGATCACTCCATGAATCCGCTCTCTATTTATAGTATATTTATTGTAGTTTCCATTTCAAATGTTTCAAAATTACTCAGATGATCAGATGTTACTTGATACATTCGAAATGAATGGCAATAGTGAAGCAAAGGGGAATACTACTAATTGCAACGTTTTGGATAAATCGGAGAGGAAGACAAAAAAGAGCGAAGTAACTATCGAGAGAGATAATGATTACTTGGCAGATGAACTACACAAAGCAGCTGAACATGGAAACAAAGCAACAAATGGTCAAAGCAATGGAAAACATAGAGGATAACATCAATGCATTAAACGCTGAGGGATATACTCCACTCCATTGCGCCATAAAGAATAAGCATATTCACACAGTACAATACTTGCTCGACAATAAAGCGGATGTCAACAAGATGGCAGATGATGGTAGGAATTCAGTCCATTTTGCATGTCAACACGCAGACATAGGTATACTCTACCTCTTAATTACAAGAGGAGGTGATGTCAATGCAAAGAATAGGGAAGGAAAGACTCCCACAATGATCGCAGCAATGAAGGAAAAAGACGGTTGTATCAGCTTACTAGCAACTGCAGGTGCGAATCTGGATCAGAAAGATGATGAAGGACAGGTTCCATTAATAATCGCAGCTATCGATGGACACACTAATACTGTGAAACAGTTAATCACTAACGGAGCCTCATATGATGTCACAGATAAGTCAGGGCATAGTGCACTTGAAAGTGCTATCATTAAAAAACACGACGGAGCAGCAACCATTATGATCAGATTGGTACAACATGATTGGTATTTAAGCAAGTTGATAGAAGAATCCAAGATAGACTTGTGCGAGATAGTTGAAAATAGCCTAAAAGAAACTCTGAAAGCATTGCTTGATCGTATGGTCATACGAAAAGATCTCCCAAATGCGAAAAGATCCCTCAAACCTTATGTTGTAGAAACAGGACATATAGACTTAGAAACAAAGAAAATCTCTGACAAAGTATACCAAAATAACAAAACATTTTTACTCAAACAAATAAGAGACCTTGAAGATGAAGATATTGCATACAATGGTACAATTCGGGTACTAGTAGATGAGAAAATGAGAAAATACGGATACGTATTTTTGGGGATCAAAATTTCGTTCAATATTCTCTTTCTACTAGCACTTGCATATTGCTTAATCCAAGCTTCTTATGAGAAATCCCCTAATAAATATAACACCAAAAATCCACGGAACAACTTTCGAATATTTACAGAATTGTGTGTACTTTTATACTTGATATTCATCATAATCATTGAGGGAGTGGAATTATTTCGTGTAGCTAGGCTCACATTCAGTTACGCTAAAGAGAAAAAAAATGACAAAGGAAAAAATAAAAATTGTGAAGATGCACCCATTTCAAAAGTAGAAGAAATGAGAAAAAAATTTAAAGACACAATTTTGATTCAAATATTCACTGACTACTTGACGAAACGAACTATTTAGATTTATTGTGCCTCTCTTCCCTAATAATCCTGATAATTCTCCGTCTCGCAAACCAACCCTCTGAATGGATTTTCGCTACTGTCACCTTTCTCGGGAATTCATTGAGAATCTTCAAGCTAATCACCCTCATACCATGGATTGGCCCATATGCTAATACATTTTATCAAATCTTGAAACGTGATGTCCCGCTATTTCTGACACTTTTCACTCTTTTTCTTCTCATATTCACCGGTACTTATTCCATTTCATTGCGTACTCCCTACACAGCTGAAGGATTCACAAATGCCTCTCTGATGCAAGATACCAAACGGAACAACGGCACTGACAATGGTATACAATGGGTGTTCGTATCTGGAGTGAGGGTACTCTTAGAAGGAAATGTATACGGAGACAACGATGATGATGTGTATGTATATAAACATCTGAACTGGTTAGCTGCAATTCTCTACCTCACTTACATATTTTTAACTGCTGTTGTTTTCCTCAACATGTTTATCGCTCAGCTGTCAGCTACCTATGCGGAGGCAAAGGAAAATGCTGAACGTGCGTATGCATGGTATAGGTTGAACTTCATTGTACAAATTAAGACAAGCTCTCTACTCTCACTCTGTTGGGACATCAAGCGTAAGATTATTCCTAATAAAAAAAACACTAAAGAAACTAAAGAAATACATATCAATAAGGATGACTTATTTAAATATTACGGAGTACACACCATTAAAGATTTGAATACTAAATATTTCGCAGAGGATGTCGAAGTGAAAGCAATGCTCGCTTCAATTAAGAATCAGAAAATATTCGCTCAACAAACTTACGAAATGTTAAGATCTCATCAAAACAAAGCGCAATACGTGCAATCGCATGACAAAGGAAATGAGGAAATTAAAGAATTAAATAAGAAAATTGATACTCTGATGAAAATGATTGAAGAAAAAATTAAGTGAACTGAAAATGTGTATTGTCTCCATTTTAATTTGTGTGTAGATAGTAAGTAGTAGATAGTTTTGCATGTCCATGCTCTGTAGAAACCTGAGATAGGAATCAAATCCAGGTGTAGAATGATCCATTATATTGTGATCACTATTCAAGTGTGTTATATTACTAATCTGCTGATCTTTTTCTCTACTGTATATTACATTTGTAATCATGTTTTTGATTTATTGTTCCCCTGAGTGCGTCTTCTAAGTATTTGTTACTTATCGTACGACATCTGTCCTTCAGCTAGCATAATTTTGAAAAATCTGACGATCTAATTCGGACCAGAATTGGAATGTAGGGTATTTAATATGTACATGTGCATAGTATATGCTCCAAGTTGCGAACGAAGAGGGACAGAGTGGATGTACAAAACTGTCCAGATCTAACTTTGACTTTGGCACAGTAAATGATAGATAAATATTAGATATAGCGTATGAGTTAGGGTCTTTCCTGCGTGATCACCTAAATTTATTTATGCCTAAGGTTATTTCATTTTAAAAGACTAATTTGTACACAGCTGTTATATAACTTATTTCAAAATAGGGTATGAGTAAAATGCTAACAAAATATTATTCACATTCAACTACAGCATAACTCGTTAATACGAACACGGATGATAAGAAAAGAAATACATATTTTATACCCTATGGAGGAAAACTGCTGTAAATCACTCCGGTTAATGTGAATTCTGGATAATACAAACAAATTTCGACCGTCCCTGGGTGTTCGTATTAACGATATTCTACCGTATAAACAACCTTATTTTCAAACTTTTAGAATCTACGAGTATTACGTAGCTATTAGCATACTAGCGCGCTTCGCGGATTGTAAACACAAATTGACAATATAACTTGACTGCAAATTAAGTCGAATTGGAGCTGTTACCAATTAGATAATTCGAGCTGTTAACAATATTTGGTCACTCTATAGTCTTGATATTTCGACCTCTGTTTATTACATGCTACAGTCTTGGAAAAAGTTTTCATTCTTAATCCATTTTCGTCAACTGACTTATGTGAGGCCGGGTTTTGAAAAAGTTGGTCTCCAGGGCCAATTTACCTGAAAAAATGGTCCTCCTGTCCAATATTCCATGGAAAATTGGTCCATTGCAGGACCAAAGTTTTTCAGTATAGGACCAATTTTCCCGCGGACCAAAATTTTCGTGACAGCCCTACCAATAACTTGTCGAAGGCTATTATCTTCTATTAGACATAATACGATTTGTCCAAAATGGCCCTACCAATCCTTAGTCCCAGGCCAAAGGTCCTACTAATCCTCATCCCGAGTCGACGCCCCTGATTGTCATTATTGCAAATTCAGTATCCAATTATATTTTAGGTGCAGGGAATTTATCACTACTCATTGAGTTATGCAGTAGACTTGCTTGCATTTCAATATATATTGATGGTTATTGAGACTTTCAATGTGTTATTATAATTAAGTTCGTAGCCAATTATATATCAAATTATCAGCCTTGATTATTAATCAAATAATGAGATACCGTCCGCCCGCATTCTGACTGAAGGTCTTTTTGGAGCTGATACAAGTTTCCTATTAAAAGTGGCCTAATTATAGAATGTGGCGGATTTAAATGTCTACATATTGCTTAGGATAGTGCATCTTATACTCAACAATTTTGCTAATTTAATTGAAACTTTTACTCTTAGTTACAAGTAATAAGCTTTAGAATTGCATATTTTACTCTAGCAATTCGTATAAGGTATCCTCCATATCATGTGAAATGCAAAAGATGCAAGATGTGTAAAATGAGCTCGTGACTAGATAGGCTAATTCTTTAAGTCATTTGACCTCCATATAATTACAATGTACAAACGTATATTATAGAAACTGAATTTCATCAATTTTGTCAACGAAACAAAAGTCTCCTACTCAATTGTCGCCTCAAAATTAACAAGATCAAGGCTCACAGGTATTTCATTTTATCTTAAGCTAGATTAGTGAGTCAGCGAGTCAATCTAATAATCTAAGTCTAAGAATAAGCTCCAAACAATCCCTCCCATGATATCGCTCAAGTCAATTGGTCCATTTCCACCTCCTTTTCGAAATCCAGAATCCATCACTATCGTATCTATACAATTAAAACTCGATTATATATCGTGAACACAGGACTGGTATCGAACTAAATATGCCGATCGACGAACCTATTTATTATTATTTATATGGGAAAGAATCAAGTGTTCCAAATACTTCTGTCCGGTTGGTGTAATAATGGGAAATCCCTGGATTCCAGGTTTGAATCAAGCCCAGGATCTCAGAGGGGGGCTAATATGGTATAAAATATTTGTCGTCGAAAATTCCGTTTACCATATTTCTGAAATAATTAATAATTCCATTAAAACTTGATTTTGCATGGGAACGCGGAATTTGGCCTAAAATCAATTCGGAATTTGACCTAAAACTGATGTAGGAAAATGACCTAAATTGAAGTAGGAATTTGACCTAAGGAAATTTCCAAAGTAGAAAAATGGCCTAAAAAAATCGAAATAGGAATTTGACTTAAAGAAATTTGAGAAGGGGAAAATGACCTAAAATCGATATAGGAATAAGACCTAAAACGTGTGAAGTAGGAATAAGACCTAAAACCTTCGAAGTAGGAATAAGATCTAAAGTTGGAGGGAGAGCGAAAGTGAGCATTTTAGGTTTGAAATAGTGTTCAATTGAGGTAAGTGGCATTTTTATTCGTAAGGGGGGGTACTGTGTGGCATTTTAGGTCTTAATCCTACTTAACAGTTTTTAGGTCTTATTCCTACTTAGTACGTTTTAGGTCTTATTCCTACTTTGAAAGTTTTAGGTCTTATTCCTACTTCGAATGGTTTAGGTCATTTTCCTATTTGCCACATTTCTTTGGGTCAAATTCCTATTTCGTTTTTAGGTCAAAAAGTGAGTATTTGGCCCTTTATCCCACGCTTGCCACAGGAATGTGTTGCGTCATTTCCGGTTTAAGCCATTTTCAATGGGGAAGCCATATAAGTTTGGGGTAACTACTATAAATAAAAAAATCCCAAATGCTTTCAATGGATAATTATACTAAAAAGATTTACTGAGCTTCCTTGTGTAACTAATATTATGCTACTTTTTTGTTACTGTATAAGGGTAGTTAATAACTTCAATAAAGAGAACTTTGATTGTTGCCTAGTTGGCTAGTATTGGTAATAATATCTAGTCAAAATTTCTAATACGGGCAATAATTGTGGGACACCCTGTTGTAAATGTCAAACAATGGTTGAAATTGATAAATGGTTACCACATTATTTCTTTCGCAAACTAAGTTACTATCATATTTAATATAGGTCTTCATAAATGGCAACAAGGATAGACTCAATCCTACTAAATAGTCTCGTGGCGGAGGGCAATACCCCTGGAATAATAGAAAATTTACAACATGACCATGACTATACCTGGAATGGTGAGGACAAAGACTACTTGAAACTTGATAATATACTCGAAAATTATCGTATGGATCGATTAAAAAAGATGCTAAAAGGAGGAGCACCACTATTATACAAAAATGATGAGAACTACGCAATGAAACATGCAGCTCTTCATACAAGAAAAGATATAATGGAATTGATTCTAAATAGATATGATGACGAAAAGAAACCAGGAATGGAAGAAGAATTCAAATCACAGGCTAACGAGTCACTACTTAAAGTTTGCGCAACAAATAGCGGTGAGATTGCAAGAATGCTATTAGATGCGGGTGCAGAAATAGACCCTGAAAAGCATCTACACAAAGCAGCTGAAAATGGAAGCAAAGCCGTGTTAGAAGAACTGATAAAAACAATGAAAAACATCGAGGATATCATCAATGCACTGGACGCTGAAGGATATACTCCACTCCAATACGCCATAAAGAATAAGCATACACACACAGTACAATACTTGCTCGACAATAAAGCGAATGTCAACAAGATTGCAGATAATGGTTGGAATTCAATCCACTTTGCATGTCAATACGCGGACATAGATATACTCTACCTCTTAATTAAAAGAGGAGGTGATGTGAATGCAAAAGATTTGAAAGGAAAGACTCCCACAATGATCGCAGCACTGAATGGAAAGGATGATTGTATCAGCTTATTAGCAACTGCAGGTGCGAATCTGGATCAGAAAGATGACGATGGACAGGTTCCATTAATAGTTGCAGCAACCGATGGACATGCTAATACTGTGAGAGAGCTAATTACTAACGGAGCTTCATACGATGTCACAGATAATACAAGGTACAATGCAATTGAAAGGGCCATCATTAGCAAGAAAGACGGAGCAGCAGCTATTTTGATCAGATTGGCACCACAGGACGATTATCTGGAATATTATTTATATAATAGTGAGATCGACTTGTTCAAGATAGTTCGATATCGTCTAAAAGAAACTGTAAAAGCATTGCTAGACCGTATGTTGATACAAGATCCCTCAAATCCACATTTTGGAGTCGTATTTACAAAATATCTTGACTTAGACACAAAGAACATAATCCCTGATGATGAAGACTACAAAAAGAACAAAACTTTCTTCCTCCAACGGATATCAGACTATGGAGATGAAGATATTGCATACAATGGTACCATTCGATTACTAGTAGATGAGAAAATGAAAAAAATTGGAAATATTATTTTGGGAATAAAGATTTTGTTCAATATCCTCTTTCTACTAGCACTTGCATATTCCTTGCTACAAGCTTCCTATGAAAATTCCCCAAGAGATGCGTATACCATAAATGCAGTAAACATCATCCGCATATTAACAGAACTGTATGTATTCATATACACCGTATTTAATATTGTCGCTGAGGGAGTGGAATTATATCGTGTGGGAAAACTAGCAAATCGCTATATTCAGGACAAAAAGGATAATAGGGGAGAGGAAGAAGAACGAACTCACCCTTTTGCAAGAGAGCTAAGGGATAATGCAGCATCACCTAATCATATGATAGAGGAAAGACGAAAAATTACATCGAGGCTTAATGACATAATTTGGATCAGAATGTTTACAGATTACTTTAGTGATTGGACAAACTTTCTAGATGTGCTAGGCATCTCTACGTTGCTCATTCTAGTAGTTCTCCGTATCGCCAGACAGCCTTCTCAATGGATTTTCGCTACTCTCACTTTCTTCATAAATTCGTTAAGGTTCTTCAAGTTAATCGTCCTCATACCTTACATGGGTACATATGCGAATATATTTTATCAGATCTTGAAACGTGACGTCCTTCAATTCCTAGCACTATTCACCCTCTTCCTCCTCATCTTCACTGGTACTTATTTCATTGCATTGCGTACTCCCTACACAGCTGAAGGATTCAGAAATGTGTCTCTAATGCAGGACACACAACGAGAATTAGGTGTTGACAACAGTCTACAATGGGTATTCTTATCTGGATTGAGGATACTCCTCGAAGGAAACGTGTACGACACTGTGTATGTCTATCAACAGCTCAACTGGTTAGCTGCATTTTTCTACCTCACTTTCCTTTTCTTAACTGTTGTTGTTTTTCTCAACATGTTCATCGCTCAGCTATCAGATACTTATGCGAAAGTAAAGGAAAATGCTGAACGTGCGTATGCATGGCTAAGGTTAAACTTCATCGTACAAATTCAAAGAACCTCTCTACTCTCACTTTGTTGTGACATCAGGAAGAAGTCTTTCATTGAAAAAATTGAAATAGGGAAAGATGACATGCATAAATATTACGGAGTATACAGTATTAAAGACTTGAATACTAAACATTTCACAGACGATGTTGAAGTGAAAAGGATGCTCGCTTCGATTCAGAGTCAACAAATATTCGCTCAAAAAACTCATGAGATATCAAAATCTAATCCAGACGAAGTGAAACAAGTCCAATCCCAAGACAAGGGAGCTGAGGAAATCAGAAAATTAAATGCGAAAATTAATGAATTAAATGAGAAAATTGATAATGTAGCGAGTGAGCTCGTGAAAGAAATGGCAGAACTGAAAAGCAGCTTTTCTATGGAAACTATAATAAAAATAATTAAAGAAAAAAACTAATAACCAGAACATGTGTAATACCCCAATTTCATTTTAGTGTGATGTATATAGTTTCAATCTTGATATTCTGTAAAATCTGAGATAAGTCCCAAATCTCAGTGTATAATCATCCATGGTTAGAGCGTGATCACTATTCAAGTGTTATTCTTTTATATAATCTATTATTTATTGTGTATAAAATTTGTCAACACTTTTAATATTAATCAACAGTTGGAAGCTGGCCTCTAGCCTATTTTTGTGATTTGTTTACTTTATGTATCTAGTATTGTAAACAAAAGTACACAAATTATTTATCATATCGTTCTGAAAATATGATATTCGATATTAGAAATCTACACGCCTAAAAACGCCATGTCAACCGTTGGAAGTTAGTCTCTAGCATATTTTTCAAAATTCCTCAAAATTCTTGAAATCATCATTTCTGCAGGTCTCCCAATACTAAATGAAAGTAATCTGTGAGAGAAACGCGCTTGTTCAATATAAAATAGTTTTTATCACTATCAATATAATTACTACATGCTGCACTAAGCATATGAAGATATTGGCGAACACTTAACGTCTACTTCAGATGCCCTTCGGGTGCTTTTCATTGCACATATTACTCAAACCAATGATATTTAAAATCCAGAATAAGCATCAGGTGTGACAATGATGTAATTATTTCATAATGAACTAACATCTTGACTCTAAATTACTCGAGCCACTTACAAAGTTCGGTGTGCGAAAAATTAATTTGTTTCGTTGATCAATTTCGAACAGATGCAGTCATTAGTTGGACGCCCCTGCATTAGTTAAAATTGTGAAATTGTCTACTAGCTAGAATTGATTTTGAGACTATTGTCATAAGTTAGAATTGATTTTGAGACTACGAAGGTCACTCAATAAGTTTAGAGCCTGGAGTAGTTGCTTCCGTTTGATTGTGTTGAAAATGCCTAGGATTATTCATCTTCCGACTATTATCTTTGATTTTAAGTTTGATTTCAATCGGACAAGTTTCTAAAATATGATTCTAAAATAATGATGATTTTGAGACTATTGTTACAAGTTAGAATAGATCATTGGTACTACTGTCACAAGTTAGGATCGAATTTGAGACTCAACATTCTAGCATCACAATTTCAAATTTCTAACTAAAGCAGCGTCAGTAGTTATTTATGTTGTTTACATCTTGTAGGAATATTATTCTACACCTGTGATTCAAATTTCAAACTTACAAGCGCGCTTCGCTTGCTTGCGCTGCGCGGCTGGTGGACACTTTGTGTCCGCCGGAGGCGCCCTTTGGGCCATTGATTAGGACCATTGATTAATTATATTGGATATAACATCTCTAAATACGTCTGCCCTACTGTTATAATCGATATCGCACGGAAAATCACCAAATTTATCAATTTTAAAAATTTTTGATGAGCAATGATGACGTCATAACAAAGTGATGAGTCATCATTTTTTGATGATAGTTACATCATATGTGAGGTATGTTGGTATACAGATTCTATTAAAATTTCAGCCTTCCATCTCCTATAATGGCTGAGTTATGCTCGAATAACTGTATTGCTTAACTTTTAAAAATGTGACAATGACGTCATAATTCCATGATGAGTCGACATTTTCGTCTGAGCTCAGAACTTAATGGAGCTATAGCTAAAAGACTCTCACATGCCAAAAATCAGCTTTCTGTGCCTGGCAGTTTCCTCAATCAATTCGTTACAGATATATATATATACAAGCGCGCTTTGCGCTTGCTTGCGCTGCGCGGCTGGCGGACACTTTGTGTCCGCCGGAGGCTCCCTTCGGTCGCCTGGAGTCACATTGGTTAATTATAAGGGAGATAACATCTCTAAATATGTCTGTCCTACTGTGCTAATCGATATCACTCGAAAAATCACCAAATTTGTGAATTTAAAAAATTTTGATGCGTAATGATAACATCATAACAAAGTGATGAGTCATCATTTTTTGATGATAGTTGCATCATATGTGAGACATGTTAGTATACAGATTCTATTAAAATTTCAGCCTTCTATCTCCTATAATGGCTGAGTTATTCCCGAATAACTGTGTTGCTTAACTTTTTAAAATGTGACAATGACGTCATAATTCCATGATGAGTCGACATTTTCGTCTGAGCTCAGAACTTACTGGAGCCATAGCCAAAAGACTCCCACATGCCAAAAATCAGCTTTCTGCGCCTGGCAGTTTCTTCAATCAATTCGTAACAGATATATATATATATATATATATATATATATATATATATACAAATATTAATCGAGTTTTAATAGTAAGGATATATATATAGTCGACTCCGCTTAATAGGGCCACTGTTTAATCGGGTCAGCCGCTTAATCGGGCCACTTTTGGCAGGACCAGAATAGCTCTCACACATAGAAGCTAATACAAAATATTTTCGGTTAATAGGGTCCTCCGCTTAATCGGGGCAAAATGTCCTCTGACCGATGTGGCCCTATTAAGCGAAATCGACTGTATATATATACGTACAAGCGCGCTTCGCGCTTGCTTGCGCTGCGCGGCTGGCGGACACTTTGTGTCCGCCGGAGGCTCCCTTCGGTCGCCTGGAGTCACATTGGTTAAATATAAGGGAGATAACATCTCTAAATATGTCTGTTCTACTGTGCTAATCGATATCACTCGAAAAATCACCAAATTTGTCAATTTTAAAATTTTTGATGCGTAATGATGACGTCATAACAAAGTGATGAGTCATCATTTTTTGATAAAAGTCGCATCATATGTGAGGTATGTTAGTATACAGATTCTATTAAAATTTCAGCCTTCTATCTCCTATAATGGCTGAGTTGTGCCCGAATAACTGTGTTGCTTAACTTTTAAAAATGTGACAATGACGTCATAATTCCATGATGAGTCGACATTTTGCTCTGAACTCAGAACTTACTGGAGCCATAGCCAAAAGACTCCCACATGCCAAAAATCAGCCTTCTGCGCCCGGCAGTTTCTTCAATCAATTCGTTACAGATATATATATATATATATATATATATATATATATATACACATACACAATAATCGAGTTTTAATAGTAAGGATATATACAAGCGCGCTTCGCTTGCTTGCGCTGCGCGGCTGGCGGACACTTTGTGTCCGCCTGTGGTTACCATTGATTAATTATATGGGAGATAATATCTCTAAATACGTCTCTCCTACTATTATAATCGATATCGCACGAAAAAGCAATTTGTCAATTTTTAAAATTTTTGATGTGTAATGACGACGTCATCACAGAGTGATAAGTCATCATTTTTTGTTGATAGTTTCATCATATGTGAGGTATGTTACTATACAGATTCTATTAAAATTTCAGCCTTCTATCTCCTATAATGGCTGAGTTATTCCCGAATAACTGTGTTGCTTAACTTTTAAAAATGTGACAATGACGTCATAATTCCATGATGAGTCGACATTTTGCTCTGAACTCAGAACTTACTGGAGCCATAGCCAAAAGACTCCCACATGCCAAAAATCAGCCTTCTGCGCCCGGCAGTTTCTTCAATCAATTCGTAACAGATATATATATATATATATATATACAAATATTAATCGAGTTTTAATAGTAAGGATATACACAAACATTAATCAAGTTTTAATAGTAAGGATATTAGTTCATGAAATGGCAGAGTAACTGCTCCAATAACTGAAATTATGAAAAAGGTGACAATGGCGTCATAATTCCGTCATGGTTGACATTTCTGGAGCTCAAACTTACTCTATCTAGTAACAAAATACACAGGTGGGCCAAAAATGAGCTCTGTGACTGTGGCAGTTTCCACTATACTATTTTCAATACTGAATCGCATATATACAAATATACGTATACACTACCCGGACAAAAGTATTCGACCACCACGAAAAATTCCATACAAATAGTATTAAATTAGTTCTTTTAAAAAAGGAACATGTCCTTATTAATTAAACAGTAGGAAATACTCTATTTTTTAGTTTAAATTCGTAATCTACACATTCTAATTACTCATAATTGAGAGTTTCAACTCAATTACCTATTCTTATGTTGAAAATTATCAACCTATGCCACTTTGTGTCACTAAACGCCATCATATATAATGGCTGTGACTTGGGACAAGTAGCCATCAAGTAGCAAATGTTGATATTTATTAACTTGAGAGTTAGTAATTAAGCTGAGGCTATCAATTATGAGTAATTAGAATGTGTAGTTTACGAATTTGAAATAAAAAATAGAGTATTCCTTACAGTTTGAGAACACATTCCTTTATGAATAGACCCACTTTAATACTATTTGTATGGCGGTTTCTGTGGTGATCGAATACTTTTGTCCGGGTACTGTATGTACACCGTATATACTAGAATAATCACCCTCCTCTCAACGAGGGTGCTAAATTGTTTTGAACAAAGATCAAAGGTAAATTCGTCACTTCTACAAATTCTTGAATCACACGTATTCCTGCTTAGATTCATCTCTGAGATCTGAAATAGTATTTTTTCGGGTGGAAAATGGGGTCAAATATGCATACAAATTCTGAGATACAGGAATCAGAATGCAATTAGTCATTTAAAAACACGATTACTGAATGAAAATGAGACAGGGGATCGGAATCGAAAATACTGACCTAGTGTGGGAAGCTTTCATAGGCATAGCCACTGGAGGGACAGAAGGGGCAGTGGCCCCCCATACTAGAAATTTGAGCGTCATAAAAGGATTGACTTTTGTAGGCCTGACTGTATTTTTTGTGACAAAAAAACTGTGTTTATTTCGTCATTTGCTGGATAAGTATATACTTGTACTAGTATGTACAAATTTGAATCTGGCCATATTATAAACCAAATGTTGTCAACAAAACGTGAATTTTAGATTTATGCTATATCATCATGACAACAGCATGATGACGTAGTATAATTATTTGTAGAGACATCCATACCGAATATTTTATCAATCATAAGTTTGATTATATCTCTATATTAACATTCCTACATACAGTCGACTCCGCTTAATAGGGTTACATCGGTCAGATGACATTTTGCCCCGATTAAGCGGAGAACCCTATTAACCGAAAATATTTTGTATTAGCTTCTATGTGTGAGAGTTATTGCTATTCCGGTCCTGCCAACCACTTGAGGCATCCCCAGGTGTCGCCAGCCACGTAGCTCAAGAGAAACGAGCTTGTTCAGTATAAAGTTGTTTTAATTGCTATCAATATAGTTATTGAATGCCAGTCAAATTATCGTCCCAACTTGTCCCAAAACTAACAAAACAAAACTAACTTTTCCTAATTTACAGGGGGAATTTTTTGCAAATATAACTTAAAATTTTGATATAAAATTGACCAAAACAATAGGGACGAGTTGACTTGTTCCCCTAATTATTACATGCAACACTTTAGTTAAATAAGCAAATGGAGATGTTTCGCTTGACTCTGTCTGTAATTTTAATGATATTACTAAAACAAAGTATATAATTACTAATTAAATTTCTATGTAATGCTTGGACGAAGATTTTATACTCGACAATAATATGATATGGGGGCTATACATTTCAATAAGAAAAGCAAATAGGCAAAACATGCAAGATGTGTAAAGTGAGTTGATGAGACTAATGACTCAAGTTCATGTATAAATACGGTGTACATATTACATACTAATATTAGTACCTGAATTTCATAAATTTTGTCAACTAAACAAAAATTCTCCTGGTCAATTATCGTCTCAAAATTAACAAGATCAAGGAGCATCACAGGTATTTCATTTTATCTTGTGCTATACTAGTGAGTCGTAGAGTCAGTGGCGTATTTACTCTGGTGGTGAAAGAGCTGGCTCTCGTCGTTAACCAGCCTCCAGCGTTTTCAAATTCGTACAATGGGTCTCATGTTCGAAAGAACCAACTTATTTATACTGTGCCAAAAATAGTTATGAATCGATCTCAGCATCTGAGAATTTAAAGAGTACCATAAAGCCTCGTCCTTAATGCTACTCACACCTATTCGCTGCTTTTCACTTCTTTTTCGAATTCCAGATCAATCAATGTGGCAAATTATTTCAAATTGTAAAGGTATGTAATATCTGGGTTGAAATTGAAAAATTGTCACCGTCTGAGCTCATTTGGATTATAATTAAGTACTGACCTTTATTCAATTTAGAATTCCCAAACCATAGCCTACTACATACATAAGGCCTTACAGTAGATTAACTTATATTAAGCGATTATATAATCCTACGTCTAAATTCAATGGTTCACGAGTTATTCGACAAATACCAAATATGATCAATATGATAAATTGTCTAATAACTCGTAAACCATTGAATTTAGACGTAGAAATTATATGATAGCTTTATAGGAAGTAGTATATCCGTACTATTAAAACTCGAGTAATGTATCTCTGTAACGAATTGATTGAAGAAACTGCCGGGCGCAGAAAGCTGATTTTTGGCATGTGGGAGTCTTTTGGCTATGGCTCTAGTAGGTTCTGAGTTCAGAGCAAAATGTCGACTCATCATGGAATTATGACGTCATTGTCATATTTTTAAAAGTTAAGCAACACAATAATTCGGGCATAACTCAGCCATTATTATAGGAGATGGAAGGCTGAAATTTTAATAGAATCTGTATACTAACACGCCTCACATATGATGCAACTATCATCAAAAAATGATGACGTCATCACTACGCATCAAAAAAATTTAAAATTGACAAATTTGGTGATTTTTCGAGTGATATCGATTTTAAAACTAAGATGGACATATTTAGAGATGATATCTCCCTTATAATTAACTAATGTCACCCCCAGGTGACCTAAGGGAGCCCCGGCGGACACAAAGTGTCCGCCAGCTGCGCAGCGCAAGCAAGCGAAGCGGGCTTGTATATATTATATCCTTACTATTAAAACTCGATTAATGTACTAGTATATATACAGTCGACTCTCGTTAACACGTACACCAAGGGACCGTGGAGATTTGTACTCCTTATCCGGAGTACGTATTAACCGAAATACGTACATAGCCACATTTGTCCAAAATACTTAATATACATAGTGATAACTACGTGAGAGTATGAAATTGTACTTGTCAATAGAGAACTCATTATCCATGTTGTATTAACGAGATTCGACTGTATTTTCATTGAGAAATATCTGTCTAGTATCTATCTACGTAGTACATACTACGTACCATATTCAAAGTGCTCGTAGGCACACACCTGTTCGTATTATCCGTGTTCGTATTAACCGATGTATTTAGTATTGAAAACGCACTGAAGGGGACCCACAAATCGTACTTATTATCCGATATTTCGTCTTATCCGTGTTCGTGTTAACCGGAGTTCGTTTGTATATATTTTGCCATATATTAGGTTGGGGAATCAAAACTTGTACTTCTTATCCGATTGTACTCCTTATCCGTGTTCGTATTAACGAGAGTCGACTGTATATATACTATATATATCCTTACTATTAAAACTCGATTAATATTTATTTATATATCTGTAACGAATTGATTGAAGAAACTGCTAGGCACACAAAGCTGATTTTTGGCATGTGGGAGTCTTTTGGCTATGGCTCCAGCAAGTTCTGAGCTCAGACCGAAATGTCGACTCATCATGGAATTATGGCGTCATTGTCACATTTTTAAAAGTTAAGCAACCGGGTTATTCGAGCATAACTCAGCCATTATAGGAGATAGCAGGCTGAAAATTTAACAGAATATGTATACTAACATACCTCACATTTGATGCAACTATCAAAAAATGATGACTCATCACTTTGTTATCATTACGCATCAAACATTTTTAAATTGACAAATTTGGTGATTTTTCGAGTGATATCGATTATCACAGTAGGACAGACCATAGCCTACTCTAATAATGCCTCACAGTGAAATAACCAAGGATGCGGTAATAGCCGAATGGATGAGGTGCCTGCATTTGTTAGAATTTTGAAGTTGTCATTTGTTAGAATTATATCAACTGTCACTTGTTAGAATCGTTTTTCTAGACTAGTGTTACTTGTTAGAATCGTTTTACTACTGTCATCTGTTAGAATATAATATCAGACATTTCCAATGCATTTATACATATGTATGTAGCTACATATGTAGCTACACGTTTTGCTACATATGTAGTTACATATGTAGCTACACATGTGACTACACATGTAGCTACACATGTAGCTACACATGTGACTACACATGTAGCTACACATGTAGCTACACATGTGGCTACACATGTAGCTACACATGTGGCTACACGTGTAGCTACACATGTAGCTACACATGTAGCTACACATGTAGCTACACATGTAGCTACACATGTGGCTACACATGTAGCTACACATGTGGCTACACGTGTAGCTACACATGTAGCTACACATGTAGCTACACATGTAGCAACACATGTAGCTACACATGTAGCTACACATGTGGCTACACGTGTAGCTACACATGTGGCTACACGTGTAGCTACACATGTAGCAACACATGTAGCTACACATGTAGCTACACATGTAGCTACACATGTAGCTACACATGTAGCTACACATGTGGCTACACATGTAGCTACACATGTGGCTACACGTGTAGCTACACATGTAGCTACACATGTAGCTACACATGTGGCTACACGTGTAGCTACACATGTGGCTACACGTGTAGCTACACATGTAGCTACACATGTGGCTACACATGTAGCTACACATGTGGCTACACGTGTAGCTACACATGTGGCTACACGTGTAGCTACACATGTAGCAACACATGTAGCTACACATGTAGCTACACATGTAGCTACACATGTAGCTACACATGTAGCTACACATGTGGCTACACATGTAGCTACACATGTGGCTACACGTGTAGCTACACATGTAGCTACACATGTAGCTACACATGTGGCTACACGTGTAGCTACACATGTGGCTACACGTGTAGCTACACATGTAGCTACACATGTAGCTACACATGTGGCTACACGTGTAGCTACACATGTGGCTACACGTGTAGCTACACATGTAGCTACACGTGTAGCTACACATGTAGCTACACATGTAGCTACACGTGTAGCTACACATGTAGCTACACATGTGGCTACACATGTAGCTACACATGTAGCTACACATGTGGCTACACGTGTAGCTACACATGTAGCTACACGTGTAGCTAAAAATTGATAAATTTGGTGTTTTTTCGCGCGATATAGATTATAACAGAGGACTGACATATTTAGAGATGCTATCTGCCTTATAATTAACCAATGTGTACCCAGGCGACCAAAGGGAGCCTCCGGCGGACACAGTGTCAGCCAGCCGCGCAGTGCAAGCAAGCGAAGCGCGCTTGTAAACTATATATACGTACAAGTATATATATCTGTAACGAATTGATTGAAGAAACTGCCAGGAACATAGAGCTGACTTTTGGCATGTGAGAGTCTTTTGGCTATGGCTCCACTAAGTTCTGACCTCAGACGAAAATGTCCACATATCATTGAATTATGACGTCATTGTGGAAATTTCAGTTTTTCGACTGTAACTCAGACATTTCAGGTGATAGAAGGCTGAAATATTAATAGAATGTGTATATTAATATACAGATCTCAAACGTAATACAATTATCATCAAAAAATGATGACTCATCACTCTGTTATGTCGTAAAATATATTCATACATGCCAACCTGAGCCATGATAAAAGCGGGACGTAGCGTTGAATTTGGCGGGACATAATAGAAATGTACTATACATAGAATTAAAAAGCGGGACATAATGGGGAAATTTCATGTAAAAGCGGGACACTCGAAAAAATTAGCTCAATAGAAGAGTGAAAAAAGCGGGACGTCCCGACAAAAACGGGACAGTTGGCAAGTATGTATATTAGTCACGCAACGCCTGGCCGGCTAACTAACTTCACTCTCAATACTTTAGAAATCAAGCAAGATCATGCAAATATTTGTAAGATTTAATAACAACAATTTTGTAGATCTACAAATGGCGAAGTGGTTCAAGCCAAATCAGGAACGCGAAATTCTAGTGTTGAAAGAATTAACAACAGATGAAAATCAGGTGAAAAAAGTGATCAAGTATACCTGGAATAATACCAAAGACCTTGAGAGACTTGATAAGGTACTGGAAAAATATCTTATGGATGAACTAAAAGCAATGCTAGAAGGAGGAGCACCACTTTTACACAAAAAAGATGACAATAATAACGCATTGACACACGCAGCTTTTTATACAAGAAAAGATATCATTCAATTGATTCTAAAGAGATATGATAGAGAAAAGAAACCAGAAATGGAAAAAGAATTCAAATCACAGGTTAACGATGCACTCCTTACAGTTTGTACTTTAAATAGCAGTGAGATCGCGAAAATGTTAATAGAGGCGGGTGCAGAAATTGACCCTCAGCAGCATCTACACAAAGCAGCCGAAAATGGAGGCAAAGCAGTGTTAGAAGTAATGATCAAAACAATGGGAGACATAGAGGATAACGTCAATGCATTAAACGTTAAAGGGAATACTCCACTCCATTGCGCCATAATGAATAAGCATATTCACACAGTACAATACTTGCTCGACAATAAAGCGGATGTCAACAAGATGGCAGATGATGGTTGGAATTCAGTCCATTTTGCATGTCAACACGCAGACATAGATATACTCTACCTCTTAATTACAAGAGGAGGTGATGTCAATGCAAAGGATAGGGACGGGAAGACTCCCACAATGATTGCAGCAATAAATGGAAAGGACGGTTGTATCAGTTTACTAGCAACTGCAGGTGCGAATCTGGATCAGAAAGATGATGATGGACAGGTTCCATTAATAATCGCAGCTGATAATGGACACACCAATACTGTGAGAGAACTAATTACTAACGGAGCTTCATATGATGTTACAGATAATTCAAGGTACAATGCACTTGAGAAGGCTATCAAAAGCAAGAAAGACGGAGCAGCAGCCATTTTGATCAGATTGGCACCACAGGACGATTATTTGGAACATTTCATAGATAATTATGAAATAGGATTGTTTAAAATAGTTCGATATCGTCTAAAAGAAACTCTGAAAGCATTGCTAGACCGTATGTTGATACAAGAAGATCCCTCAAATCCACATTTTGGAGTAGTTCGCACAAAATATCTTGAATTAGACACAGAGGATAAAAGCCCTGATGATAAAGTGTACAAAAAGAACAAAACTTTCCTTCTCCAACGGATATCAGACTATGGAGATGAAGCTATTGCATACAATGGTACCATTCGAATACTAGTAGATGAGAAAATGAAGAACATTGGAAACAGAATTTGGGAATAAAGATTTTGTTCAATATCCTCTTTCTACTAGCACTTGCATATTCCTTGATTCAAGCTTCCTATGAAAATTCCCCAAGAGATGCGTATACCATAAATGCAGTGAACATCATCCGCATATTAACAGAACTATATGTATTCATATACATCGTGTTCATTACTGTCGCTGAGGGAGTGGAATTCTTTCGTGTTGGAAGGCTCGCAAATCGATATATTCAGGACAAAAAGGATAATAGGGGAGAGGAAGAAGAACGAACTCACCCTTTTGCAAGTGAACTAAGGGATAATGCAACATTACCTAATCATATGATAGAGGAAAGACGAAAAATTACATCGAGGCTCAACGACATAATTTGGTTTAGAATATTTACTGATTACTTTAGTGACAGATCAAACTACCTAGATGTGCTGGGTATCTCTACGTTGCTCATTCTAATAATTCTCCGTATCGCTAGACAACCGTTTCAATGGATATTCGCTACTGTCACTTTCCTCGCTATTTCATTAAAACTCTTCAAGCTAATCGCCCTTATTCCTTATTTTGGTCCATATGCAAATATATTTTATCAGATCTTGAAACGTGATGCCCTTCAATTCCTAGCACTCTTCACCCTCTTCCTCCTCATCTTCACTGGTACTTATTTCATTGCATTGCGTGCTCCCTACACAGCTGAAGGATTCACAAATGTGTCTCTAATGCAGGACACACAACGAGAATTAGGTGTTGACGACAGTGTACAATGGGTGTTCCTATCTGGATTGAGGATACTCCTCGAAGGAAACGTATACGACACTGTGTATGTATATCAACGGCTCAACTGGTTAGCCGCAACTATCTACCTCACTTTCCTTTTCTTAACTGTTGTTGTTAACCTGAACGTGTTCATCGCTCAGCTGTCGTCTACTTATGCGAAAGTAGAGACAAACGCTGAACGTGCGCATGCATGGCTAAGGTTAAACTTCATCGTCCAAATTCAAAGAACCTCTCTACTCTCACTTTGTTGTGACATCAGGAAGAAGTCTTTCATTAAAAAAATTGAAATAGGGAAAGATGAAATGTATAAATATTACGGAGTATACAGTATTAAAGATTTGAATCCTAAACATTTCACAGAGGATGTTGAGGTGAAAAGGATGCTCGCTTCGATTCAGTATCAGCAAAGATTCGCTCAAAAAGCACATGAAATATCAAAATCTCATCCAGATGAAATGAAGGAATTAAAAGAGAATATAGAAAACCTAAAAGAATCGATGAGCATGCAAGTTCAAGAAATGAAGGAACTGAAAAACAGCATGCAAGCTCTGGTGAAGATGATCGAAGAAAAAAATAAATAACCAGGATTATTGGGATTACCACTGTCATCGCAGTTGTTGTTGTTGTTGTTGTTGTTTATAGGTTACTATTAATGCACTGTAAAATACTCTGAGGTAGGGAACTTAATTTTCATCACAGGATGAAAACACAGCTATATTTGATGATGTATTATTTACTAGATATTGTTATGTTCTGTTGTATTTGTTAATTTTCAGCTTAATCTGAGTGGGGGGAAGGGTAGAATCTGGAGATTGTGATCTATGATAGATATTACACCACGAAATTAAGAGATTTTAAGTTGAAATAATGTAGTGGAGATAAGATTACGTACGTGATACATTCAGGTGAGTCGCCAGAATAAGACCTAATCTGAAGTAGGAAAAAGACCTAAAACTTTCGAAATAGGAATAAGACCTAAAAATTGCTAAGTAGGAATAGGACCTAAAATAATTTCGAAGTAGGAACAAGACCTAAAACGTGCGAAGTAGGAATAAGACCTAAAATGTATTAAGTAGGAATAAGATCTAAAAACTGTTAAGTAGGACTAAGACCTAAAATGCCACACAATACCCCCCTTATGAATAAAAATGCCACTTTCACACTCAATTGAACACTATTTCAAACCTAAAATGCTCACTTTCGCTCTCCCTCCAATTTTAGGTGTTATTCCTACTTCGAATGCTTTAGATCTTATTCCTGCTTCGAAAATATTTCATTATCTATTGTGGGAATATTTTTTTAAAGTAAACAAATAAATATAATTTACCAATAACAAAATAAATAGTTTAAGGTATCAAATATAAAATGGATAAAAACTAAGAATCAGTTAATAGAAATAATACTACGTACGTATGTGAAGAACTAATTTTCGATGTAGTAGAAATTCAATAGTTATTTTAGTTGAGAGAGCTTTTCATCTAAAAGTTTAGAAAACCTTTGCTCAGCCTGTCTCAGCATGCGATTGGTCCTCTGCTCCATCTGACCCTCCCTCTCACTCAGCAGCTGTAGAATCTGAGTCACACGCGAATTCAACTCTTGAATGTCAGCAGTCTTGCCTCTGGTCGGAGGAATGCGAGTGGGGGGAACTTCCGCTGGAATGCTGGTTGGAAGGGGTGCTTTAGACCGAATAATTTCTCGTGTCTTTCTCGCTACAATTTGTTGGGACTGAATTGCAGAGAGCATACTCTTTACATCAATTTCTTCCGTGAAATTCTTAACATTCAAATCTCCTATGCGGTGTACAGAGTAATATTTGTACAAATCATCTTCGTTAATTGGTATCTTTTCAATATAGAAATGCTTGCGGAAATCAACACAGAGAGAGAGAAGTGAAGTCCTTTGGACTTGTACAATGAAATTCAGTCGTTGCCAAGCATAAGTTCGTCTGGCGTTCCTCTTAACAGTACCATACGTGTCTGAGAGCTGAGCGATGAACACATTTAACAGAACAACAACAGTCATAAACAAGAATCCTTCATAGATGATGGCAGCGAGCCAGTTCAAATGCTGGTACAGATACTCTCCGCCGTAAATATTGCCTTCTAAAAGCACTCTTAGCCCGGACACCAGCACCCACTCCACACTATTGTCCACTCCGAGTGTTTGCGTAGTAGACTGTAGGACAGATTGATTCAGGAATCCTTGTGTAGTGTAGGGAGTGCGTAGAGATATGTAGTAAGTACCTGTGAACATCAGGAGTGTGATTAGAAAAAGGCTTGAAAAGAGTGGGACATCTTTCACGAGGATTTTATATATCGTGGCTGCATATGGTCCGAGATTGGGGATGAGAACAATGAACTTGTAGATGCGTAGAGAGTTAATTAGAAAGGCAATAGTAGCAAAAACCCATTGAACAGGCTGGCTAGATGCGCGCAGAGCAATTAATATTATCAAAGAAATGAGCCCCATCAAATCGAGTATGTTAAACTTATCCGCGAAATAATCTGTGAAAATTCGCACGCAGAGAATATCGTTCACTCTGCTGGAGAGAGAGCGAGCGGCTCGTTCTTGCTCATTGAGAGAAGAAATGTCAAAGAAATCTTCTGGATCGATGAAATCAGAAACACTCCGTAGGGTGTCGTCCCGCTTTTCAAGTTTAATCCTCTCATGCCTCTTATCCTGGAGATGGCTATAGGTCAGACGTACGATGCGGAAGAATTCGACAGATTCAGTAAATATATTTGTTAACGCGAATATAACGACAAAGGCATCAGTGGCGATTCGAATGTAGTCGAGAGGAGATTGGAGGTACATGTCCCTGGGGCGTGTCACGTAGGACGCTTGGACCAGGGAATAGGCTAGGGCGAATAGGAAGAGAAGGAAGAAGAAGACCCTGGTGGCGAGAATCCCATACCCGAACTTAGCCATCTTCCTATCCACAAGAAGACGAACTGTTCCATGGTATGCAATCTCTTCATCTTCCATCTCAGACAAGCGTTGGAGGAAAAACGTCCTATTCGGTTGGTACCCAACATCTGCCGGAGTATTATTCTCATTATCAATCTCCAAGTACTTGGTTTGAACCACGCCTGTGCCGGTACGAGACCTGTCCGGTTGGATAACCATTCTGTCAAGGAGAGCAGCCAGGGTCTCGAGCAATTTGTAGCTGACCAGTTTGAAGAGGTGAATCTCAATCGTCTTAAAGTAGTAACTCAGATAATCCTCGTGCGGTTCTAGACGGATGTACATCGCCGCTGCTCCATCTTTCCTATTCATAATTGCCCGCTCCAGACTGTTGTACCGATCATTGTCACTGACTTCTAGCGACGCGCCGTTCAGTATCAACTCCCTCACAGTGGAGGTGTGTCCGTTCTTAGCTGCAGATATGAGTGGGAGGTTCCCGTGATGATCCCTCCTGTCCAAGTCGGCACCTGCTCCAGCCAGAACGTGTATAACTCCCTCCTTGCCACTCTCCGCGGCCACCAGGACAGGTGTCTTACCATTCTCGTCGGTGGCATTCACTTCAGCACCCCGCAGTGCCAGTAGGTATACCGCATCTTCGTCCGCATGCTCGCAAGCTAAGTGAAGAGCCGTGGAACCTTCAAAGTTGGTCTGATTCGGATCAGCGTTCTTATCGAGTAGGTATTTGATGGTGTGCGTGAAGCCTCTTTCAGTGGCGTAGTGCAGTGGTGTATTTCCTTGCCCGTCGTGCTTGTCAATGCACATATCCGAGTTGACAGCGTACATCTCCTCCATCACTACCCAGCTGCCGTGCTGAGCTGCTATGTGCGGATGCTCCATCTCGTCGATGGGAATGCCAGCTTGTAACAGCATGCGAGCGATCCCACCACAGTTGGACTGACACACGATTTTCAACGCATCCGATGCCTGAGAGAGGAACTCGGTTTCATCTTCTGCGGTTTTTTCATGTTTGTGTCGCTCAAGGATAATATCAATGATGTCACTGCGACTGTAGTATGCGCAGTGGGCGAATGCGTAATTGTTCTCGTCTCGTTTGTACAGATAGGGAGCACCGCCTAGTACCATTTTCTTCAGCTTATTCATGCTGGTGTTCTGCAGAACTTCATCTAGTGTGCTGAAATCTTCTTTTGTTCCAGTCCATTTGATGCTCTTTTTACTGAACTTATGGCCGAAAAATCTGTGAAGGTAGGGCGGGACCTTTGTCTTGTCTACTTCGGAGAGGTCAGCAGCGTCTTTAGTGATCGGGTTATCCAAGATAATGTTTTTTTCTTTTGGCTGGGCCATTTTATTGGTCAGTAATTATTAGCTATTTATTTCTCTAAAAGTTGTAAATCAGAAATCTCAAATGACGCACTGCACTCATAGAGCATTTCTGGAACATTAACTGCAATCGTTAATCTAGAGCAAACGATATGGTATACATGTCAACCATCCCGTTTTTGGCGGGACGTCCCACTTTTCACTCTTCTCCTGAGCTAATTTTGACAAGTGTCCCATTTTTGCACGAAATATCCCCATTTGTCTAGCTTTATTGGATTCCATGTATAATACTTTTCTATTGCGTCTCGCCGTGTCCCGCGAAATTCAACGCCGCGTCTCGCTATTATCATGACTCAGGTTTGCATGTATGATATGGTCAACCATAGCCTATAATACACGACCGTGATGGTTACCAAGAAGGCCAGTTTTATCACAGGTCAAAGTTTAATTAGAAGGATATATCAAAAACCATATATAGAATTTGAAATACATGATTACTATATCTGAATATTCTATAAGAGAACGCATAGCCTACTGTATATAAGGCCTCACAGTAACTTGCGGATTTGGGACGAGGGATGCGGTAGAAGATGGTTGAAATAATACATGAGCTGCTTTAAATCATTAATAAAACTAAAGCTTAGGAATATATTACCAGTATATATAAATATGGTGTCAAAGTACCCATATCCGTTGTTAAAATTTAGATTAGTCATCAAATGATTGCGCAACAGGCTATATTTGGGTCAAATTTAGTGATTTTCAGAAGTCGTTTAAGGGCACTTCTAGGCGTTTTTATTATAAAATTTCCGCATAGAACTGAGATGTGAATAGGTTAATAATACGAAAAATTTGGAATTTTTTCATGGAATGTTGCTACATTCCAGTGTTGCTATGGAAACGTGTTTTGGTGAGTTGGGATCATATCTTGAAAACCGCAAGAGCTAGACATCCATTTGATAGCGAATAGACTATTTCCTATTAAGTGATAATATAGTTTATTTGTCTAAATTTAATGGTTTACGAGTTATTAGACAATTTATCATATTGGTCACATTTGGTAATTTGTCGAATATCTCGTAAACCATTAAATTTAGACGTCGAGATTATATTATCGCTTAATAGGAAGTAGTCTATTTGCTATCAAATGAAATTACGTTTGAATGTCTAGCAATCACGGTTCTCAAGAAATAACCCCAACTGACCAAAACACGTTTCCATAGCAACACTGGAGTGTAACAGCATTGCATGAAAAAATTCCAATTTTTCGTATTAACCCATTCACATCTCAGGTCTGTCCAGAAAATTTTATGATAAAAACACTTAGAAGTGTCTTTAAATGACCTCTGAAAATCACAAAATTTGTCACAAATATAACCTATTCCGCAACTATATGGTGACTAATCTAAATTTTATCAACGGATATGGGTACTTTGATACCATATTTATATATGCTGGTAATACATTCCTAAGTTCTAGTGTGCTTTGTTAATGATTTAAGGCAGCTCATGTATTAGTTCAACCATCTTCTACCGCATCTAGTCCCAAATCCGCAAGTTACTGTGAGGCCTTATATACAGTAGGCTATGGAGAACGCAATTTATCAAAAAAAGTTATTGCGCAATATCGTTATCTACATTTCTAATGCTTGATTTTTTTGAGGGCATCAATAGGAAGGCCTTAATCACAAAGATGTTAATAATTCGATTGAAATATCTAAGCATTCCAAAAATTTCCATGTTTAATTAAGCCACGACACAAAAGGTATAGATTGTAGACACTAAGAAATTATACCATTCAATCCGCTATGAATTTTTATATGATAATTCATATAATAATACTGTTCATGTGTTAATTTCAATATATTAAAATGCAAGGATTTTTTTGTTTGTTTGTTTGTTTGTTTGTCCGAATTGATTGAAGAATTGGCAAGTCGTAGAGATGTGAAAATTGGCATGTAGGTGTCAAATGATGAATCTACGATTAAGTTCTAAGATCTACGCGAAATTTTCACACCTCTGCAAAAAAAAATGGAAAACAATTTTTCACACCTTTTCTATACAATACTATGTACAGCTTCACTCTCACAATAGAAATCATTATACGACAAATTGTAGGCAGTAATTGTAATTAATACTTTAAAGCAATAACTTATATGAATGTCTCAATTATATATTATAGTGTGTGGCAGTTAAAAAGGTTATTTCTATATTTTCACACCTTTATATACATATGTTCACACGATTTGACGAATTTTGAAAATTATGCTAGAAACTAGCTTCCAACGGTTGACAAGGGGTTTTTAGGGGTGTAGATTTCGAATATCATATTTTCAGATCGATGTGATAAATTATTTGTTTACTTTTGTTTACAATAGATACATAAAGTAAACAAATTACAAAAATAGGCTAGAAACTAGCTTCCAACGGTTGACAGGGGGTTTAGGGGTGTAGATATCGAAAATCATATTTTCAGATCAATATGATAAATTATTTGTTTACTTTTATTTACAATAAATAGATAGAGTAAACAAATTACAAAAATAGTTCAGATTGAGTAACTCCAGGTGCCCGCAGGGCGACTCTGCGGACACACAGTGTCCGCAAGCCGCGCAGCGCAAGCAAGCGAAGCGCGCTTGTAGATCTGAAAATATGATACAGTACACCCTCGCTAGTCCGAACCTCGCTAATCCGAACCCTCGCTAATCCGAACACCCAAAATACAATTTTATTCGTCTTTATGCTTTGAATAAACGTTTATAAACTTAAATTTATCATTAAGATTGATAAACCTCGTTAAATAAGCGATCATAGCGAAATAATATCCTTAATATTCTAACAATACAAATTTATTATAATTAATACCCTATTGAATTAGTGTTATTTCACTAATCGGAACAAATTCACTAATCCGAACGATTTTTTCGAACATTGGAACAGAGCTGTTCGGATTAGCGAGGGTGTACTGTATTTGAAATCTACACCCCTGAAAACCCCATGTCAACCGTTGAAAGCTAGTTCCTAGCCTATTTTTGCAAATTGTTTACTTTATGTATATATTGTAAACAAAGTAAACAAATAATTTACCATATCGATCTGAAAATATGATATTCGAAATCTACACCCCTGAAAACCCCATGTCAACCTTGGAAAGCTAGTTTCTAGCCTATTTTTGAGATTTGTTTACTATATGTATCAATTGTAAACAAATAATTTACCATATCGATCTGAAAATATGATATTCGAAATCTACACCCCTGAAAACCCCATGTCAACCGTTGAAAGCTAGATTTTAGCCTATTTTTGTAATCTGTTTACTTTATGTATCTATTGTAAACAAAAGTATACAAATAATTTATCATATCGATCTGAAAATATGATATTTGAAATCTACACCCTTGAAAACCCCATGTCAACCGTTGAAAGCTAGTTTCTAACCAATTTTTGCAATTTGTTTACTTTATGTATCTATTGTAAACAAAGTAAACAAATAATTTACCATATCGATCTGAAAATATGATATTTGAAATCTACACCCCTGAAAACCCCATGTCAACCGTCGAAAGCTAGTTTCTAACCAATTTTTGCAATTTGTTTACTTTATGTATATATTGTAAACAAAGTAAACAAATAATTCATCATATCGATAGCAACACGTGTTGCAACATGTGTAGCAACATGTGTAGCAACATGTGTTGCAACATGTGTAGCAACACGTGTTGCTACATGTGTTACAACACGTGTTGCTACATGTGTTGCAACATGTGTTCAACACGTGTTGCTACATGTGTTGCAACATGTGTTACAACACGTGTTGCAACATGTGTTGCAACATGTGTCGCAACACGTGTTGCAACATGTGTTGCAATACGTGTTGCAACACATGTAGCAACACGTGTTGCTATCGATATGATAAATTATTTGTTTACTTGCTTACAATAGATAGATACATAAAGTAAACAAATTACAAAAATAGGCTAGAAACTAGCTTTCAACGGTTGACATGGGGTTTTCAGGGGTGTAGATTTCAAATATCATATTTTCAGATCGATATGGTAAATTATTTGTTTACTTTGTTTACAATAGATACATAAAGTAAATAAATTACAAAAATAGGCTAGAAACTAGCTTTCAACGGTTCACATGGGGTTTTCAGGGGTGTAGATTCCGAATATCTTATTTTCGGATCCATATGAAAAATTATTAGGTTGATCTTTGTTTACAATATATATATAAAAGGAAAAAAATTCCAAAAATAGTTTAGATTCACTAAGTAACTCCTAGAGTAACTCTAGGCGCCCGCAGGGCGACTCTGCGGACACGCAGTGTCTGCAAGCCGCGCAGCGCAAGCAAGCGAAGCGCGCTTGTTTTCAATATTATGACTAATCGAGGATTATGCCACAAGCTATGGAGAGGTAATGAGATGTTACAAAATCCTCGATAAGTCAGAATATAGAAAATAAACACGTGAATAGTATTATATAGGAAGTCATAGCTTGCGGATTGAATGGTATACTTTCTTTGCAACGGAGGAATGTTTAGATATTCCAAACAAATTTTTTTGAAAAAATCAAGCATTAGAAATGCAGATAACGATGTTTTAAATGAGCTAGAATAGCAGCATTTTTCGTTTTTAAAAATAACCTATTGCGCAATCACATTTAAACTCTTTTTACAGTTGAATTGCATTCTCTGATATGATGTTTGTATATGGTAATAATACATTTCAAAATTATATCATATACGGTTTTTGATTTATCCGTCTAATTAAACTTTTTAAACGGCAGGACTACGAGTTAAAACATTGGGGAAAAAGGTACCCCTAAAAATCCTATGCCCCTGGGCTAGAAAAGTTACCAGAGCGATGGAAATAATGTATAAAGTTAAAGGTGGAATATGTCGAAATGTTTGATAATAATTTGTGATAGCTACTATTGTAGGAAATTATGAATAAAAGTATCATTACTTATTCAAAAATAAAAGTACTAAACACTAATCTAAAAATTCTTTGAGCTAACAATGTTGTGGGGGGTATTTCTCACAGAAAAAGCTTCTATAAAGAATTTTCTATGGAGAGTAGTAACATATAAATCCCCCGGGAAGACCTATACTAATAGCTACATGCAAACGCTATCTTGGAAATATCTTAGTAATTATTTTATCTTTTTTTTGACCAAATCCATCAGTTCCTCCAACGATGTTGCCAACTTATCAATCTTCGCATTCAATTTTCCATTGTCCTTCAGCTGCATTTGTTGGAACCTCGCATTAAATATTGATATTTCTGAGCGCGTTTTCCGAGCGAAAAACTGCTGATCCTGTATTAAAGAAAGAGATTCTTTAACTTCGACATCCTCTGTGTAATGTTTGGGATTCAAATTATTAATGTAACTGACACCGTAATATTCGAACAGTTCGTCCTTCTCGATCGTTATATCACCAATGATATGCCTCCTCTTGAAACAATTGAAAAATGAAAACAATGACTGTTTCTGAATTTGTACAACAAAGGTTAACCGATGACAGGCATACGCGCGTTCTGCATTCTCTTTTACAACTGTAGCCATCTGACAGCTGAGCAATGAAGACATTGAGGAAAACAACAACAGTTAAGAATAGGAAACTCATATAGAGAAGGACAGCTGACCAGTTCAAATGTTGGTATACATACACATCATCGTACAAGTTTCCTTCTAGTAAGATCCTCAGACCAGATACGAACGTCCAATAAAATTCGTTGTCAATCCCTGGTACTCGATCTGTATTTTGCATGAGAGATTGATTTCTGAATCCTTCAGCTGTGTATGGAGTTCGTAATGCGATAAAATACGTGGTAGCGAACATAGCAAGATAGAAAAGGTTGACCATTACAAATTGAGGAACTTCACGTTTCAAAATCTGGAAAAAAATATTAACGTATGGGCCTATGAAAGGAACAAGAGCGATTTCTTGGAAAAGTCGTAATGAGTTTATGAGGTTGGTGATAGTAGCGAATGCCCATTGAGTGGGCTGACTGGTAAGGCGGAGAATGATTAGAATCAGAAGCGAAAAGAGGCCTACTATGTCGAAAAAGTTGGTGCGGTCGCTAAAATAATCAAAAAATGTTTGAAGGAAAACAAAATTTTTCAATTTCGATATGAGGGTTGTAGCATTCTTTTGTCTTGCTTCCTCATTCAGAGCATTTCGATTTTTATAAACTCGAAAAAATTCGAATCCTTCAGACACAAAGTTATATGCAAAGAAAAAAACACATACAACTCTGCCAATATTCGAATGATGTTCGGTATGTTTATGGTATATGCTTCTGGAGCATTCTCATAGGAAGCTTGTATCAAAGAGTACGAGAGTGCTATCATGAAAAGAAAATGGAACAGAAGTTTGAAAACTAGGTACAGAGTTCCAATTCTTTTCATTTTCCTTTCAACGAGTATCCGAACAGTACCATTGGATCTTCATCGCCCAAATCTGCTAGTCGTTTGAGAAAAACATTTCTCTTTTTGTATCTTTTGTAGTTCTCATCTTTCCTATCTGCTATGTGAATATCAAAATATTCTGTTTGTACTAACGCTAAGTGTGGGTCCTTAGGGTGTTGGACAAGAGCATGGTCAAGTAAAGCCTTCAGAGTTTCTTTCATCTCACAGCGAATAATCTTCAACAGACCTACCTCAGGATCATCTATGTAGCGTTTCAAGTATTCATCCTGGAGAACTAATCGTATGATGTTAGCTGCTGCTCCATCACTCTTTTCCATTATCGCCCTCTGTAGTGCATTTTTACCATTTTCATCCTTAACTTCGAATGACGCTTTATTAACAATCAATTCCTTCACTGTGCTACTGAATCCATTGCTAGCTATTAATGGAGAATCTCCATCATGGTCTTTCTCATCTAGATTTGCACCTGCGCTTGCTAGTATGCCGATACAACCATCATTCCTATTATCCACTGCCACCATTGCCCTGCTTTTCCTTTGCGTTTCCATCACCTCCTCTTGTGATTAAGAGATACAGAATGTCTATGTCCGCATGCTCGCAAGCTAAGTGAAGAGCCGTGGAACCTTCAAAGTTGGTCTGATTCGGATCGGCGTTCTTATCGAGTAGGTATTTGATGGTGTGTGTGAAGCCTCTTTCAGTGGCGTAGTGCAGTGGTGTATTTCCTTGCCCGTCGTGCTTGTCAATGCACATATTCGAGTTGACAGCGTACATCTCCTCCATCACTACCCAGCTGCCGTGCTGGGCTGCTATGTGCGGATGCTCCATCTCGTCGATGGCAATGCCAGCTTGTAACAGTATGCGAGCGATCCCACCACAGTTGGACTGACACACGATTTTCAACGCTTCTGATGCCTGAGAGAGGAACTCGGTTTCATCTTCTGCGGTTTTTTCATGTTTGTGTCGCTCAAGGATAATATCAATGATGTCACTGCGACTGTAGTATGCGCAGTGGGCGAATGCGTAATTGTTCTCGTCTCGTTTGTACAGATAGGGAGCACCGCCTAGTACCATTTTCTTCAGCTTATTCATGCTGGTGTTCTGCAGAACTTCATCTAGTGTGCTGAAATCTTCTTCTGTTCCAGTCCATTTGATGCTCTTTTTACTGAACTTATGGCCGAAAAATCTGTGAAGGTAGGGCGGGACCTTTGTCTTGTCCACTTCGGAGAGGTCAGTCGCGTCTTTAGTGATCGGGTCATCCAAGATAATGTTTTTTTCTTTTGGCTGGGCCATTTTATTGGTCAGTAATTATTAGCTACTTTTTTCGCTAAAAGTTGTAAATCAGAAATCTCAAATGACGAACCCGAGGAATCTAGAGCAGACGAAACGGCATAATCTACTATTTTGGTTTAACTGAGAAACCAATGCTAATCAGAGAAAATTTTCACTATCCCCCTAACTTTAGCACTTTTCCAATCGTGAAATTAAAAATACGTAGAAACTTTACCGAAATTATGTCGATCGGAGCTTTAAATCTCAAATTCAATCCAAGCTGGATAGCCAGGATAGGGTCCAAAGACTCCAATCAGACCGGACAGCTATAGGCCCGAACGGACCTCGGACTGGGCTTGCGATCTTTATTTCACAGACCTGAAGATATTCGAAGATTGCCATTAAATCTCCTCTACAACATGACAATGTGAGACCTATGTCAGCTACAAGACAATGGCTGCTGGACCATGTTTCCATGAAAAAATGGTCCCCGAACCAATATTCCATGGAACCAAAATTTTCAGAAGAGAATTTACCCAAATTATGATCGACCGGAGCTAATGAGATACAAGGCCCTATGTCAGCTCCAAGACAATGGCTCCCGGACTATGGGCATATCCAGGACGTTTTGTAGGGGGAACATCAACCAGCTGGAGGTCTGAGGGGTGCTGTAAGCCCCCAGTGGCGTCCAGGGGCAAATCCCCTGGAATCTAACAACAATTTGTCTCAATTTAGACAGATTCATCTAATTTTGAGGTTCTAGAAATACAAATTACTCCGATGACACTCCCCTCTCATCAATTATTTTATAATTTACTAATAAATATTCAGACTTTGTCCAGCAAATGGGCGCATATACCAGCAACTAATAAACCATATAGTGGACCAGACAGTGGATTCAATCTGGTTTCTACATAAGGACAATTTTTGTAATTATGGTTAATGTAAGGGGAGTACAGAAGTTTTGAAAATTGATACACTGGCCCAACCAATAATATATCGAGATAATTTCCTAATAAGCATATATTATTCGAGAAGTCTGAAATGACCCTAACAATCCCAATCCAGTGGATCCATGGTCATAAGGTTGATAATTATATTCTACAAGCAGAGGCATAGCCAGCCCAATTTTTAGGGTGCGGCAATTCCGTGAGAGGGTTGCGGCACCCAATGCTAATTTGTGAAATTTTAGTGGGCACAGCCTTTGAGGTTGCGACCTAGGCCCCATGTGCCGCACCCTGGCTACGCCTCTGCCTACAAGTAGTACGTACATACCTGGGATAATTTCAAATATTATTATGTACGTATTTGGAATATTATCCATTTGAGAATATTTTCGTGCCATTTCGTGCTACCTGTATACGAGTTAAAGGAAATTCATTGAATAATAAAAATACACTCAAGCAAACAATTGGGTTAACAAACGGATAAGAATGCTAATAAAAGCAGGAGCTAAAGCTAAAACAAATGAAACACTCAACAGGTAAGTGAAGATGTCACCAAATATCATCATAGAAGACGTTATCCTGCCCAAACCTCCTAATACACTGGTCAGCAGTCTGCAAGAGGATGCGAGCCATCTGATCCACAATCTTCAAAGAGAAGCTATTGTGCTTAGAGTCAGAGAGCGTGATGTTCAGAGGATCTGCATTCAGAGCTCTGTACAGAATGGAAGCGATTGAGCATTCAGATTTCTCCTTCAACTTCAGTAATATCTCGATAACGTGCTTGGGAAACTGGCAATTATTGAAGTAGAGAAAGATGTCGTTAGGCACTACAGTGAAGGCAGCGTCATTATCGATGTGGATGTTATAGCCTTGCTGCACCTGGACTGCATTCTGAGGCCTGTGAAAATAATAACATCTTTCTAAAATTTTAATTAGGCTGGGTTAGACAATAACTAAAATTAAGATCGAGTTACAAGAAATGCCTGGAACGTAAATTATTAGAAGTAAAATGATTCAAATGTACGTACACAAGCTTTTGTGTTGATATTTATTACAAAATAATAATGGGTTGTCTGTCCAAAACCTGTTTTTGCACAGACAAGCCAACCTTAATTACTGATTCTTTGCGTTTGACTCAGATGGAGCAAGTGGGCTGAATCAAGGCAAGTGCATTATTATTATTAGTTACATAACTAACAACTTGGTGTCGAGTTATTTATAGTAACGAAAGACCCACGACACATTTTAATGGCTTAGCTCCAAAAACCACCCCCAGGCAGAAACCATAAGAATACAAAGTTGTTGAGCAGTGAATTCCCATAGCGTCCACGTTTCCTGTTGTGTTCCTATAAAATGATCGTAAAAAAAGACAAATTACTTGAACGGCATGAGTCCCAGCCAGTTGGCGAGTAGGAAAGCTAGCTGATTCTTCTGATTGTTGCTGAACCTACTGACAGCCCATGCTATCTCCCTCTGGGGAGTGAGGGACCATCTCTGTCCAGCTATTCCCTGCACGGAGGTGGCCCAAGCTGAGAGTGTGCATTTGAAGGAGGAATCTTCGTCTGGAGAAATCTGCATCTTACTTAGAGCGATAGTTATGTCTGAGTCAGTGATCTCGCTCACCAGGAGTCTACGTCCTACATGGAAGTTCACTGGTTAACTCTGCGATGATAATATAAAGCATAAAGGTTCCTTGTTCCAAACAGATCAAAAACGTTTAATGCGTGCTTATTAATAAACTTTTTGAACTCAAGTTGAGTGAAAGGAAATTGAAAGTTGGGCAATTAAATAACATTCAACAAAAATGTGTTCTAAAATTATATTGGAAGGATAATATTAATTAAGAACTATGAGTCTTTCAGTAGAGTAGACTTGACGTGATTATATTTATGAAGTAAAACAATAAATCATTATTCGGACTTGATATCAAATTGCTCATCGTCTATCCTGATAAAATTAGCATTGCTGTAAGCAACCACGAATCGTGTTAACGAGTAATGCTTTCTTCAACGGAAAAATACGCAAACCAATCATCGATCCAAATCTACAATTTCATCGTAGGTAAAGCATTCAAGGGAAATGATCCAAATGTAATCAGTTTTAATTTTATCAAAAACAGTTGTTCGAAAGTACAAAAGTTAATTAATAATGGATCATTTACGTTTTTGACGTTGCAAATCTAACTTACAATTGCCTTAATACTAAACCACATAACTTCTAAATGGTTCCAAATGGATTCGGATTAGTGCAACAAATTGGAGCATAGAAATGGCAGTTTCTTATAAAGACGTCAAAATACCTGATATTGCGCAACGTAAAGATTTGCTGCTCGAGCTTCACACAACCTTTTTGGACGCGTACGGTAAAGATAAGAATGACTTGGACTATGTTATGTCGGAATATTTCCATATGAGCGGGATATACTGGGTACTGACAGCTCTAAAACTTATCGGAAAGGATGAATTGTTGGCGAAAAATGAAGTGATAGAATTAGTGTTATCGTGTCAGCACCCAAACGGAGGTTTCGGAGGGAACGTAAAAAATGACCCACATCTCCTCTACACTCTCAGTGCAATTCAGATTCTTGCAATCTATGAGAGTTTAGATAAAATCAACGCGGACAAGGTAGCAGATTTTGTAGCTGGACAACAGATGGAAGATGGGTCCTACATCGGAGACAAGTGGGGAGAAGTAGACACGAGGTTTTCATTTTGCGCACTCGCTACTCTCCTGCTGATCAAAAGACTGGAGAAAACGAACGTGGATAAAGCTGTGGGGTTTATATTAAGTTGTATGAACTTTGACGGCGGTTTTGGCTGTGTTCCCGGTTCAGAATCTCACTCGGGCCAAATCTACTGTTGTCTGGGAGCTCTGGCCATCACGAACCGGTTGTATTATGTGAAAGCAGATGTTCTGGGTGCTTGGCTCTGCGAGCGACAATTAAAATCAGGTGGTCTTAACGGCCGGCCGGAGAAACTTCCAGACGTTTGCTACTCCTGGTGGGTGTTAGCTTCTCTAAAGATAATCGGGCGAATCAAATGGATCGATGCTGAGAAAATGAAAGATTTCATCCTGGCTTGTCAAGACGATGAGAGCGGAGGGATCGCTGATCGTCCCGGAGACGTAGCGGATCCGTTTCATACCTTATTTGGACTGACGGGGCTATCTCTACTAGGCCACTTGAAGGATAAGATCAAACCTGTCAATCCTGTGTTTTGTATGCCGGAAGAAACACTAGAAAACCTCGGGATTAAGCTTTACCTGTTAAGATAGTGTCTGCACAAATTAGATTAGTCGTCTTGATTAAATTGGAAGCTTACAGTTTTTCTTGCACACTGACTTGCATCATGTTGTGTATTTGTTCTTTTGTTTAGCTCTAATATTTGAGGAATGTTCTTACTGTAAAATATGTCATTGAGCAGAAATGATCTTATGAATTAGCCTAGTTGTTGTATGAAATATTCAATTGTCTTACGCGTCTTTTGAATAATAATAATAATAATTGAAATGATTATTTGTAAGGAAATTATATCATTCATGTACAAAACCAGCAGATGCTTTGAAAATATTTTTGAGATAACAAAATGTAGTATAGTGCATTAACTATGGCTGAAACAGATAAATATCTGAATTTGTAAACTTGACCCTTGCATAAATGAATAAATGCAAAAAGTCAAGCCTCAAAGTTGAAGATATAAGAATTTACAAATTGGTACGATACAACACATACATATATCCTACCATTACCATTATATATAACGATAGCAAAAGGTTGAGACTAATTTGGTGGCGAGGACATGCTCAATGGACTCTCCAGAGTTCGAATCGCACTTTTCAAAACCTACTCGAACTTGATAAATACCATGTTCTAGTGAGAATGTAAACCTCAAATTCTGGATATTTGAATTATTGATTTGGATCTTCAGCAATCTAGACCTAAATAACAGATGCACTCACTGAAACTGAACTAATATTAGTGAAATGCACGTGCTTAAAAGTCTACATTTTAAGAGGGGAAAATCCAAACCCGAAAAAAGTTCGATCCAAATAAAGAAAGTGGTTAAATATTCGGATTAGATAGAAACGGAAGCATTCCATTTATCATATAAATATTCAATGAGTGCGTGCCATGAGTTATAAATATTGTCAACTGACAAAATCCGTCGACGGCTGTTCTGCGTGTTTAATTAATTACAATTTTCCACCAATTACAACCAAAACAAATTGTTTTAGATGAATTTGCGAAATGCCATAATTCGTAATTAAAACATCAAATAATTTTCAACAATTTAGAAGTAATCAGAAAAAAGAATCTTTTCGGAAATTTTTTACAAAAATAGTTCAAATATGCTTGCTTATTGCAATAAAAACAATTGAATTCGTGTAATGATTTGTACATTATCCTCAAAATGTTTTATTAGGTAATATAATGCTCTCCACTGATTAGTTGAATTCTAGCAACACAGCTAAATAATTGTACTAAAAACTACAATCATAATTGAAATGCACATTAAAGTGAAGGAGGCAAGCATTAAGCAGAGAAATCTCACCACATAAATACACATCTAGATCATCTGCAATATTAGCAAGTTAGTGCAAAACGCTTATAGAGTAATTTGATCATAATTCTCAGTAGCTTTATCACAGATATTCCTATCTTGCTGGGAAAAGGAGTGTATGTAGAATAGTGTGTGTTTTTTCTGTGATTGGAGGAGAAAACAATTCTAAGAAAGGAGCAAAGTATTCGGGTGAATAGCTAGAAAGCTAGGGATGGACCAAACATATGCAATTGAGAGAAGCAATGACTTATCCCGCAAATATTTAATGTTAAAGTCTAGCATCTTCAAACCCACAAATTCTCTATGAAGTAACAGTTAAGCATTGCACAATTACTCCAGGATTGTTAAGGAAGAGACGTAATCCTAGAAATGATGAGAAAACCTATATTTTACTAGGAAACTCAATTCGCTAGTCCGATACAATTAATGGCTTAGAGTCCTGGCTATAGCATCCTTCTAATACGAATAATTTCTGTTCTAAAGAAGATCAAGGTACCAATGGCTTCATTCTAGCAAAATTTGTTTGAAAATTTGAATGCTAATTTCAATATGAAATGAAGTGGGATAATTAGGTAGATTCGTCTCAGCAATTAAATCAATTTCCCAGATTACTTTAGCACTTGATCTTATTGCTTTAAGGAGGAATTATTAAAAGATGTAAAGAATTTAATTGAATCATGGTTTACCACTAGGATAAGAATATACAGAAAAAGATGTAAGAACTTAATGTTAAGAAGTGAAGTTAGGGGCATACAAGTACGAATTCAAAGGTATTAGGAATGGATCTACCAGATCGCGAAACAAGTACTACTCTTACTATAAGGGAAACAAAAACTATTATGGAGAATAATAAGTATTAAAGAAATGATCTCTCCATAGTGGTAGATTAATAGGAAACAACTATCAAACAAAGATTTTAATCAGAAATTAGTTCATCACATCGTACAACCAGCTTTCAAATTTGGTACGTAGTACCAGCATGATCATAGCAATAGAACAGAATTATAACACAAATACAATTACCTTACATATAACACTGAGTTGTGATTTACCCCGACATGCTCAATCGTGGCTCTTGCAATTGAGTATATGAATCATTCGTGCACATGTGTTGAACGTAATAACATAATTCTATGAATAGATTATCAGGAGGATATGTTTCTATATGCAAGGGCGCAGAAGCCAGGCGTGAAGTAGTCCGGTTGGGACTAAAAAGTGGTCAGATTGAAACAAGACCGGTGGCTACGGACCTGATATGTATAGCGCATGGTGATCCATCAAATAATTCTAATCAAAAACACTGAAAGTGGCTTATTTACGTAGTAACATATAGATGAATACAGTTGAACCTGCCTGACCCGACACTCGCCGAAACGAAAAGGCGGTCGGATTATACAATGCAAATTGTATTGTACAGCGATAATTGGGAGTAGGAAACGGTGCCAGATTAGGCAGGTCTTCCGGATTACACAGGTGTCGGATTATGGAGGTTCTACCGTACAATATTTAGCAGAATTAATAGCATAGCACGGAATAGTGGATATAGAATAGAGAATATTATCAATTTTTGCCCATATTTAGAAGCAATTAATAGGTACGTATTATACAACTTTAGCTAGAGTAATATAATATACTTAATGGGATGCTTCAAGGAGAATGAAATTATACTTTACATACAGATGTTACATCAAAGAACTCATTGATCCTATAGTAGTTATATTGAATAGACTAAACGACAAAGCCATTTAGAGATAGAACAGATTTGTGAACAAGTTAGAATGTCACGAATCTAGTTGATAGTATTGCTTAACCAATTCCTAATCCCACTCCCATATCCCATATGGAAACACCGCTAGTAACCATTGAGTACCAGGTCACAGGAATCAAGAAGTCAGCTGAACTGGACGGATAGAACTAAGTACATTGAACATCATAATTACACCTCAACATAAACATTTGAAAATCACAAAGTTCAAACAAATAATCTTTATAAGACTATTAATTCAAAAACAACTTGAAAATAAGAAAGGTAATTGAAAGATAGTACTATCTAATTACTTAGATTATGCTTCCGCAGCAAGTGATCTGGTCAGCATACGTTTCATTATAGATAGAATCAAGGATTAGGTAGAACTACTTCAAGTATAGTACGAGAAGAAATCTATAAAAGGACTCAGATATGTGTGTGGAAACAAAGAATTTCGGAAAAAGCAACTGCAAAACAAACACAAGAACAACTCAACTATGGAAATCAATCTGGAAGATTATCCAATCATAATACAACAAATTTATCATGCAAGAGGAATGATAATTGAAGAATTTGAGCTACTATCTGAGAAAATTGAAGAGAGGAAAAACCTTCTACTCTCAAGACTTCACGAGTTTGAAAATGAAGTCATGACAGTGATGGTGAACAAAATGTCAAAGATTGAAGAATTCGAAAAGACGAAGTATATCGCACGAGGCAAAGGGGGAATAAAAAATCACTTGACAATTAAAGCTAGCCTCTTAAAGTCGCTCGAAGACAAAATAAAAGATCTACAAGACATGGACATTGCAAAGTACACAGATGTTAAATTCAGTTATGATCGTACACTGATAGATAAAATCGACAACTTCGGAAAACTAATTCTAACTCCGCGAAATGTAACACCCTATCGTGTTATAAACAGCGATCCTTCCACCATTGGAAAGCTAGAACCGCATGCAATAGCAACAGATCAGAAAGATGGACGAATCTACCTACTGAACCTAGTACAAGGAAAGGAAATAAAAGTGTTCAACTCACTCTTCAAGCTAGAGAATACCTTCTCAATACAGAAATCAGGCGCACTCTCTTTGGGGGGAATCACAGTGGACCCACTCTACCTCTACGTGTCGATCTGTAACAAACACGTCATCTACAAGTTCAATAAGGAGACAGGGGCGCTGGTGGAACAGCTGGGGAAAAGAGGAGGGGGTACGCTCGAGTTTGAGTATCCAGCTGGTTTGAAATGCCATGAGAAGTACCTACTGATATGTGACTCAGGCAACAGTCGTGTGCAAGTACTAGAGAAAAACGTCCCAATCAAATTCTCGCACCATATAGGATATGCGGACAACAGCTCAGGACCATTGCGAAAGCCGCGAAGCATTGACACCAACACAAACGGCCAGGTGGTGGTGCTGCACACAGGGACACCCTGCATCAACGTGTACACTATAATGGGGGAGCTGTTGTACCTAGCTGGTATACAGAATGACCCCAATGAACTGATGGGAGGATTTGCGGTTACAATCAATGAAGAGGGAGTCATAATGGTAACCGACTACGCGAGGAACAAGATAATAATGTACGATAGGCCGGATAGCTCGGTGTGTGTGGCGTTTGGTAGGGAAGGAGAAATGCCAGGAGAGTTCAACAAGGTCCATGGACTGTACGCCTCAGATAAATTCCTCTACGTGTGCGACAAAGAGAATGCAAGAATACAGTACTACAAGATGGATAAGCTGAACGCTTTGCTCCACTTAAGTCATTCTTAATTTAGTTGAATATATGTACTGATGCTATATTTTAAGTTAGTGAGTTGTTGGTAGATTTTAGATCTTATCATAAATACAAAAACGATTAAATATACAATGTTACGGTGAAACTAGCATACCACTATGTATTTAGTATTAAAATATGTGTGATTATACATTTACTCAGGTAGGATTGAGTCGTAGTAAATTCAATTGAAATAAAGTTTGCGTTTTCAAAATAATCACCAAACAAAAAAGTAAGAAATGCAGTAGTGTTTGCCTAATACAGATAAACCTCTAAATACGGCATGAACCCATTCTCCCGACTTTACTTTATTGCTACTATGTAAATAATACAGTGTGAAGCTCCGAGATCTGGCACAAGCACCGAATAAAAATATACATTTATATAGCGCAGATTCCATATTAATATGTTCGAGTGCGGTTTACCTGTAGCTACAAGTAGTATTAGTTCGAAATTAGAATTTTAAGAGACAATTCATTTCATATCAGGAGAATCCAATTAATATAATAATTTCCCTTTGAACTTGGAAATAATATCTTGTAGTACAGCAACGTCAATCGAGTATTTGAGATACATAGTAAGATAAAGGTATATAAATACGTGTTACAAATTAGATCAATACTGGCTCCATATCTAGTTAGAATAGTTAGAATCAGTAATAATATTCAGGTGTCATCGATTTTAAAAGATGCTAAGTCTGCACACTTCGCAATTAAGCTGTGTGCATTACTACGAGAATGAAGACAGTCTAGTTCACCAGAATACTGGGTAAGCAGACTACAATGTAGTCTACATGTATCTGGTGCTGGAATCAACACTTCTCATAATTAATTAACTAATCAATGTACTAATAACTTAATTAATATGCAACAATTTCATGGGAAATTAAGGAAAGTATTGAGAAGAAGAGTTATAATAGCAATGTTATCATTGCACTCGAGTAAATATCGTACAAACAAATAGTAATAATTTTTTTTAAAAAAATGTAGAAAAACTATAATGTTGGATTTTATCAAAAAGAATGTGAATATGTAAATAGTTATAGTAGTAGTATTCGCCAGTTAATATGAGGGCAAACTGAGTATGTGAATGTAAGGTTCAGGCTCAGGTATTGAAAAGAATCGAAGAAGGATTGACGAACAATTAGAATAAAGTTTGGAGATAACTTTTGACAAAAGCGATAATTAGGCAATGAATCGCTATTTAATGGATTAATAATTGAGCAAAAGTGATATATAAAAACGTCAATGAATGTTAAATACCCATTACAAACTAAAAATAATTCGAATACAATAACTCTGGAAAGTAAGAAAAAACAAGCGAACATGTCGCATCTAAATTCAGCAGAAGTTTCGAATTTGGCTCAGAGTGATCAGCTCATTCCTGGTCTTTACAAGGTCGTATCTGGGCTGAACAGTGCACATCGATCTAGCAGTCAGTCAGACATATCCTCCAAGGAGCTGCTGCTCCAGTTGGACCCTAACGATACCAATGAACTAACCACAAACCTGAAAGAGAAACTCACCAAATCTTTGAGCTCATTAGTGGAGAGGGAATTGGAGCAACACTCCCAAGAGCTCATATCAAACACAGATCCAGGCAAGATTGTGAATAGCATCAGTGAATCTATCCTGGAGAATGCACGGTACACGGAGTTGTATGGATCTCTCAGTAGCAGTCTTAGAGAAGCGACGCTGGCTGTGATTGACGAGATGGAGCTGCATTCCCGAGAGGGATCACTGAACAACTACCTTCCTGTTGACACACAAACATCAGAGAGTTTATCAGCCAACTTCCCTTACTCCTGCATGCCATACATATCTTCTGCGTATCTCAAGGAACTGGTGGACAAATTTGATATTAGCAGCCGGCCAGATGTAAGGAGAGAAGCTCTACAAGCAATCATACAATTTTCCCCCTCTGAAATGTTATCTTGTCCTGATTGGCCCACACTACACGTGCTGGTAACTAGATCCCTAGCCGACCAAGATGATTACATTAGTAATAACAGCTTCGCGCTATTGCTACGTCTCTTCTCAACCTCAAACCTAACAGCCATAAAAGAGGCGTATACGATTTTGGTAGAGCATTTGATTGATACGTTCACACATCCCCCTACTTACCTGCAGCAGATAAAATATGGTATTGATGTGTGTAAACCAGAGATCGGTGGGGTAATGCAAAAGTTTCAACTTCTATCTGTCTTCATAAATTCATTACCCAATTACTGGTTTAGGTTCAACAATGCCTACATGACTGAGGTCATCGATAAAACTTTGGATCTACTGATGCTGCAGATTGAACATGATACGCTCACTTCGTTCTCGAAAGCCCAGCCTATATCGCCAATACATTTTCTCGGACTAGTAGATCACAAGGCTAATTGGTTCCAGACGTTACTCCATGCAGAATATTCACGACATTTTGTTGTGAGTAAACTTGAAAAACATCCAAAATTCTTGTGCACACTGGTGGAATACATTTCATTATTCGTTCGCCAGATTGAAAGAAATGATCTGAATCAGATTCCATCAGAAACTCAAGAACTTCCACTGGACTATTACTACAATGAAGACTGCCTCAACTATCTCTTCTTCATTGTCTCGCTGAAAGCAATGCAGAATATACTCATATTCGAGTGTAGGCATATTCTATTCCCGCACTCTTCTGATGGAGAATATTTCAAAGTGAAGAATGATGCAGGAATACATTTTATCTCGACGCTACTAGACAAACTCTATTCTAACAATAACTCATTGCAGACAGAACTAGATCCATACCAGATTGTGCTGGAAACAATTATGAAAGCTTTAAAAAGAGGAAGAATAAATGATCAACTATTTTCCAACGGAAAAATATTTAGAAGTCTATTGCAACCACTTAAGGAGGAGCGAATTACTCTGTTCCAGGAAGAGAATTCACACTTGAGTTATGTATACGAGCTTATGGAATGTCTTACTCAAAAAGAGATTGGGAGGAAATATTTCACACATCAGGAAAATATGACACAAACCTTCAAAAGCTTGGTCACACAAACAAAACTGTTACTAGAAGACAGTCCTGAGAAAAAGCTTGTGACTACAATTCAGAAGATATTGACGCCAGTAATTAACATTCTAAACATGCCAGAATGTATTTCATTCGATGAACAGTTTAAAGTTATTCAATTCCTTAGCAATTTGCTAAAAAAACCTAACTTCTCCCAAAATAACAGCAATAGACATGAAGTGTTGGACATAACGGGGGACCTGTTATCCACACCAAAAGGTATAATGTCCCTCAATCAATATGGGATATTGGACGAATGCATTGAAGTCCTATTCACAAACTGTGATATCAACCTTAACTGCTGTAAAACGGGATCAATCCGTTATGGATACTATCTATCTCAGTTGAGCAATTTTCCCTGTGCCATGTCTGGTCTAAATGTAACAAACATTTGTGAACATCTTACTGACATACTCGTCAAGTTGCTGAATCGAATAAACGAACCTCTGCTCTACCAACAAACAAGCCTGATAGCTCCACTCAATAGAAATATCCACAGAGCACTGCACAATATTGCTAAGGTCCTTGTCAACTACCCAGCTCTCACTGTGATGGTAGATAGAACGGGTAGCGAAGGAGTCTCAGGCACCTCAATAACAAAGTTACTGACTGAATACGTAATAATAACACCTCCACAACGTATTAACGATGTTTGTAACTTTGAAGAGAGTCACACTATCTGTCTATCCCTGCTCAATCTCCTTCTTAGCTCATTGGATAACTTCATACTGTTGGAAGACAGGTTCGGTTTGAGTAAGGTGATGATAAGCTTGCAGAACTATATGGCATTGCAAGATGGTACTCAGATATTGGATCAGCCTTGGTACGAGCGTAATAGAGTCCTTCTGAAGGTGGCAGTTATCGGGGGACCGAGCGAGAAGATGCATCCAGTAAACTCATTATACAGTTATGAAGATATTGAAAAAGAAAAATTTCCAACTTTTACAAATTTACCAATTCCAACTGCTTACTTAAATTTCCAACAGAAAGAAAATTCGATGCAAGAAAATTCAAAAGATTTCCCAACATCACATCCGGATCTTGAATCTTGGTTCATAAAACAGCTATCATCCACTGAGAACAACAAACTCCTCAAGGACACTCAGGCATTGCTGCAGCACTCCTTGTCTCGAACAGACAATCTAGTATTTCCAAAATCCAATCCCACCTTCGATCACAAGATCAACGCCAATCCTACTGCAGGCGCAAAGGCAGCAACCAAGTTGATCGTCCAGTATGGCCTGAACCTAGGATTATTGAAGAGTGGAGAACCATGTGAAAGGCAGCTGGATCTGCTGCTAGCAAATTGTAGATCTTTCCTAGTAAGCCAACAGATCAAATTGCCTAATCAAACCATGAAATCTGTTCAGAATTCAATACAAGGATATGACTGGTTCGTAGGGATTATATTCATCTTACTACAAGGCAATCCTAGCAAATGCTTCTCGCTTCTAGTTGCTTTTTCATCGCAGCTAGCATCATGCTACGTTTGGTTGAACAGGATTTACAAATCTCAACTACTCCCACAGCTCTTTACGTTAACAGGGTGTCATTGGGGCATGGTTAATCTGCTCCATTATTTGGAGTTGATCGTCAAAACAGAATTGCCGAATACACATGCAGCTTTGCATATTAGCGGAATCGCTCTCGGCACGATATGCAGTAGCTGGGTTAGGCAGTGCTTTCTGAACTTTCTTGACTTTGAAGAGATATGTTACTATCTTCTCATAGTTCTAATCCTGGGTGTTGACTACCAACTCTATTTTGTTGCTTCCATTCTGAAACATTTAGAGATGGATATAATGAAAGCGACGCAGGAAAACAATCTGATGGGTTTTCTATTGGAAAGTCCAATTAGAGGGTATAGAGCAAGTAATGGGATCACGTACATGAGAGAACTTGAAGAAAGATGGAGAAATGCTGTTAACACAGGATTGAGGACACTTCCCGAATAGAGAATCTTAATGTTTATGATATTACGTATATAAATAAAATACCGTATACGTATGCTTGAATACTAGCCGGCTCCCGAATAATTGCCCCCCAAAGAGGGTGCTAAATTTTATTTGTACCTCTGAGAAAAAGATTAATGTTAATTCATCCTTCTACCGTTGAATCACTCGTGCAGATACGTATATTAATTGAAGACCCACTTATTCCTGAAATGTTATTCGAGGCTATCCGGTTATCTGGTATATGCTAGGTCAGAAAGCGTAAAATACAATGGATAGGATAATCACAAAGAAATCAAGGGATTTATGATAAAGTTTAGAGAATGTACTACATCACAAAAAAAAACTGAAACCTCTTAATATATAATTTTAAGAACGAAAAGGAAAGAAACTTCAAAAAAGATTTTCAAAATTATTCAACAGAAAGTTTAAACACAGTTAAAAAAATCGTACTTACAAAATAAGTTTATACAACCACAAAGTTCGGAATATGTTCATACCAATTGTACGAATTCTGGAGTACCGTATTGCTTCGAATAAGCGCCCGGGCGCTTATTTATTTCGTGCACCCTTTAGACCCGGCGCTTATTCAAACCGGAGCTTATTCAAGCCCCGGCGCTTATTTTTTCATTCGCTATTTTGACCCGGCGCACTTTTTTTGTTTACTACATTGACTGGCACTTATTTTTGCCACAACTGAGAATGTTAGTTCTATTAAAAAAGGATAATGTAATGTTTCAAAAAGCACTTCACAGTGGGCAAAAAGTGGCGATTTAGAGGAAATAGGCATTTGTGTTCAAGATAGAGCCATAATATGTATTATGAGCATATGGGTTATTGGGTATGAGAAATCGAAAGGGCCAACTAATTTTTTTGTATGACCTCTATTTTTGTTAGTGATGACAGGGCATATTTTTGATAAATTATTAATCATAATGTAAATGGCGTAAATATTCAAGATAGAGCCATAATATGTATTATGAGCATATGGGTTATTGGGTATGAGAAGTCGAAAGGGCTAACAAATTCTTTTGTATGACCTCTATTTATGTCAGTGATGACATAACATTTTTTTGATAAATTATTAATCATAATCAAATGGAGTAAATATTCAAGATAGAGCCATAATATGTATTATGAGCATATGGGTTATTGGTTATGAGAAGTCGAAAGGGCCAACTAATTCTTTTGTAGGGCCTCCATTTTGTCAGTGATGACATAGCGTTTTTTGATAAATTATTAATCATAATGAAAATGGCATCCCTCAAAAAATGGGATATGATTCCATTAAACTAGCCCTTTTTTTCACATAGCACTATATTTTTTCTTCATGTTTGTAAATTTAGATCTGACTGAATTAAATTCATTCTCAGAGATGCTATTTTTCATCAAAAATAATTTTGTAGCTTCCCTAACATTTTGTTTTTGTTCAATTAGCAAGTTCCAAGCATCAATATCGTTCATTGTGTAAATTTAGATGTGAGATGATATTTTATTTGTTTACCATACCCTTTTTAACAATTTAACTCTTCATAAATAACATCATTGGCGTTCAATTTCATGCTTATTAGTAATTATTAATCATTGTTATGCTTCATTTGTGCTAATCTTAGGCAACCATGACTAAAAAATTTGACTTTTGAAGTGGTACCTTTTCGACCCAATTGACTACTTAAATGTAATTTCTGATTGTGTGCGGCACCGTGCGGCTGTACTATGCATTTTAAATCAATCAGAAGTGCATAAAGTAACTCTGGTTAACGGCTTTTATCACGCCTCTCTACGCCTCTAAAGTTCCTACACTATATAGACATGATTCGCAAAACGAATGTATTACCATTTTGAATGTTAATTTTTTTAAAACTACTGGAAGTAACGCTATTGTATCACGAATATATCATATAATGCATGTTATTAAGATAACTTGTAAATTATATTATGCTGGCTTCTATATTCTAAGAAACTAAGCGACAAGTAAAATTGGGTGTAAAAATGAAAGGATTCAAAATTGCTTGATCACTCCGGCTAACCACAACATTACTCGAGTATGCATGAGTTGTTCTTTTTGCAATTTGGAATTCTTAGGTTTCAGACAGTGTAGAATCTAAATTTGATATCAAACATCGATTTCAAGATTCAAAAAAAAGATCCTATTTCCCCTAATTTGCCCACTGTGCACTTGTAGGTATATATGTCACTACTGAGAATACTAGTTTGATATGATGTTCAGAGAACTAAAATACCCCGGCGTCCGACGCTTATTCGAGCCCCGGCGCTTATTCAGGGAAATACGGTATGTTTATTCGCATCCACTTGATTACTTTTATCCTCTATCCCCAAAGCATTTCAACCTGCTAGGGGCCTCATTCACTAAAGTTCTAAACTGAAATTTTTAGAATTTAATGCCACTACTTACCAATTTAAGAACAGCCTCAGTGCCTGCTTAAAAGTGGTATTTTTCAAATGTTGAGTAGAACCATGGTCAATTCAAAATGGCTCGGGGCCTCGCGTTCGCAATTCTAAAATATTAATTCGAATAAAATTGTATACAGTAATAGAGAGTAGATTGTTCCATATTCCCGTCTAAGTTGACTAATTCATGAATTAATGAATAATTCGAATAATTCATAATTCATTAAACCTGAGAAGAATTATTGAAAAATATAAAGTTTTAGCCAATAAAAAGTCATAAATTGTAGGGATAAATTATTCGAATAATTTTTAATTCAGGAAGTGGAAACATTGTTGTCGAGGATTGATGGATCAATGCTATAGAAAATGTTTGGAACACTTTCTATAATCTTTATTAGTTAGTAATTGTTACTTTCCTTTTTATCACACATGATTGACTAATTCATATGATTTACTATTTATTAAACAACAATAAACGAACAATTGACATATTCACTAAGTCAATTTTAAGGAACATCTTTAGAATTTACTACGAATTCGATATACTGGATACAGTACGTATGTCTAAAGATTTCATGGAAAAAAAGATGATCGACCTGATTAGTGACACAATTACCACACCCACTGATGAAATGAGGAGCGCAATGACGGCGACTGAGGTAGGAGATGACTTGTTACGGGAAGATCCCACTACGAATATATTGCAGGAGAAGACTGCAAGTATCACAGGTAACATACATATCAACGTAGCCCACCTCTGACGTGAGAGATGATGGGTTTAGTAAGGTATTTATAGGAAATTGTTCTATGTCCAAGTATGGGATATTTAAATCCACCTCCAATTTTGATTTTATGCTTGACCCTACACAACTCATTAGGTCCACACCAGAGCAGACGTGGAAATTCTAATTGTATGAGGGGTGGGAAAATTAGTTTTGAAAATGTATTACAATGTCTGGGTGGTATAATCAGCTAGGTAATATGTAACTAGCGAGTGAAGACACCCAACAATATTACATGTAAGGCAGATAAAATCTTAGATTCTAGCTCGGAAAATAAGAGGAACTCTGCCTCTTAAATGATGAATATTTACTGACATACTAATTTACATATACCATACCATTGCCTACTACATAAATTTATATTTTGGACTAGGAATGCGGTATAAGATGATTGAACTAATACATGAGCTGCCTAAAATCATTAACCAGGCAGAATAGAGCGTAGGAATGTATTACTAACATATATAAATTTGGTATCAAATTACCCATCATGTGATTGCGCAATGGGCTATATTTATGACGAATTTAGTGATTTTCAGAGGCGTTTTAATTAAGGACACAGTTTTTCACATAAAACTGAGCCGTAAATGGGTTGATGCAAAAATTAGGACTTTTTTCATGGAATGTTGCTACATCCCAGAATAGGAAGTAGTCTATTGGCTATCAAATAGGAAATTTGAATGCCTAGTTATTGTTGTTTTCAAGATATGACCCCATCTGATCAAAATGCGTTTCCATAGCAACAATCCATGAAAAACTTCGTGGTTAATGATTTTAGGCAGCTCATGTATTACGTAGTTCAACCTCTTCTACCGCATCCCTAGTCTAAAATCCGCAATTTACTGTTAAGTCTGTTGCATATCTTGAGATCGTATTATTTTGAGATATCGTAGCATTCTGAGATTTTGTTTCGCTTACTCAAATGGCCTTGTGGTTCAATCGGTTTCATCGTAACTTGATAAGCACCGCCACCAAATTGTAGCACATGACACAATTTGATGGCACGCGGCACAATTTACTATGGTAGAACCCCATATGGACCATGGATCAATTATATTTTCCATTTATGGTCCATATGGGGTTCTACCATAGTAAATTGTGTCGCGTGCCATCAAATTGTGTCATGTGCCACAATTTGGTGGCGGTGCAAGTTACGATGAAACCGATTGAACTACAAGGCCATTTGAGTAAGCGAAACAAAATCTCAGAATGCTACGATATCTCAAAATACATTACGATCTCAAGATCACGCAACAGGCCTTGTATACGTGTAGGTCATGCTCATACATATGTTTAGATATCAATCATTAGACCGTTAATCGAAGGGCCAGCATAATGATGGACTTGTCTAGGTAAAGAGGCGGCCTTATTCGTACCAAGCGGCACAATGGGTAATCTCATATGTGCGCTGTGCCATTGTACTGGACGAGGAGAGGAGGTGCTGTTAGGAGAAGAGTCACACATATTCATCTTCGAGCAAGGAGGAGTAGCTACGCTGGGAGGAGTGCACACTAGACCTGTGAGGAATCTGCCTAATGGAGAGTTGGACTTGGAAGATCTGAGGAGTAAGATTAGACCTGATTACCCACACTACCCTATCACACGTCTCATCTGCTTAGAGAACACGCACAACAAGAAAGGAGGGAAAGCAATCTCGTATCAGCACATGACGGAAGTAAGATAATGATACACAAGTATTAGAAACACAATGTTTATTAATGCTACTTCCTGGTTGTTAATTTGGAGATACGGTCGACTCCGCTTAATAGGGTCACATCGGTCAAAAGGACATTTTGCCCCGATTAAGCGGAGAATCCTATTAACCGAAAATATTTTGTATTCGCTTCTATGAGTGAGAGCTATTCCGGTCCTGCAAAAAGTGACCCGATTAAACAGTGACCATATTAAGCGGAGTCGACTGTAATTTAACAAAGTATCCAAGTTAATGAGTTAAGGCCCCATTCACGATGTAACAAAATTGCATTCAACCATGGCCTAATTAATATACGGCTATATACGTATGTCACCGAGAAGGCCATAAAACGAAGAGGTCACTTTTAACACAGTCAAAATTTAATTAGACCGATAAATCAAATACCGTATACGATACCTTTGAATTGTATTATTACCTTAAACATTCAATTTTTTGTTTCCATAGCAACTGAGGAATGCATAAACATTCCAATTAAGAATTTCAGATTTTTGGGATTAAGGCCTTCCTATTGTTGTTCTATAAAAAAATCAAGCATTAGAAATGCAGATAAGGATGTTTTAAATGAGCTAGAACAACAGCATTTTTCGCTCTAAAAAGAGCCTATTCGCAATCACATGATGACATCGAATTTTTGACAGCTGAATTGGATACTCTGATATAATGTTTGTATATAGTAATCATACATTTCAAAGGTCTATCGTATACGGTTTTTGATTTATCGGTCTAATTAAATTTTGATTGTGTTAAACTGGCCTTCCCGGTGACATATATAGCCGTATATTAAGTAGGCCATGATGCAATGTAGAATGGAAAGAGAACATATTCTACTACGGGCGTTCAATAAGTTCTGATCAGTACACTGTAAAACATTTAAAATACACACTAAACAAGTTGTTAAGGAGACAAAACCCAAAAAAATCAAAGTCTTAATTCAACCATTGTTATACTGTTTTTGGATAGTACTAGTTAGTACAATAATTAATGCATAATATGAGTTGCGAACTAGGACTAAATATGAAGTTATAGTCACTCAAAGTCTAAATCCTATACAATATCCGTGGTTGTGCCGTTCGTCATAACTAACTATTGACTAGGATCAGGTTGATTTTACTGTTCAAATATCATTATTAGCGAATGGTTGAGCTAGTAGCGAAGCTATTTTGTTCAATTTTAACTTTAATAATTTTTTATGTTGAAAAATATTTTGTCGAGCCATTTACTCAGGAATTTTTGGGACAAAATAATTTTCAGTTTTTAAACTTTTCTTTTATTTGAAAATCGGGCTTCGCTACTAGCTTAATCAGAGGATTTAGCGTGTTTTTTACAATATGTTTGCGTTTATAATGTGAATATTTTTTGAGTTAGGGTAATCAAACGGATGTGCGCCAATTGAAAATTTAAAAAATTTAAATTAATAGATTTTGATTGAGAAAGGCCAGATTTTACCTGCTACAAGTACATAAACAATCATCGGATTGACAAAATATCTGATTATCGGATTATTTAGACATCTTAGAATTAAATAAAAACTAAATTACAATATATTTGGTTCTGGCAATTTTTTTCGAAATTTGAGGGCCTGTCACCTTAATGTTTTATTTTTTCAAAATACTCCCCACGATTATTGATACAGCGTTGTAAACGTTCTAACCATTGTTCAAATACTTTTTTATAGTCCTCTGGAGGTATAAGGTTTAGATACTGGAAAATCGCCGAACCCAGTGCTGCATTTGTGTCGAAATGGCGGCCAGAAAGGTACTCTTTTAGCTTCGGGAATAAATAAAAGTCACAAGGAGCTAGGTCTGGACTGTAGGGTGGATGCTCAAGCTCAACCATCCCCATGCTTGCAATTTTGGCTTTGACCTGCTTGGTTTTGTGAGGGCGGGCATTATCGTGCAATAATTTTAACCCCTTCGCTCCAGTACTAGGTCTTCGTTTAAAAAGTATTTGTTCAACTTCACGAAGACACTGGCTAGTATAGAAATTCCCTGTAATGGTTTGTCCTTTTGGAACTATTATCTGAGCAACTGGGCCATATCCATCAAAGAATATACAGTACATCACCTTGGATGACCTGAAATCGGGCCTAGGGATCATTGGTGGATCCGAGTGACTCTCCTTCCACACCTTGTTCGCTTCTTTAGATAGAGGTGTGCTATACTGTACCCACGTTTCATCACCAGTCACTACTTCAAATAAACGGCGAGGGTCAGCTCCTTTATACAATTTTAAGAGGTTTCGGCAACATCTAACCCTGGTTGCCATTTGGGCCTTTGTTAAGCAATGAGGGACCCATCGGGCACAAACCTTTGATAGATTGAGTTTTGACTTCAGAATGTGATCAACACTTCCCGTTGAGATCCCAATAATATGAGCTAACTCTTTAACAGTGATATGAGGATCTGAATCAACGAGTTCCTTAACAGCACTGGAATACTTGGGGACAACCGCCGTAACAGGTGCTCCAGCTCGAGGGTCATCTTCCACAGACTCTCTACCTACCCTAAAGCGCTGGGCCCATCGTCTGACTCCAGGATAAGATAGAGCAGCTTTCATACCGTAGACTTGCACCAAGTCAACATGTATATCGTGCGCAGATTTCCCGAGCAGAGTACGAATCTTAACGTATGATCTCTGCTCAATATAAGAATTCTTCTTTGATGACGCCATAATTGATTAGTATGCAAAATCGGTTTTACAAAATAATGTGTAAATCAATAAGTAAATGTAATATCAAGATGAAATAAAAACTGACTTTTAGGTAATTGATAGAATAAACACATTCTATGAGCGAATTATGGTACTTGTACAATATAGTCATGTTATCTCTTAATGATCAGAACTTATTGAACGCCCGTAGTATTTTTGTGTAACATTGATACATGAAACAAAGTTGCACGCGACAGTTGTCTCGTGTATGAGTGGCTTTAGATACATAAATAATCTTTTAATTCGAAAGTAAATTTTGAACGCTAATAGGATCATGAAAATAAACACATACAAACAACATAATTATTTATAATCAAAAATAGCATATTTTGGTTAACGAATAAAAAAAGTTTCAAAAGTTTTGTACAAAAAAGTTAAAATCGCAATCCACGATAAGAAATCTTAACCTAGACTAACCACACATGTATTCAGGTATCAAAGATAGCGAAGGAACACGGACTGAAGCTACACGTGGATGGAGCTCGCATCTTCAACGCAGCTACAGCTCTCAAGACACCAGTGTCTAAGCTGCTGGAGATGGCAGACTCAGCTAGTTTCTGTCTGTCCAAGGGATTATCTGCCCCAGTAGGCTCTCTGATAGTTGGGAGTAAAGAGTTCATTGAGAGAGCAATCAGGTAGGAACACGAAGTTATACACATTTAATATATCATGTCTTACTCCATATAAGGTCTAACAGTAACTTGCGGATTTTAGACTCGGGATGCGGGAGAAGATGGTTGCACTAATACGTGCATGATCTGCCTAAAATCATTAACCACGCAAAATAGAGCTTAGGAATGTATTCCCAGGATATATAAATGTGGTATCAAATTACCCAACTCCGTTACTAAAATTTTAACTAGCCATCATATGATTGCGCAATAGGTTATACTATTTATGAAGAATTTAATGATTTTCAGAGGCGGTTTAAGGACAATTCTAGGTTTATTAATAAGGTTTTTCGCATTGAACTGAACTGTGAATGGGTTGATGCGAATAATTTGGAATTTTTCATGCAATGTTGCTACATTCCAGCATTGCTAGGGAAACACATTTTGGTCAGTTGGGAGTCATATCTTGAAAACGGTTTTTAATAATTTTTGGCAGCTCATATATTAGTTCAACCATCCTCTACCGCATCCCTAGTCCAAAATCAGCAAGTTACTGTTAGGGTTTATATGGAGTAGGCCATGAATTTATGAAATTATATTATTTGTTATATTGCCTCCTATACAGAATGAGAAAGGTGTTAGGGGGCGACATGAGACAGAGCGGAATGCTCGCAGCAGCTGGACTGGTGGCTCTAGAGAAGATGACACTGAGACTACAAGAAGATCACGACAATGCTAAGCTGTTCTCTCTCAAACTAGCTGAGTTAGAGAAGTACGGGATTGTGGTAGATCCTGACGGAGTTCAGACCAACATGGTCATATTCGAGGTGAGAGGGAAGCTGGATGCTGGAGAGTTGATTGAGAAGTGTCGAGAAGCGCAGAAACTGTATGGAGTGCCTGGAGTGAGGATGGGTGCAACCGGAAAGTATAGAATTAGAGCTGTGACACATCGCAACGTCAGTAAAAAAGATGTGGAAACTGCAGGAGATACCATCAAGACTGTACTTGAAAAAAATTGGTAGAACCCTTTAGAAAATAACAATATACTTTTTGATAAATAAATTCGTAGATTTTCAATCTCCACCATACGTATAAGGAATAAAAATATGGTCCAAATTTGGTGAGAATAACTATCCTGTTCGGTAATCCTTTTACTTGTATTTAGCAGTTCAATCAATCGCGAGATGGAGGCAGCAGATACGTACGCCGAGTTGGTCCAGTCCACTCCGGATTTGTCAGCAGACATGAAATTCTTAGAAGGGATTGGTTTCCGTTTGGATCAGATTTTTCCTTCTGATGATCCAGCTGTAGCATTGATGTCTGGGCATTCGATGCACATTCGATTGGATCGCAATGCGGATGTGCCTGCAGGAAATGTTCAGCTTGTTTCGATGGATGTGGCCAAGGGTTTTTCGGATCAGGAAGACTTGATTGCACCAAATGGAACAGTTTATAAGTTCCATCTCAAAACGCGTGATTTTGTCATTCCGCCAGCAGTTTCTCATTTTGAAGTGCGCCGATTGCAAGACAACGATTCGTGGGTGATTGGCCGTGCAGGAATGCAGTACCGTGATCTGATTCCGGACAGATTGGGTGGAAGCATCATCGCATCCCATATTCGAATTCCGGAAGGCGGCCCCGTTCCTGATATGGTGCATTACCATACCATCGGTTTTCAATTGATTTTTTGCTACAAAGGATGGGTGAAAGTGGCGTATGAAGATCAAGGTGAACCTTTCACTTTGAATGCCGGAGATTGCGTGACACAGCCACCTGAAATCCGACACCGTGTGTTGGAAGTTTCTGATCATTTAGAAGTAATCGAAATTGGTGTGCCAGCCGTACACATGACGACCATCGATCACGAACTGGAACTGCCAACCAAAACATTCAATCCCGAAAGGGAGTTCCAAGGGCAACGTTTCTGTCATCATCTTCAAGAAGGAGCCGATTGGAAACCGTGGCGCATTCCTGGTTTTGATTCCCGGAACACCGGAATTGATGGCGCAACAAAAGGCATCGCTTCTGTGCATGTAGCTCGTTTAAATGGTTCTGAGGTCCAGGCGAGTCACCACGATTGTGAGATTTTATTCTCGTTCGTGATGCAAGGAAACGTAGAGTTGCAGGCCGAACAACAGCAAGTAAAACAGCTCACTGCTGGAGATACGTTCGTCATCCCTCCAAGGTTGAAATACCAATTCCAAAATGGCTCAGCTGATTTAGAGATTCTCGAAGTGGCTTTACCGGGCAGCTTTGAAACAACAATTCACCCAGAATAGCTAAATGACTAGTCATAACCTCAGTGAATAGGTCGTTACCGAATAGGAGATAACCGAAGTCTTTTCTAATAGGTATTATTTATTTCTAAAACGCTGTTGCAATGGCTCGTCTTTTAAAAGCTTTGTTTAACGAAATAAGTAAGATCTCAACGACAAATGTAGGGTATTTCACCATGTAGGATCCGATGTTCGCACTTTAAAAGTAATAATAAAGACCCCATGTCAACCGTTGGCTAGTCTCTAGCGATATTTTTAAAATGCATCAAATTGTGTTAAAATATGTATATGCAGGGCCGTAGACAACTTTTGGAAAGTGGGGGGGCTTTAAAAATCGATGTGGAAGTTATATTTATATTTGCCATTTTATTTATTGAATATTTTAATTGTCGATTTTTTAGACTATCCTGGACATTAACCTTTTAAAAATTACTACATTTTAATTATTCAATTGTGTTTGTTTTTATATCTAAATCGAATACAGATATACATACTTCTAAGTTTTTGGTTTTGACACAAGCTCTATAATTCGTGCACAATGTCAATACTCACCTGGCTTAAGAAATCTCAACTTCCGGATGTTTCTATTATGGAGGACGAGAAAACTTCCGGTATAGAATTAAATCAAGAGATTGGTTATCCAATTTCTCACCAACATCAGGCGGAGGGATTACAAATGTAATTCAAGCCAGGGGAGAACCTAATTTTTTTTGGGAGGGGATAGCCCCACCAATGATGGGTTGTCTTGAAGAAACCCTAACTGATGGTAAAAAAACTGGGGGGGGGGGCTTAAGCCCCCAAGCCCCCCCTTGTCTACGGCCCTGATATGAAGGTGTGAAAATATACACAAAACCTTTTTATTGCTATACACCAAGGTTGCAACCGAATAGTTCAATATTCGGTTAGACCAAATACTATTTTGCAAATAGTTGATATTCGATTGGGAACCGAGTATCAGTATTCGCATTCGGTTAGATTGACCGAATTACAGTATTCGTATTCGGTTAGGAATACTCATGAATATTTATATATTTTGCTTTTTAATATATAAGATACGTAGAATTATGAGCTATGATTAATTATCAAATAATGAGATAATGATAATGAAATACCGCCAGCCTGCATCCCCACTGAAAGCCTTTTTGGAGCGAATACAAGAGTTTATTATTAATAGCGGCCTTTTATTAAACGACAATAAACATAAGAAATGACAAATTTACCAAGTAAATTTTAAGGAACATATTTAGAATTGTACTACGAATTCAATATACGTAAATAGCATGTCTAAGGAGTCCATGGAACAGAAGATGATCGACCTGATTAGCGACGCAATTACCACCCCCACTGATGAAATGAGGAACGCAATGGCAGCGGCTGAGGTAGGAGATGACGTGTTACGGGAAGATCCCACTACGAATCTATTGCAGGAGAAGACTGCAAGTATCACAGGTAACATACATATCAACGTAGCCCACCTCTGACGTGAGAGATGATGGGTTTAGTAAGGTATTTATAGGAAATTGTTCTATGTCCAAGTATGGGACATTCGAAAATGTCGACTCATCATGGAATTATGACGTTATTGTCACATTTTTTTAAATTAGAAATTTCAGTTTTTCGCCATAACTCAGCCATTTTAAGTGATAGAAGGCTGAAATTTTAATAGAATGTGTATATTAATATATCTCACATATGATACAACTATTATCAAAAAATGGGGACTCATCACTGTTATGACGTCATCATTACGCATCATAATTAAAGAAATTGACAAATTTGGTGATTTTTCGTACGATATCGATTATAACAGTAGGACAGACGTATTTAGAGATGTTATCTCCCTTATAATTAATCAATGTGACCCCAGGCGCCCTAAGGACGCCTCCGGCGGACACTTTGTGTCCGCCAGCCGCGCAACGCAAGCAAGCGAAGCGCGCTTGTGTATATGATATTCATTTGGAATTTAAAACTCGAATATGGCATTCAGTCAGGATAGGTGCTAGTAGTAGTACCAGCATAATGATGGACTTGTCTAGGTAAAGAGGCGGCCTTATTCGTCCCAAGTGGCACAATGGGTAATCTCATATGTGCGCTGTGCCATTGTACTGGACGAGGAGAGGAGGTGCTGTTAGGAGAAGAGTCACACATGTTCATCTTCGAGCAAGGAGGAGTAGCTACGCTGGGAGGAGTGCACACTAGACCTGTGAGGAATCTGCCTAATGGAGAGTTGGACTTGGAAGATCTGAGGAGTAAGATTAGACCTGATGATCCACACTACCCTATCACACGTCTCATCTGCTTAGAGAACACGAAAGGAGGGAAAGCTATCTCGTATCAGCACATGACGGAAGTAAGATAATGATACACAAGTATTAGAACATAGACTTTATTGATAACATAATTGCGACTTCGCTGTTTGTTCATTTAGAAATACAGTCGACTCCGCTTTATAGGACCAACATCGGAAATTTTGGCCCTATTAAGCGGAGAACTATTCCGGTCCTGCCAAAAGTGACCCGAATAACCGGTGGTCTTATTAAGCGGAGTCGACTATATTCTAATTCAACAAAATATTTAATGAGTTAGATACGTAAATACATTTTAATTTAAAAGTAGTACATTTTGAACACTAAATTAGTAATAGGATTTATTAAGATAAGAAATCTTAACCTAGACTAACCACACATGTATTCAGGTATCAAAGATAGCGAAGGAACACGGACTGAAGCTACACGTGGATGGAGCTCGCATCTTCAACGCAGCTACAGCTCTCAAGACACCAGTGTCTAAGCTGCTGGAGATGGCAGACTCAGCTAGTTTATCTCTGTCCAAGGGGTTATCTGCCCCAGTAGGCTCTCTGATAGTTGGGAGTAAAGAGTTCATTGAGAGAGCAATCAGGTAGGAATACGAAGTTATGCACATTTAATTATGAAATTATATCATTGGTTATATTGCTTCATAATACAGAATGAGAAAGGTGTTAGGAGGCGGTATGAGGCAGACTGGAGTGCTCGCAGCAGCTGGACTGGTGGCTCTAGAGAAGATGACACTGAGACTACAAGAAGATCACGACAATGCTAAGCTGTTCTCTCTCAAACTAGCTGAGTTAGAGAAGTACGGGATTGTGGTAGATCCTGACGGAGTTCAGACCAACATGGTCATATTCGAGGTGAGAGGGAAGCTGGATGCTGGAGAGTTGGTTGAGAAGTGTCGAGAAGCGCAGAAACTGTATGGAGTGCCTGGAGTGGGGATGAGTGCCCGTGCAGCTGGCAAGAATAGAATTAGAGCTGTGACACATCGAAATATCAGTAAGAAAGATGTGGAAACAGCAGGAGATACCATCAAGACTGTGCTCGAAAATAATTTGTAGGAATTTGACGCAACATACATCTGAGCATGTTTCAATACGTATAATTAAAATTTTATTTTCATATATCATATCGAAAACCTATGTAGATACGTAATAATTAATGAACTTAGATTTCCAACACAGTTGGAATTAAACTTTTCGATAATATGGAACAGGGTGGAAGTCTCCTCTTTAGGTTGGGAAGCTTTCGCTCCTTTTATCAGTACGCTACCTCAAATTGTGCATCATAGTCATGCGCATGAAAATATTGTTACAAAGCGAGGTTTGATTTACTAAGCAGAAGGCGTGTATAACAAAATATTAATTCATGAGTGAGATTTGACAGTATCGTGTAGACATCAATGCCTAAACTGTTGGAGATGGTATACTCAGCTAACTTCTGTCTGTCTAAGATTATCGCCCGAGTCCGTAGGCTCTCTTATTTAATAGTTGGGATTCGGGAATAAAGAGTTCATCGAGAGAGCAATCAGGTAGCGATACAAAGTTACTTAGACATTTAGAAGAGTAATACCACAAATGTTGAATGTAACTATGATCAATTAAAAAGGAACGTCAGTAAGAAAGATGTAGAAACAGCAGGAGATACCATCAATACTGTGCTCGAAAAATATTTAGGATTAGTTGTATAAGATGAAATGCTTGCATTTGATATGTTAACACTACTATTACTAAGAGTATTTCCACTGTTTATGGGCGTCATGATCCGGAACCAAAAGACCTGGCAGGGGATCATATATAATATAAGCTACTGCGTAGCCACTGGGGGGGCAATTATATCTCGCCAACCTATTTGAAATTTTGATAAAGATTATTACTTATAGGCTGACTGAATCGATAATTTACTGAATTTGCATTTACTTAATTAAGTACAAGTAATTTATCATTTAGTGTTGTATTACGTACTCAAATTTGAATCAATAAAATTATTCGTTTCGTGACCCCCTCCACCGGACATATTTTTGTCTAAATGTTGTTGCTTTTGACCGATATAATCAGCCTCTTCCACTCAACTTACTACAGTTACATAATGTTCCTGAAGAAATTAACCTGCGGTTGGCTTAGTGTTTTTTTTTATTTTTATAGTAAGATTTATAGTAAGACCCCAAACTATGGCTTCCCCGCCCAAAATGGCTTAACCCGGAAATGACGCAACAAAACACCTCGCAAAGCGTGGGTTAAGACATACGTATGGTGAGAACTTTTCGCACGCTCCGCTCGTTCTCGTCATTTAAAAAAATTATATGCACCACAATATTTTACATCATAAAGAGCGCTGAGATTTTCGGAAGAATATCCATTCAAACTATGTCAGCTAGTAAATATCTGATAAGAAATTTCGAAATCTACATAGTCTCAATTTACCCTAATTTAGAACCTTCATACTTGTATATATTGATTCCTTCCAAGTGTGATTAATATTTTTACACAGAAAATGGATTTTAGAATTAGACCAAAAACGCGTATATCTAAATTTCCTAAAAATACGTAGATGTTTAAACCTGTAGTTGGCACTGTAACATAAAGTCCCAGGAGTCTGTCCAGGAGAAAGAAAGCTAGTTGAGATATATGTCGCTGTTGTGCCGTCATATCTGGTTTAATCTTCATCCAGGCTTTCTTGTTTCTATCAGATCCTAAATTAACTTTTATTCCTCCTCCTGGATTGGTCTTGGAACTTTTCATCAGACCTAAAGACCTAATTAGTAAAATTTCGCAAAACAAGTAAAACTAGTCTCCAAGTCAATGTACAATCATCATATTAATTAAAGTAGCTAGGGATAAAATGAAGGGCGTAGTACTTTTTCATGTTGATGAAATATGAGTGCACCAAAGTCTGGTAGGAAGTTTGAATACATTTTAATGACATATTGTGTAAATTACAATCAATTTATATGTAAACAATGTAGTAGTTCATTTCTGTTTATAATTTTCAGTGTGTTTTCAATATCTTGTAATTTCAGGCCTTTTTTGTGATACAGATAATGTATTAATTGAATTGGGAATGCTATTGTTTCCAATAGCCTTAAAGGGACCTCTTGTAATATAGCAATCTTTTCAGCATCGTCGTCAGTTAGGCTTAAAGCAAGAAGTGAAAAAATTCTCCTGATTCGTTCATTTTCTTCAGAATTTTGCCTGATAATAAAATCATCTTGACCATCTTCTGAGTTTTCAATTTTGGATATAATTTTGGATAAATCTTCTCTTTTTATAATATCCAATGTATCAATTAAATAATTTACATCAAATCTGCAAAATTTCTCAAATTCGATTAGTTTAATCAAATATTCTCGAAAATCCACAGTAAGGATCTTTGTTCCTATTAGAAATGATAATTGTAAGATGTTCTCTTTGGTCAGGCAACTTTCAATATCCTCGAAAATATTGCAACTTTTGTTAGGAATACTTAGTGAAATTGTAACCTCTTCTTTTCCAATATATTTTAAATTTTCGAACAAATAGCTCTTTCCAATTACTTTAAGAGCGTTGTCCAATTCATCTAATCGAATAAATTGAGAGTCTAAATAATATAATAAATCCATTGGCCTTTTGAAACTTTGTAGGACAGCGATAGGGACACGTAATAAAAAACAGAGATAATTAAAATCCTCTTCTCTAATGTCCTTTCCAATCCTGACCCAGTCAAATCGTCTCTTTTCTTCTTTTGATAATGGTAACATAGTTTCTTTTGTAGTATTAAAATGTTTCTGAAGTTTCTCGGATAAAGAGTTATGGCTGAGAAGATTTAGAGAGTTGATGAGATAGGTTACATCAATTTTACCCATTTTTTTGTTTGAAATTAAGGAGAGTAAATAATCCTCAAATGTATTGTATTTAGTTTTCTTGCCAAGGAGGAAATGAAGATCTTCTATGTTACAATTTGTTAATCCTTCTCTCAAAGTATTCAATATCCGCATTGTTTTGGAGATATTAGAGGTTTTGATTTTCGGAATGTAAATGTATTCATCTACATATAATGATAATCTCGTAAAACCGGATAGTCGCAAATTTTGGCTCAGCAACTTCAAACAAAGTGTATCGCCAACATCTAGATAATGAAATAATCCAGTCAATGTATTTATTGAGAGCCTTGCCTCAGAAGGTATTCTATAAAGGTCCAAGAGATTCTGAAACTTGTCTTTGAAGCTAGGTTTAAATTTACTAGCAATGGTTACAAGAAATTCTCTCTTACTCTGGGGTTCCATAATATTAGATTTAGAATAATTAAGAAAAGTAAATAAAGCTGACACTTTTCTTATTAGTATACTTCACACAATGAATAGGCTTTGCTGTAACCAATCAATTCATCGAATTTTAGCAAAATATTATTGCATATATAGCAAATCAAAATCTTATGTGATTTATAGTAAATTCGTCTCTGGTCCAACTAACTGTGTTAAATTAACTGTATTTGAATTGCAATATTCGAATCCAACTTATTTATCCCTATAATGAATGAATCAAATATCAATAAATCGCATCAGCTGCTCGAAGTTGATAGTAATTGTAAGTTGATTATAATTAATGTAATTTATGTACATCTAATGCTGATTGGTCATAGACTATGATACATCGTATATTATATACGTACAAGGGATTAGAGCAGGGGTTCTCAACCTGGGGTACGCGGGATGTTTTTGAGGGGTACGCTTGGGTACGCCAACTTTACGAGTACTAAGTAATTCTGACTTACTTCTTTTGCGAGAACTCTTGAAAGTAAACCACAATTGTAACACTATTTAATTGAAAAATTGTGTAAGGTTACTTATTTCTAGTGTTTATATTTGGCGCGAATTTATAAATGAACAAACAAAGCTGCGGTTGGTATTTGTTGACCTTCATATGCCGAGATTGGGTGTTTGGAAATAAAATTAACTGAATTAATAAGTGTTTCATTAGAATATATACATGTAATCTCAAAATTAAGTTAACGAGCCAATTCTAAATAGATAAAATCAAACAAAATGAGAAAATCTACACAAAAAGAACACACTCAAACTTGCAAACAAAGAAGATGCTATTCATAGCAATCAAGTAAAGGTATTAAATCTGAACTCCCAATTTTCTTCAGATTCTCCTTTAGCACTTGAACATCTGACAAGCCATGAACACACAAATAAGTAAGAAATTCACCTGTAAAGAAAAAAGGACAATCTAAGTTGTATAATTTAGCAAGTTTTCTTATCATGATACTATCTAAACTGAATTTAAGTTGAAACAACCGAAATTCTTCATTTGAATATGCAGCCCCTTCAGGTACAGCTTTTGACATTTTCCCAAGACCCATTCGATTAATACTCTTCACAATATCAAATCTCTCAAAGGAAATAAGTAGGAGCGCAATTTTAGTCAATTCCATTGATTCTGTTGGAATATTTCCCAATAAATGAGCTAGAAAATCAGAAAGTACAATTTGTTTTGAATTATTTGCAAGAACATCTTTAGCCTTTACGAGAGTATTTCTAAAATTAATCATTTCCTCGCAACAACATATTTTAGGTTCAGTATGAATTTTGAGAAATTCTTGAATCTTATTCGCCAAAGTAGGAAATTTAGTCAATGTTCCATACTCAGATAGCTTTTGCAAGTTCATCGTTTGCTTAGAATACAAATATTTAAATAAGTCGAATCCATTTTCGATAGTCTCCCAAAAACGAACAGGTATTTTGTACATGAACATAAGAGATTGTAGTGTTTCGTCATCATCGAAATATCTACTGATGTTGAGAACAAATATTTTTTCTTCTATCTTGCGGCATTCATGCATGAGAGGTGATAACTCTAGTTTCGCTGGTATACTCTTCCTCATCAAGGTCACATCAATTCCATGGTTAGATAAGAGATTAAGGATATGCTTAGGTTCCAAGTACATTCCCAGGCCGTAAGAACATATGTCTATCAAAACATCATCCATCCTATTAGAATAATCTTTGTCAAAAATAAATCCAAGCTGTCCAATATCAGACAATCGAAGTGCATTTTTCAGTATTTTGACTATTTCTCCAGGATGCTTTTTAGTACTGATATCTTTACTTCCATATATCGCCATATATTCTTCAAGATGCTTTAAACTTTCTCTATACCCCATTGACCTCAAATTATGGGTCAGTTCTTTGATAGAAAGGTACCCAATGCAATCTAGATAATGGAATAATTCGATAGGAGTATCAATTTTAATTGAATAGGGGAAAATGTTGATGTAGAGACTCCTAAGACCTCTGAAAGCGTCATCATTCATTATTTTCGAAGTCTTCAATAGAACTTCTTTCCTTGCAAGTTGTTTGTCTTTGCACTTTTCCATAATCAATACGCTTACTCTGATAATTTACAGAATCAAACCAAATTTTCATTCTATACTACATTTCAGATGTGACTATTCAATTCCAAATAGTATATTAGTTTATTTGAGACTGTCTCCTTTGAATCTGAAACTTAACCTAAGTTAAAATTAACAAAAGTGCAAGGGAAAATTAATTTAAAGTTAAAATATCTCTAATCATAACCATGAATAAAAATATAAATTATAACATTGAAACATCAATGGAATATCTGTAAACCAAGTTGGGTTCGGTGAGAAGATAAAAACATCAAATAAAGGAATTGTTGAAGATATACTACTTCAATTATGTTAGGACATAAAACCAGGAAGTTTTGTGCTCTAAACTGGTCCATAATACAATACATCCAATAAAATGTGACAGCAATAAAGGATACAGTAAACAATAATGAAAATAAATAATAATAATAAATACAAACCTTCTGATCTTAAAGACAGAGTCTGCATATCTTCCACCCAATTAGCATCGCTAGCACTACTCCATCCACAAATTTTCATCAAATGACTTTCTTTCTTCTGAAATAAATCTGTGTATTCTTTGTATATGTCAGCATAGCATTCATCCTTCTGCATCGCCTATGCATATATCCAAATAATTGCAATCAGTTGAGATATCATATGCGTATAATCAGTGTTTCATACAGGATTTGAATGCAAGGGGGACAATCTGGGATATCTAGATATTTAAGGGAGGCAGGCACTAAACCACATCTCTTCATTTTATGCTTCTTTGTATTTCTTATTTTATTTCTGAGAGGGGGGGATTCCCCCCTCCCTAACACCCTCTGTGTGAAACCCTGGTATAATAATAATAATAATACGTAGTTTAGAAACAGTGTACTATAAGAATATATACATATACAGTGAGTGAACCTGCTATAACAACCACTCTATCTAGCGGTCACCTGTATACGTATAACGGTCACTTAAAAACAGTCTGTGGTTAACTTTCCCTTACAGTTAACCTCTATAAAATGGCCACCTCTACATAGCAGTCATTTTTCCCACAGTGCTTTGAAAATTACCTCAAGAGAGCTTGTAGCAACTGGCTTTCCAACTATAGGTTCAACAGTCTCAAGTTTTTCTTCAGGTTTCTGTTCCTCCTAACACATCAAGATTTAAACCAAAAGAAACAGACGACTAGCCGAATAAAATAAAATAAGTTACCTCTTTAGAATCCTCCGATTTTTTTTCATTAGAACTACCAAAATCAGACTCTTGCTTCGATTTTACCTAATGAATTAAATATAATTGATTTTATCTTATATAGTAAAACGCTAGGATTTTTTGTTTGTTTGTCCGAATTGGTTGAAGAATTGGCAAGAGATATGAAAATTGGCATGTAGGTGTCAAATGATGAGCCTATGATTAAGTTCGAAGATCTAAGCGATATTTTCACACCTTAGCAAAAAAAAATTAAAAACAAATTTCCACACCTTTTCTATACAATATATATGGCTTCACTCTCACAATATAAATCATAGTATGGCAACAGAGACTGTCATTGTTATTAATACTTAAAACAAATAACTCATATAGATATCTGAATTACTATATTATATAGTCTAGTGTATAATTATCAATAAAAATGTTATGTATATATTTTCACATTTCGAATATCATATTTTCGAACCAATATGATAAATGCTTTCAGCTGTCAACATGCGATTTTATGGGTGCAGATTTCGAATTCCTTTTTATCATGCACCTAATCTTCTACTGCAGTTATGAATTCATGATTCACCTTAGATAATATAATGACCTTTGTTTTTTAGTATAAAATTAGAAAGCAATCAACCGTTTCTTTGATATCCCAAGGCGCTTGCAGGACAACTCTGCGGACATACAGTGTCCGGAAGTCGCACAGCGCAAGCAAGCGAAGCGCGCTTGTATTCTTTTAAAATCCTACCGAATAAGGATAGTTGGATACCTGCTGAGGTTTCTCAAGCGCTCTCTTGAGGAAGAGTCTACTTCCGGGTCTGTAGAGCAGGTTGGAGGCAGACCTCTTGAGATAGGCTAGGAACCAGCCGGACTGGCTGGCAGGGTTGGGAGCTATGGACACGGATTGACAGTTGTCGTCAGAAGAACACAGGTCTTGTGCGTGACTGGGACTGTCCACTGGGAACACACAGCGGTCTGGTTTGATGGTAGAAGGACAGTGGTAGTTGTGACTATTTAAATTCAGTCATTGAACTAAAACATTACTTAAAGTCAGGTTAGAACAAATACTCACGTATCACTGATCTCAGCATCCGGAATCTCGTCATACACGTAGTCAGCCTTTTTCTTAAAATTGCCAAAATCAGAAATCGTGGCCTGATCTAAGTCTAGATCGTCTAAGGAATTGAAAAAGTTAAAATAGCTCTTTTAGCTTAAATAATGAATGAGTTTAGTACCTAAAGTGAGTCAATAAATCTGATGTTGACACAAATTCAATTGAACAAATGTGATACATACATACACAGTGGAGTTCGCTTATTAGGAAAATTGCTCTATTAGCGACCAATTTTCAGGTCTCAGGTGTAGATTTTGTATTAAATATGTTCCCCTAATAGCAACTTCGCTTATTAGCAACCTTTTTGTGAGCAAAACTCGAGTTGCTAATAAGCGAATTATTCCACTGTACATGGTATATATCGTGTCATTAAAAGTTTTAAACCCCACCTGTAATTCTGAAGTCCTGGTAGGACTCTAGGTACTTGGAGACGTTGTAGAGTTTGAATAGCTTCTTCCTGATGGAAGGAGGAGTCAGTTTAGACTTCTGGATCGCTTCTAGCAGGGACATGACGTGAGGGAGGAGGATGGGGGGAGGTTGCTTGGTTAGGAGTATACTGTAGAACTTTCTAGATGAGAGAGGAAGTGAAGTCAAATGGGTTAGGAATTGGATCAGTGATATATTCAAATAACATAGAATTATGATAGGAAATAGGAATGAGCAGAATTACTGTTAGAAGTAATTTATCTCGACTGATAAGTATTAATACAACAGGAATATTTTATTAAAACTCGATTCAGCCTACGAACTTTTTAACTAATTTTCTATAGTGAAGTCATTTTGGGGAGGAGATGCAATAGAAATGCGGGGTATTTACTATAAATAAATGAGCTTCCGACGGCAATGCTGTCAATCGACAGATTGCCGTCGGAAGCTCACAAAAAGTGCTAAGGCCATTGCCATCATGTTAACCAAAAGTGATAAGGCACATCCGCCTTATCGGCCATGGATAGTGCAGCTCCATTAAATTAATTTTTCCAGATGTATTAGAATATTCACATTTCGTGACTCGTAGGACACACACCTGGAAAAATTCATTTTAGAGTTTTCTAAAAATGGGAAATTTGAAATCTACATTATGAAATATCATATAGTAATCATTGATATCTCGTTTGATTAATTTAATTGCATAATATACATATTAAAGGTGTTAAAATATGAATATACACATCTAAATACCAGAAGTGATGAAACTTCCTAACAAATATCAACAATACACATACATATACATACATCATAAAGAATCACATCGAAAATTTTAAAAAAGTGGTCCCATTGACAACTATTAGTGTACCTCTGGTCTTTGATATAAATTCCAGATTCACAATTCCCCTTCTGAAAATAGGGTGTGGAGATTTCGATGGTGAGAATCAGACAAAAATGGTTTTGATTTACGATATTTGAGATAATTTTCGTTAATGAATGTGTACGTGATAACTTATACTTTAGGTTTCTAGCATTCAACAGCACTCAACTTGTTCAATTGTGTATAGTAAACATTACGTTTCAATTCAATCCCATTAGATCATGTAGCTAGCATATCTTACACCATCTCGTGTAACCAACTGGAAATTCCTAGCTTTACAGTAGTTTCCATCATTCCATAGCAACCATTGGCTTCGCGATGAATTTGACAACAAAGAATCCACTCGTCTCGTTGCTATCCAAGGGCTGGAACAAACACAAATGACAAAAACAATCTTAATCTCTCCACTCATGAGCAAGCAGGGTTCATGTACGAACAGTTCAAAGAGCAACTGCATGTTCCCATCCCACTCCCTAACTCTATCTGGGTCTGAAGGAGGGAGAAAGTTGGACAGGCTCTGAGTCCTGCCCAACTTTCTCCCTCCTTCACACCCAGATAGAGTTCGGAGAGGTAATCCAGCTGGAAGTGCTGCATTGCTCTCAGAAACAACCCATCCTAAGGTCCACTGGGACAGATGGGAAAGGTGATAAGCAGTTTGATGATGCAGGACTGTCACTTAGACTAAATGAATGAGAAGGTGTATATAGCGGATTGTTGGAATAGTAGCATACAAGTACTGTCCTTCCAAAGAGAATTCCTGTCTCACTCACTTTAGGGAGGAAGAACTATCCAGACCTTGTGGAATATCTGTCACTGATAATCACACTTCGTAACAGATGTTGGTAATGACACATTATTCTAGTTCTGTAAGAACAGTCACCAACTACAGAGCTGGTGGCAAGGAGAGTAATGAAGGATATCTGTCTTTTCCACAGGGATTAAGTGGAGACTGGAATGGAGACGTGTTTGAAATTATGAATGTATATAGCATAACTACCTGATATTAGTATCCAGTATATTTAGTAACCAATTGAGTTAAGCAGAGTTGCTATAGGACTATTTAGTACTATTTAGTTGTGATCTGTTATATTGGTAGCAGAATATGGTTAATTACAGTGCATACTGCAATGAAGGTTTCGTAGCTCTGTGTAAACTATACAGCCAATACGCGTTTTAGCAGAAATCGAAGGTACGAAATGTTACGTTATGTTGGACAGTGGATCTTCTGTCTCCCTCGTATCAGATCTATTTTTAGAAGGGTTAAGGATATACGACCGACACCTGCAGAGCAACTATTTACGGTATCAGGAAATAAGATGCAGTCTGTTGGAGAGTAGAATTGAAGTTGCTATTGCTATTGGACATTTAAGATTATCTCAGAAGTTCACAATCGCTTCCTCCTTCATTACGGATTGCATTCTTGGTTAGGTTTCTTAGCAACTCATCAAATTAGCCTGAACTTCGCTGAGAGAATCGCCACTGGACCAACGCTAGGTAGTTCATCCTCCTCAGATTCTGCAGAGAATTCGGAAAGCAGGAATCTTTCGTGTCCAATTCATGAACAAATTTATCCTACAGATTTCGCGCCAATAAACTCAATGGGTTCGGAGATTTAGAATGTTTTGGATTAGTACCGCTGTACGATAACTTCTATTGAATATCTGGATACAAGAACAGAGTTATAATTATGGAATTCCAAGATTTGTTCGCTTCAGTGCCTGGGGTAGCAAACATGGATCAATTTTCCATTCGTACTGGCAACTCAAAACCCGCCAAGCTACCACCCAGAATGATACCCAAATCAATGAAGTGCTTAGTGAGGAATCTTCAAGGCTTCAAGTAGTTCTTGACTTGCACATCCTGTATTAAGGATGGTAGTATTCGATTTTGCATCGATTATAGAAATTCGCATATAATCCTGCATATGATCACGAATTGTCTGTATCCCGATCGATCTGAACTGGGCCGGACGGGTAAGTTAGTTGGATGGCCCGCGCTAGCTCTAAAACCATGAGGCGTGAGATCTTGTCTGCAGGCACAAGCGTCGGGGGTATATGTTCTCTGGATTATAGGAACATGTTCTCTGGACTTTGTATTATATATGAAATCCAACTAAGATTCCGTCGAAAGCTACGTGAAATTGAGAATTCGTGTAAGGACAATTGGTACAACCACATAAACGACAAAAAGACTATTACGAGTTGCATCCAAACCTGAAACAAAACGCATTGGGTTTTCTCTACGAAGCCAGTCCCGTTATGCAGAATGAAGCAGATCCTTGAGTTGATAATCACATGCAAGCAACAACAGTTCAGAGTATGAAATATACAAAATGTCAGTTTAAAAGTTCTAAGTAAACAAGTACAGTAGAAATTCCGTAAACAAAGCAATATAGGTTTCAGCTGATGTAGACCCTAACTCTCTCAGTTATGTATTCGTTGCACTCGAGACAGGAGTTCCTTGTGTCACTGCAACCCTCACAGCTGATAAAGTGACAACACGGTAGGAAGAGAACTTTGCAATCTCTAGCATCGCACAGCTTACATCTCAGCATCTTATCTGCGACTTGTATCACTTCATCTACTGTGGTGGTGGAGATGAGAGATTGGTTACTCTCTGAGGTCAGTGTACTGCTATTCTGCGAATTTTCACAACTACCATTACACGTGTATCTTCTGTACAGATTACTCAATGACATTTTCTTCTTCACAATTCTCCTAACCTCTGGTAGAGAACACACTTTGTAGAGTTTGAATTCCTCACTATTCACCTTATTCACTACTCTGCTCTGTATGCAGTGAGTGGTAGGGTCAGCGTCTGTTAGTTTCAGAGTGTAGAGGCTAGGGTTCAGCTGGTAGCAGGTGTGAATGAGGTCAAATGCGAATGTACTCACGAACCTACTTCCTCTCCACTGCTTGCAGGTTGTATCGCGTATGACGTCACTCACTGAGGAGCGAGTGAAGAATGTCACAGTTTCGAGCAGGTTTTTGTGCAGGATTTTGCCTTCAATGATAGAGTTTGTTTTCAGTTTTATTTTGGAGTCTGACTGTTCAAAGTTTGACATTGACAAGAATACATTTGAGTAGCTCCGTGTCACATCTTTAATGAGATGAGTGGCGAATGTTTTGGTTGTATTGCCTAGCGAGTATTCACAAGTGTGTGGAGAAAATGTGAATAAACCGTCTTTCAGTTGGAATTCCTGCTTCCCGTAGGTGCTGAGCTCACTCGCGATTTTCAACACTTCGTCTAGAGCTTCCATTTTAGGCACATATTGTATGAGCTTGTGTTCTTCTATCAGTTCCGTTGTCATGTTGAAACTGGGTGGAGTTATGTATGAGATCTGTTTGAAGTAAGAACCGTGCTCAGCTTGAGCGAAAAGTGCTAAGAACCGCAGTGCATCCTCTGTGTCAGTGGGAGGTGTTAGATTCCGGTTGATAATGTCACTTTTTAATTGAGATAAAAATGATTTCTTTAAATGGTAGTCTCTCAGCAGGTTTACAGGGAGGTAGAACTTGATGGCTAGCTCCAACTTAATCGGAATGTCTGGGTTGTCAACCTGGTGTAACAAGGAATTCCTCGTGTTAATCCATTTCGTGACGCCCTTGTTGTTAGTGTATTTCAGTCCAAAATAGCTGGTGTCTGTTATGTAGTGTTTGTCGAGAATGTTTTTGAGGAGTTGTAAGCCTTTGGATTCTTTCAGAATGAAATATTCGAATTGACGTCCATCGAGCTCACGAACGAAAAACTGGAGAGTTGCGTGTGAGATAATTTCAGGTATTTGATCGTATTGCGACATTAAAATAGATTTTGATATAAAAAATAATTGAGTAAAATTTGATAATAATATTATTTGGATAGTTCTGAAAATTAATTATTATTTATATACTTTCAGAGAGAAGTGGAAGGACTATTGGAAATAAGGACCAATCAAATTGGATTGGACTTCCAATATATCTATTCATTATTCATCCGAATAACAACTTAAATGTCTGCAGAGGATACTAAATTACACAATAATTTGTACATTCTCAGAGGACAACTAGCGTCTGAATGACAACTCTCTCCTAAACGCTCTTCTTACTTCAAAGCAAAACGCTTCACACGATCTTCTTCTTCCGCAAATTCGCCAATTCACCGAACCTAGTATTTCCTCGAGTCATCGCAGTGTCCTAGATCCCAACTAGAGCGGTCCGGAGTCCCACTCTCTCTGATTGAAGCACCCAAAAAGTCGGGAATACGAATTCTCTTGCAGAGATGGAACATCACAGGGGTGACTATGGAAACGCCGGCCACTCTTCTCGCAACGCCGGTTGTTAGCAGCTACTGAATATCTATCTTTAATTCTTGTATCCGATCAGTCAATTTTTTTCAAACAACGATCTCAATTTATTACTTATTATTAAACCAAACATGTCCTGGTCTTTCGGATAGGCGAGCGGAAACTGAATTATTCCTAGTTGGGTGTAGTTCCACAAGTTTTATACATAATATTTATACGCATATACTTGAAAATACAAATGTGAGGTATAACAGTTCCGTCTATTTAGTTCGTAATAATTATAATGCAAATAATATCATAAAAGAATAGAATCGTATTTAAAATTATGACAATGTAAAATTGTTTCTCAAAACTTTGATACTACAGTCGACTCCGCTTAATAGGGTCATTGTTTAATCGAGCCAACCGCTTAATCGGGACACTTTTGGTAGGACCGGAATAGCTCTCGTACATAGAAGTTAATATAAAACATTTCCGGTTAATAGGGTTCTCCGCTTAATCGGGTCAAAATGTCCTCTGACCGATGTGACCCTATTAAGCGGAGTCGACTGTATTTTTAAGTTTTGTCACATCTTAAAATCGAATCGTAATGTTAACAACCCTTCAACAATATAATTAAAAATTACATGTATCATTTGAATGAGTCATTGTATCTGTGAAATAATTATCCGAAAAGAATGGCAACTAGAGCTAAAGTATCTGGGCCGACGATTCCATTTCCCAGAAATAACAAACTCCAGAATAAAATCAACCTACTGGGAGAAGTGATCGAGAGAGAGAAGATGGAGGTCAGGAAAATAGGAAAAAAGATGAGAGATCTTATCGAAAGAAAAGAAAACGAAGTCATTAAAGAGTTGGAGGCTATTTGGGAAGGAGTGAGAATTAAAATTGAAAACGAGAAAAAAGAAGCCCAGAAAACGATTGATGCGATCGAAACACACGCGCAAGAAATCTCTTCGCTCTTAAAAAAAAGTAAACATACTCAATCTCCCCAACTTCTAACAGAGATCGATAAAGAAATGGAATCTGTGAGGGACATCGATATTCCCATCCCTTACGTCCAGCTCACCTGGAGGTTAGATGAGCTGAGGGAGAGTATCAATGCCATGTGCCGATGTGAGCAAGAGTTCCTAGAAGAGTCTCATCAGTTGAAATGGAGCACATGCGAGAGAGGAGAAGGAGACACTCAACTGTATACTCCATGCGGGATAGCAATAAACTCGGTGAGTGGCAATATCTATGTGGCAGATAACTGGAAACATCGAGTTCAAATATTATCACAAAGGGAGATGAATGATCTTCAAATGGTAAAACCAGAGAACATCCTGCTTAGAAAAGAATCTATCTACAAGCAATGTGACACAAGGATACTTAAATTCAATGCTTCAACTGAAAAACTGGAGAAGTCAAAATTGTATGACTTCAGTCTGAGAGGTATTTGTACAGACAACGTGCTCATTTATGTTGGTAACTACAGAGGAATGAAATTAATCAATTTAACTTGTGACTTGACCAGAGAGAAAGAGATTAAACTATGGTCTAAATACTGCAAACAGTACATTACGAAGATCCGCGATGTTTCTCTCGCACAGAATGTCTTCTATGTTTTATTTTCCGACACAGACAATCCTATACAAGCTTTTTCGAAGGAAGGAATCGTAACGAGGTGTGTCATTCAGAAGGACAGCATTACAAACGCGTATTTCTTCTGTCTAGATCAGCAACTCAACCTGATCGTCTCAGATACGGAGTCTCTGAAGTTAAGATATTCTCCAACGATGGAAATCTTCTTAGTCGGTTATTCAGGCCAGGAATGTTGACTGATCTATCTGGAGTGGCTGTCAATGATCTGGGATGTGTTTTCTCAGTGGATTGGAGTCAGTATGATCGACTGCAAGCGTTCACTCCTCTCTGATAATTCTCTAGGTAGACCCACTTCTAACACCTTATTTTATTTTCATTTGAGCTTGCAAATTAAGCCAATTTTATATACTAAATACATATTACTCAATCAATTTTCAATTAAATGTCAGTGTCAACAATACATATAAACGAGGGTCTAAAACGTGTCATCAGTCAATAAAGCTTTTATTGTGAAGCTTAGATGCAGTTTTGAAGGCTTTCAATTCTGCATCTGATGAAAAATATTCTCTGAATAGGAATTTAAGTCCCAAACTACATAATGCAGTCTGGTTGATATCGTTGCTGATAATCCCGGTTTATTTCTATTACCGGTACATTCTAGCTACGAACAACACCTTACAAGTATGTATACGACAAATACGTACATGCATACGCAAATGAATGATATATAATTATTACCTATGTGCATTCATGGAATTAGCTTTCCAGAAGTATTCCTGACATGTACCATTGATACACTCGGCAACAACAGAATTGATGATGTAGCAGTCCTCATTGCTAGAACACTTGGGCTCATAGCGAACTAGTCCACCTACATCCACCAGCTTGATGACGTCATCTTTAGAAGATATGTAGAATTGACGCTCTTCAAAAGGAATTAGTTGAAATGACTTGTTGGTGTAAAGATATTCAAGGAGGGAGGCTAAATGAGTAAGATTATAAAAGATAAGAAAAGTTTAAAACATAAATATTCCATTTCTGGAAGCAAACACATTCAGAAACCGAGTTAGAACGATTGACTAAATTAAATCTAGCCAGAACCTAATTCATAGACTAAGGCCTGATATTAACCTCAATGGGACTAGGAATGAAGTAGAAGATAGAATTATGTAGATCACTTTTTAGCAGTAATTCCACAAATAATTATATATATAATGATTATATAATGATTACAGCGCGCTACTCTTTCTTGCGCTGCGCGGCTTACGGACTTTCCAAATCAACACCCCTGAAAACCCCATGTCAACCGTTGGAATCTAGTCTCTAGTCGATTTTTGATATTTGTTTACTTTATGTATCTAATGTAAACAAAGGTAAACAAATAATTTATCATATCGAACTGAAAATATGATATTCGAAATCTACACCCCAAAAAACCCCATGTCAACCGTTGGAAGCTAGTCTCTAGCATATTTTTCAAAATTCGTCAAATGGTGCGAAAATATGTATATAAAAGTGTGAAAATTTCCCTTAGATCTTAAAACTTAATCGTAGTTATATCATTTTACACCTACATGCCAATTTTCAAATCTCTATGACTTGCCAATTCTTCAATCAATTCGGACAAACAAACAAAAATCAACCTCATGTCAACCATTTAAAGCAAGTTTCTAGCATATTTTTGAGATTTGTTTACCTTATGTATCTAATGTAAACAAAAGTAAACAAATTAATTATCAAACTTACTTGAAAATATGATATTTGAAATCTACACCCCTGAAAACCCCATGATACTCGTTGGAAGCCAGCCTCTAGCCTATTTTTTATATAATAATTATATAATAATTATATAATAATTATATAATAATTATATAATAATTATGTAATAATTATATAATTATTATATAATTATATAATTATTATATAATTATTATATAATTATTATATAATTATTTTATAATAATTCAATAATGGGGGTAATTAACGGGGAGATAATATGAGGACAGGATTGTGGTTGAGTTTGTTGTCTCACTATCGGACGGGAAATAGTGCACAGTTTGATTGGTCCGATGTCAAACGTGTATATCTCCTTCAATTTTGTGATCCGTGCGTTGAATGTTTGCTTATGGGTTTTGATTTTAAAATATAATGTAGGTATCTAGTTGGTTATCACTATGAGGAGGGGGTATAGTAGGGGTATGTCGGATGTTGGAGAGGAGGTCCTGGTAAATTGCTGGATGAACGTGGTGTGCATTAATGTATGCATTGTATAGTTGGAAGAGATACGTATTGAGTAGCAGGATAAGACCGGGCTCCTTGTCTGCGGACAGGATGCTTACTTTCTGTTGTTTTAATTTGGTTTGGACTTTCCGTAAGATGGTGTTATATTTATAGTATGTTCTATTTTTCCTTCTTTCGATCGGGAATTTGGTTATCGGTGGCATGTTTCTTGATAGAGTGAGCAAGTGTTTGAATGGGGATAGAAATGGAGTGGTTATTTGCTCGGTGGGTGTCTGAAAGCTTTTGCCATATTCCAAGTTCGTAAGACCAGCGCTGCTACCTGCTGATCATCTGTGGAGTATAGAAAGACTGGAGGAGTGTAATACCATTCATTTGGTAACGGCTTGGGTGGTGTGATGGTTTTTACCATGTTACTAGGGCGTTCAATAAGTCTTGCGGGCCATGATATATTTCGCAGACTATAAAAGTGTAAACAAATCAGTTTTCATCTATAACACAACCTTATATCTTAGCTTGATTTACTGAAAATCTTAGCTTGATTGAATGAAAATTACAAATTTCTGATCAATTTATTCACACATCATTTCAACATACTGGTAAAATTATGGCTTCCAAGGATGACAATTTTAATCTGAAATGGAGAGCTTACATTGAGTTTCGCACAAAACTCCGCATCCAGCCGGTACTCATCTACAACGAGTTGCAGGAGGTATTGTGCATGGACTGCCCTTCCAGATCAACGGTAGAGCGATGGGCTGCACGATTTCAGTTTGGAAATACAGACGTGTCAGATCTACCTCGATCTGGGAGACCGGTGTCCGTCAGCACCCCAGAGAATGTTGCTCTAATCGAGAGCAAAGTCAGGGAAGATAAGTGTATAACAGTCGAGCAGTTAGAGCAGAGTATGGAGATTTCATCGGGGGCCATTCATTCCATTCTGACGACTCAGCTTGGTTTCCGATCCATTTGCGGTAAGTGGGTCCCCATAACCTCGGCGATCAACAAAAGCTCGCACGTGTAAAGACTGCCAAGAAACTCCTGGAAACCTATGACGGTTGTGATCCTAGACGCCTAGCTGAAGTTATAACCGGGGATGAGACTTGGGTCTATTATTCAACCTCTTACAGCAAGTATAAAATGCGATCATGGGTGAGAGGGGACGAAAGACCGGCCCAAATTCCTAGGCCCGACTTCAGAAAACCGAAGGTCATGTACCCGATTTTCTTCAATAGTAGTGGAATAGTCTTGCAAATACCTTCTGAAAGTGGTAAACATTAAACGCAACGTTTTTTACAGAGAAAGTACTTCCAAACCTAATAAAAAACGTGGAAGAGCTCCGTCCCAAGGCTAAAATGAGGGGAATAAAATTATTGATAGATAATGCTAGCTCCCATACACCCAAGCTCACTAAATATTTCTTGGAATCAGAGGGGTTAGATTTACTTCCACACCCACCCTACTCACCAGACCTAGCTCCTTGTGATTTTTGGCTATTCCCCAAGCTCAAAATCTACCTTCAAGGCAGGGAATTTGAGTCGAAACAAACCCTCGAGTCGGCCCTGTACCACTTCTTCAAATCCATCCCCGAAGAAGAGTACAGAAATGCATTCATAAAGTGGGTGGAAAGATTGAAACGCTGTGTAGAAGTAGGAGGAGGGTATTTCGAATAAATAATACATTGAAACGTATTCTATGACATTTATTTATTATTTTATGGTATGACCCGCAAGACTTTTTGAATGCCCTAGTAAAGTGGTAATGTCTTGCTGACTTTTGTTCTGGGAGTTTTAAGTGAGTATATGATTGGCAGTCGTGTTCGATATAGATAGTAGTAGGTAGGGAGTAGGGTTTTCAATCCCGGGATCCCGGGATTTGAATGTCAATCCCGGGATTACCTATGCAATAAATTCAGGACTAGACTTGGTGATACAACGCTTGACAACCTTTGCTTCATACGAAATAATCGACCTCAAATAAATAAAAACTAAAACTTCATTTAAAACTTATCATACAAATATTATATCATTCATTACATCCTAATCTTCATCATTATTGTAGAAATAATTTATTCTATTTAATAAAGGTTTTACAAATTAATTTCATCTATACTAGATTAAGCATATTATATAGTGCGAAATATTCAATCCCGGGATCTCGGGATTGAGCATCAGGTCAATCCCGAATCCCGGGATTGCAAACGCTAGTAGGGAGGCAGGTAAGGCACTTAGTCCTACCCCCCTAATAACATTGAGTTTTAATATATAAGATGACTATTACTATACTCGTATTATTATTACAATTTACTAGACAATTACTAAGACTTTTCTATGAATCAGAATGTCTAAAGGTTATTACTTAAGTATTTAATTAATCATCCCCACACATCAAATTATCTAACCTAAGCAAATAATTAATTTGTGTATGTCTATAAATGAAACAATGCGTTTAACCATAGAGGACAAATGCAAAACGATAATCATCTTGCCTTAAGTTAATTTTAAAACTTCCTATTTCTTCACAAGTGAGGTAAGTCAGTCCGAAGTTATAGAGATGTAATAAATAATTCCTATATTACAATTACGATTACATATTACTATTACCCCAGGCCTGTTCCCCAGATTGCATTAATTGCAAACTAGCTCCTGTAGTTAAACGGATTTTATTCAACGACTAACAGGACAGGACGCTTAACGGGAGAATAAAGGTAAATACTGAAAAAAATTCTGAAGAGTAAAATATCTTTTTATTGGCTTAAATAGCATTTATAGCAGCATAACTAATTAGTCTTTTTATTTTAATTAACTAACAAATGAGTAGTTATTCTTAGCATAACAATTCCACCAAAAGAGATACAAACAATCACAAGGTGGAGCCAGGAGGGTTATCGCTTATAGATTTGTGGTAGCGAATTAGAAGTGGTCGTATCTTCTCATTCACAGAATTACCAGCACGAGCATTCCTGCATGATCTGTACACAAAAATAAATACGAAATATAAGTAATTCAGATTCAAAATGAATCTGTACAGCAGTAAGGATATGCCTAGTGGGTAGAACAGACCGGGGAGACAAGCACCAAACTCTGGACAGGAGTAACTGTTGAACTGTTTCAGAACGCCGATGTAGCTAATGGCTACAAGAGTTATCACGGAGAGAATGTGAATATGATCAATCCAATGAGAACGATTGAAGTAGCTACTTTGAAGTGAAGACAGACTGATTTACTGGAGAGATAAGAACTTCTGTCAGAAAATAGCCTCGCTTCTTGCTCTCTACTTTTGAGGTGTAAATAGAAACAACGGGAATAGTAGATGTACAAGCATAAGTCGATTATCACGAAGAATGTAATCAAAACGAAGAATAATAACTGAGTGAGTTGAGATTCAAAGAGGAAAGCTGGAGTGTAATACAAGAAAGTGAGCAAAAAGAGGCGAAGAACAACGCAAGCCGACCATCTCATAATCGTGTAGGCGTATGGAGAGTGAAGGTATGCCAGCCAGAGCACCTTCATTAGGAGAGCGAGGACTGGGATGTAGCAGATCTGGGAAATTTCGATGAGAAAAATAAGATGTTTCTCGCTGGCACTGTAACTATCTATCAGCCGTTTGTTATTAACGAGAAAAAACAAGGTAGGAAAGAACACAATCAGAGAAGAGATGTTATTCTTAAGCTCTAACAAGAGAATAATGATGATAAAATTGGAAAGGACAGCTTTAATTTGGAGATTTTTCAGATGATTTTCATAGGATATCCTGCCCAAGTTCTCTAGACGGATGAATTTAATATCCTTGTGCAATAAGAACCTCTTACGCACATAGTAGATTAACACGATGATAACTAGCAGACAGAAAGAGGCTGCGCATAGTGACATCACTACGAATATCAGCTCTTCGAACAAGTGAGATGTATCGTGCAAGTTCGTGTTGTTCATTGTCATATTATCAACAGGTATTGTAAAGTAAAGAATATTCAAATTATTTGGAATATTCAAATTATTATATATATATTCAGTTAGTTGAGCCAACTTTGAAAGTGACAATAATAAGAAGTACGTATGCATACAATGAAAGTAATGCTGTAAGATATATAATGTTTCAATCGATGCAAATCTGTATGACATATCAATATTAATATAAATCAGTAGCGGCTAATATTTACTGTAAGTATTCTGGGAATTGAAATTAATTAGAATAAGTAAACATTTTTAGACGTACGTATTCAAAAATGTAAATATGCATACTGTAAATAAAGGGGCTGGAAATCTGGGATCTTATATTATATCATTGAGAATTGAAAATCTTACGCGTGCATATAGTATTCCCTCTTATTAGAATATCCCCGAGGTCTTCAAGTTTGAAATATATACATGTGAGTCACCCAATATATAAGCTTGCTATATTAATTTTTTCCAAAAGATAATTACTATCAACTGTGCCACTCTGTGCCACTTGCTACTAGTCATGACCATTATATATGATGATATCATGTGGATCAAGGTGGCACAAGCATATTAATTATTAGAAAGAATGAATCTAAAGAAATCTTCTAAACTACGTGATTCGAATTTGTAGAACCCGAATTTGATGTCAGATTTTCAGTTGAAGCTGTAGCAAGGCTGGATTCGGTTAACCGGTTAACCGGCTAACCGTCGTCAATTACGGTTAACGGTTAAGAAAATCTTGGATCGGTTAGCCAATCTGCTTTATTTTCTAAATATTTAGACTAATTTCATTGTTTTTCGATGGAGATTCATGAATATTACTTCTAAAATTTTGATATTACAATATTATTTCTATTTTTCTAACCAAATAGTATATGTCGAGGCCACTGAAAATTGTAAATTTTTCAATATCAGCAGGTTAAATATTAGTCGACAAATCCATATTTATACTAATTAATATTGACATCGGTTAACCGGTTAACCGCCCTCGAGGAAACCAAAATAACCGAGCCCGAATATCGGTTAACCAACCCCAGCCCTGGCCTGTAGTTTGAGCGAATTGTATACCAAGGATAGACCCATTTTAGTGCTAATTAGCATGGCCTATTACATAAGGCCAAAGGCCAAACAGTAACTTTCGGATTTTGGACTAGGGATGCAGTAGAAGATGGTTGAACTAATACAAGATCTGCCTAAAATCATTACCCATGCAGAATAGAACTTAGGAATGTACTACCAGCATATAGTATAAATATGGTATCAAAATACCCATATCCGAGAATTCAAAAATTTTCGCATCAACCTATTCGCAGCTCAGTTCTATGCGAAAAACTTTATATTAAAAACACTTAGAGTGTCCTTAAACCGCCTCTGAAAATCAAAATTCGTCTTAACCGTAGAATGCCCAGAGGGGACACAGTGTCCCCGATATCGCGGATGTCTCCCAGCCATTTTCTATGGCACTGAAGCCATACAAATGCTGGGCATTCTACAGTTAAATATAACCTACTGCGCAATAATATGATGACTAATCAAAATTTTAACAATGGATACTTTGACACCATATTTATATATGTTGGTAATACATTCCTAAACTCTATCCTGCGTGGTTCATGATTTTAGGCAGCTCACGTATTAGTTCGACCATCTTTTACGGCATCCCTAGTCCAAAGTCCACAAGTTACTGCAAGGCCTTATGTATAGTAGGATGTGGTGTTAGTTATGTTAAAGTTTTGTTTTCAAATATAAGGTTTTAATATAACAAGTTATAGATTATATCCGAGGGTTATTCAAAACATGCTTGGCTAATATTTTCGAAAACTATCGTATTTTTCGAATGGCGGAACATTCGTCCCCGAAATTCGTTGCATGAGTTAAAGTTTATTAGAATTAATTTGAATCTACATAAGTTCATTCATTTACTTATATTCAGAGGCGTAGCCAACTGAAATTTAGGTTTCGGCCTAGGTATGGCCAAGGTGCAGTCAGTGTGCGGCACAAAATTGTTGGGTTGAGACCTTGGCTCAATGTGCCGCACCCTCGCTACACTGTTTATATTCATATCGGCTAAAGCATGTCAGTTCATTATCTTTATCTCCGCCCCCAAATTCCTCCTTGACATGCTGTATTCCTTATGAATCTCGTCTTAAAATTCCTGAAATCGCAGTATTAATTAACTTTATATAGCCCTGTATCGCTGGATTAATCTTTTATTCTCTGAATAGGAATAAATGTTAATCCAACATTATATTCATTCCATATATTCGATGAATGTTCCATGCAACCAATATTCTATTGAATTTTCCGTGAATTCAGACAAAATTTCAATAAGAGTAAAACATCTTTATACACTACTTAAACAATAAAGGTAATCTTCAGGTAATCTTAAAGTCATTATTTAGCATTACTTATACATCTAACCATAATCTTTCAAAAAAATAAGCATAGCATTATTATTATAATCACATGATGAAATTATGCATTGTATAAAGATCGGTGATAGCGATTTAGAAGTGGTCGTATCTTCTCATTCACAGAGTTACCAGCACGAGCACTCCTGCATGATTTGTACACAAAAATAAATACGAAATATAAGTAATTCAGATTCAAAATGAATCTGTACAGCAGTAAGGATATGCCTAGTGGGTAGAACACACCGAGGAGACAAGCACCAAACTCTGGACAGGAGTAACCGTTGAAAAGTTTCAACGCAACAATATTGATAATCCCGACAAGAGTAATCACGCGAGAGAATGTGAATATGGTCAAACCAATGAGAACGATTGAAGTAGCTACTTTGAAGTGAAGACAGACTGATTTACTGGAGAGATAAGAACTTCTGTCAGAAAATAGCCTCGCTTCTTGCTCTCTACTTTTGAGGTGTAAATAGAAACAACGGGAATAGTAGATGTACAAGCATAAGTCGATTATCACGAAGAATGTAATCAAAACGAAGAATAATAACTGAGTGAGTTGAGATTCAAAGAGGAAAGCTGGAGTGTAATACAAGAAAGTGAGCAAAAAGAGGCGAAGAACAACGCAAGCCGACCATCTCATAATCGTGTAGGCGTATGGAGAGTGAAGGTATGCCAGCCAGAGCACCTTCATTAGGAGAGCGAGGACTGGGATGTAGCAGATCTGGGAAATTTCGATGAGAAAAATAAGATGTTTCTCGCTGGCACTGTAACTATCTATCAGCCGTTTGTTATTAACGAGAAAAAACAAGGTAGGAAAGAACACAATCAGAGAAGAGATGTTATTCTTAAGCTCTAACAAGAGAATAATGATGATAAAATTGGAAAGGACAGCTTTAATTTGGAGATTTTTCAGATGATTTTCATAGGATATCCTGCCCAAGTTCTCTAGACGGATGAATTTAATATCCTTGTGCAATAAGAACCTCTTACGCACATAGTAGATTAACACGATGATAACTAGCAGACAGAAAGAGGCTGCGCATAGTGACATCACTACGAATATCAGCTCTTCGAACAAGTGAGATGTATCGTGCAAGTTCGTGTTGTTCATTGTCATATTATCAACAGGTATTGTAAAGTAAAGAATATTCAAATTATTTGGTAGTGGCTAATTTGATAACTAATATATATATATATTAGTTTAGAGTCAATTTTGAAAGTTATTTCTATACAAAAATACTATGAAAGTGATAGTGGAGAGAATTTCTGGTCCCATGCAGATCTATTACAATCCAATACATTACAACTCAGGCTCTATTCCATATCTGAATATGAAAGACATGCTACTGGTATAATTTTACAGTAAGCATTTGGGGAAATCCTTTTAAACTTACGTAATATATTGGCTATTCAACAACTTTCTCAAATGAATATATTATGGTTGAACCACGTTATAAAGAGTTCAAAATTTGAAAATTGCAAAAATGCCCTATAGTGGCCAAAAAAGATGTCAAAATCTGTAATTGATTAACAAAACCCCCAAAAGCCCCCTTTTGGGCTTTGTATAACCTAAAATGCTTGCTTGGATCAATAACCTGGAAGTGTTTTTATTTGCAAAATTTCAAATTTCAAATCTCAATTTTTGGCGCCAATTGACGTAGAATTGTCTCCTCTATGAGATGACTGGTCAGAATCGCGTTACATTTGAATGAAGCTTTGACTTAAAAACATCATAACTCGCAAAAAAAATTCATCGCGATCAAAGAGCCATTGAAAGAGGAGACAATTATCAGGGATTTACTTACTACTTTTTTTTTACTTGCTACTTACTACCTTTTTATTTTTTTGGAAGAAAATAAAAGGTAGTAAGTAAATATTCTGGATGGCGAGCAAAAAAAAAGTAGCAAGTAAATTTCGCGAACACCTTGATGAAATGGAAATGGTTAAATTATGAAAATTCTGATTCTGAAATGCTCAAATATTTCTGCAAATCGCTCGATGCGCCCTCGTTTCGGTCTTATACTGCACAATCAATAATTTCTTCTCCTCACGCCAACCGGTCAACCGGTCAAAAAATAAGTAGCATGTAAAAAAAAAGTAGTGAGTGAGTAAAACAAAATCTAAAATGGAGGAAAAAATAAAGTAGCAAGTAAACGTTTGGCAAAAAAAAACCCGCACAACTTTTTTTTTTGCCAGTTCTGGAATCCCTGACAATTATGTCGATTGGCACCAGAAATATGAGAAAATTATGAAAACTCACTGAGTTATGATGGTTAGAAGAAAAGCCCCAGATGGGGGATTTTTTTTGGCATATAAGATATAACTAAACATTATAACTTTTTGTGTGTCCAAATAGAGTTTTTTTAACTTTCAAAACTGTGCTCTTTGACGAAAATTAAATCTTAAGGATACTTTCGTTAATTCGAAATAGAACTAGCAACGAGTGCTAACTTCGTCATTTTATTTTGTTTACAACAATTAAGAATATGCATAACAAGTTATATTTAGGGAAACTTTTTTAATTTTCCTTCTTGTTTATGAACTCTTCAACATTATTATACTTGTATTATTTTAATGTTTAATTAATTAGTGTAGGAAATCTAAATTTCGACCTAGAACCTGTAGTCTCTCCGTTTTGGAATATTCTTATAGTTATTTGTACTTTGCGATGGAGATAAAATTTTTAGTGGATTCAAACAAAGAGAACTCTTAAAAAAATTAATAAAAAGTGATTTAAAAAGTTTCAACTCCGCATATTTTCCTAAGCTTTTCGTAAGTAGTCCAGAAAGTGATGGACCAGGGCGCCATTCGAGTCCAAATCGGGAAGAATCCTTTATAAAGTGAAAATATGCCTTCTCTCCTAATCGATTTAACTAAACAGTCAATCGTAGATTTGTAGTAGAGACCTCTACCGTCCTTGGTCGGTTGATTCATGACTCGAGTCTTTATCACATCTGCAGGGGTACCTGAATGGAAGTTTAATTTTAAAAGAGAAACATTTTTGATATTCAACATAGATTGCATTAGCTTTACATCTCGTTAATTACCGAAATGTTACGATCGTTACAAACCACCAAGGACCACTGTTTTAGACAAAATCATTGCAAAATTCTGAGAAAATACGCGTATTGATTTAGACCTGAAAATATGTGTCCAAAATTTTCGCAGCTTTGGTTATAAGACAAGCAAATTAGATATTCGTAATATTAACAAATATGACTTCTTTGAAGAAAAGTGAAGAACCAAACAAGAAGGATTTTGCTAAAATAGCACATCACTTCTATATCGCATGATACTATTTTGACAGGGTCGAATGCTTACAAATGTTTATGAGTTGCTAGAGAGTATTTAGGCCAAAATCAAATAGAACCATACTGATGGTATTATGGTACACAACCTACCCAGAGTGGTAGCGGAGAGACCAGCACAGACAGAGGAGAGCACATGAGTGAGACTATTGTCCTTCAGGTCTGTGTACCTCAGTATCAGTCTCTTGGCCTTGTCATAGGTGGCCAGGTCCCCGAGGGTCACAAGCGCCGCTCGCTGACAGCTGGGGACGACGCCACGCCACAGCTTCAGGAGTCCCTCCTCCCGGGTTATGGTCGCGACCGCGTGCGACAGTCCTCTGTAGCGAGGCCTGAGTCCCTCCAGCTCTCTGCGTCCGTCCATCTGACAGCGGACTTTGATTAGGTCCATCGGGGTGACAATGAACTGTCCGATGACACCTGCCATCAGGCTGGCTAGAATGGACTTGTGTAAGGGGAAGTGTCCGTCCGCGTTCTTCTTGAGCACGTTCTCCCTCAGGTACTCGTAGGAGCTCACTCTCAGACTGGTGTAGAACAGGTGCCGCACAACAGCCGGGGTCAGACCGCGCCACAGTTTGAAGAACCCCTCCTCACGAATGACCCCCAACCCTACACCCACCATCCCTCTCCGCGCCCCCTTATGTCCCCTTCCGGACTGCTCGCCCTGTATCTGCAGGCGGGTCTTAGTCAGATCGAACGGGAAGGTGAGTGTCTCGGCGATAGCAGCCGAGAAGGCGGCTAGAGAGATCTTCAGCACATGTTTGTTATACTTAGAAGTTAGGGCAGACTTGTGCGCTTGTAATGCATCTGAATTTTGTTGAGAATGCATTGGAAGGGAAAGCTCGATTCTATTGCGAATATCGTATTACAACCGTTATTACAATATAGTACTCAAGTGAAAGATGTTGTGTGGTGAAGACTACTGTAGCATATACAGAATACAATACACAAAGGAAAGGTGACAAGGATACACGAAGGTAAACATAACTATGCATTGTGCTGTGCCATAGAAGTGCCATTGCCATAGAAAATGGCTGTGAGACATCCGCGATATCGGGGACACTGTGTCCCCCGTGGGCATTTAAATAAAGCGAGTGTATAGAAGGTATATCACATATTTAGCTGTGAATGTCTGTTACATGTAGTATCTACCAAATAAGTTCCCTGACTGGAAGTAATAGATACTGCTACGTAAATTACTTTTAAATTTAATTGTTTCGTGCCAAGTGGAACTATTCGTACTCGGCGCAGAAACGGAATATTATTACATTCTGAAATGTTCCCTTTTGGAGCGGAACAATTTGTATATTACTTACATGGATAAGAATTCAGCTGTGATTAACTAATTGAGAGCGCATTCGAAATCCTTGCACAATCGACTACGAACTAAATAAAGGAATGTGGAACATTCTAATCAATTCAATGAATAATATCAGACAAGTGAAAGTCTTCAGCTTACCTACATCCAAGCAGTTCTTCACTCTCTCTATCCAGTTGCTCTTCAACAGCTCCAGAATGTCCAGTTGTCTGCCCTCCTCCAGGATCATAATCTGAGTGCCGACTCGGGACTTATTGCGGGCCTCATCTCCTCCGTCCACTCTACGACACAGGTTGATGAGGGGAGCTACGTTGGGATGGCGTAAGGTGTGTAGGAGGGTAGCTTCGTGGGATAGGATCTCATCTGAGAGAGTGTCGCAGTCTACTAACACCTCTTTGCTTGTGTCCTGTTTCAGGCAAGTGGAAATGCTGGGACACTTCTTCGATACGATTCTGATCGAGCGCCAGTTTGATCCTGAACCTAATCACAAAATTTTAATTTATCGATATGATTCATCGCCAATAATAGAAGAGTAAATTAGGAAAAGTCGATTTGAATAAGTCCGATTTGTAATTACTAATAATTATTCATTATTATCTACTGATGAAATAAAATTGAATTTGAAAATACAAATCTTGAATTCTCTATAAATACGTATACGGCTATTGGTGACAAAATTCTTGCGGGGCGACTGAAGATATTTCGTCATAATACGCCTTGTTACGCATTCAAATATTTCCGAATAATCACTTAATAGGACGAGTAGTCCTGTCACCATCTATGTGTGAAGGCATCGTGTGTGGTCATCATTATATTCACACCTCAAGTACGTCATACGACTCAGTTTACGAATAGTTTTCTCTACAAAATATGCGTGACACTTGAGCTGATACATCAAGTATTGCCCAGAAATGACGAAATCAATAATCTCGATTCTAGACTACGTCTCGGATTTAATATCAGGGATTATCATTGTGAATTACATAACTAAATGAAGAAAATAATTATGCGAAGAAAAGTCGAGTCATTTGTAGACAAAACTAAAACTGAAACAGACAAGTAAAATAGAACTTAGTTATTACGAACACGGATAATACGAGCAGATCTTGTTTCCCCTACGGAGGAATAACATGTAAATCCATACTGTCCAACCTAGTAGCTACTTCAAATCGGGATTTCTAACGTGGGCCAGACCGTAAACTTTGAACCCAAAATTTGGGCTATATTATTTATGGCAGACTATGGATATTCCATTTAGTAGTCATAATGATGAATATGGATAAAATACATATTGATCTATGTACGTATCATCAATAGTATATAAAATGATGGCAGTGTAGTGCTTTCAATATTCAACTCAAGGATGCATCATTTATAAATTTAGTATATTTTAATTTGGTCAACCAAGGGGTTCGGATAACTGACGTTCTACTGTATATGGCTTCCCAGCCCAAAATGACTTAACCGGAAATGAGTTAGCAAAATTCATTGTCATTGAAGGGTTTTAATAACGAGGTTCTACTGTATGTTAGATGCTATATGATAATGACCTGATTCAGTCTTAGCTGCGTACATAATAGAATTCAGTCCGCTAGCGATGAGGGACTTTATCTTCACCCTCCGCAGTTTCCCACAGTCGAACAGGCTGTTGTTGTAGCCCTTAGCTTCTGTGTAGGAGAATCTACTCGCTCTACCTTTCCTAGGCTTATGGTGCGCAGAATCCATGTCTCCTACAAGGTAGTAGTAAAATATAATCGCAGTTTAAAACTTGTTAGAAAAGGCTCTACTTTGCGTAGTACATTTGCATATGTACGTACGTATTAGGGACATACCTAATTGGTAATGCGGAAATGGTTCGACTGAGTTGAAATTAGGCATTTAAAATTCCGGAACCGTTCCGTCAAGATCCGTAAATTAGGTATGTCCCGTATTAGATAAGTAAGAGCGTAAAGACACACAATAAAGTTGAGGCAATTAACATTTTTGATTCAAAAGACGATCTAAGCTGGTCTCCTCACCATGTAGTTTCACATCTATCAGTTCATCAGATTCCAGCAGTCGCTCATTGTATATCTTGGTATCAAAATGTGCTATGTTGATGGTGGTATCGGGCTTGGAGATGTGTGTGAAGAGAATGAAAGTAATGCAGAAGAGAAACAGCACCGCCAGCGTCCATCTGTAGCGGTTCCGGAATGGAGAGAAGAGAGGAAGTCTACGGAGGTAGCGGCGGGCTCGAGTCACGCCATCCATCAAGTTCTAATGAATGTAAGCAAATCTAGCAAATAAGACTCTGTGTTTCTCTATCATGGATTGATAGCTGTCAGGAAGTACTGGCAGTGCCGTCCCAAAGTGGTACGGCGCCACTGCCCATACTAAACAAGGCCGTAGACAACAGGTGTGAAATGGTCCGGTTGGGACTAAAAGTGGTCAGGTTGAAACCAGTCCGACCGTACAAAATGGTCCTTTTTTGGGGTTAAATTGGTCAAAAGTGTTCCGGTTGAAACCGGACCAACCGTACCGGTGGATACGGCCCTGCTAAACAATACTGGGCAGCAGTGCTCCACAAATCTGGTGGTTAAGTGGCTAACTAAGCACCAAATGTTATGGTGTTGTACTGGTCTATTGCATATTTAGAATTTGGTGGTATTAGGCACCAGAAAGGTAAAAAAGTGGTTAAGATAGCCACCACCATATTTTGATTTCGTCGTGCACACGCGAACATGGGCGCCAATGTTCCTACAAATTTAAGCACAACGAAGATTACGTACACATAAGTTATGCAGCATATCACATAGTAAGACAGTGACCCTATCCCAGTCGACGAACTCTTGAAAACATAAACCACATTTAATAGACTAGTATGTACATCAATCTGCATAGGAATGCTAACATTAATGGAACTAAATAGCTAAGTTGAAATACAAAGCTGTGGAAGGCAATGATAATTCAGGGCTTAAATAACAACAACAACAACAACAACAATAATAATAATAATAATAACACATTAGAGCAAACCCAAAGTGTGTGGGATGAAAATTATAAATCGTACACAAATATATATAGATATATACAAGAGACAGTATGACACCAAAAATTGGTAGAGTTAATGTGTGCGTGATTCCAGGTAAAATTGGAAGGTCTAAAATATCAGAGTTGAAAGGATCAAATCTCAGACTGCATGACGCGATTAGGGGACTGTGCCTGCTTGAATTTCTCCCCGGAAATGTCGTCGCTGGACTGAGAGCGTCCATGGAGTTCTTGGTCGTAGGATTGGGAGCGGAGAGCAACCGCATGCTCTGCGTCCTCTGGGGTCCCCTTCATGACCGGCATTATGAGATCCGGTTTATTCTGCGTATTATCCTTACTGACTTTCTTCTTGAAAAGTCCGGATCGCTTAGACTTTTTCTCTTCTTTGTCCTGCTTGCGGTCGTGCAAGGAGACAGACTGGGAGCGCATCTGCTGCAGTTGCATGAGCTGAGAGGGCTGGAGGGGGGCGCCGGAGGGGGGTTTCTGGTTCAGCTTCTTCGGCAGAGTGTTGCTCCGGTATGGGTACGTGCCGCTGGAGTCCAGCATGGAGAAGCGACCGCCCCCTGGCCGATTCAGCACCACGCCGGACTGCCCCGCTGGAAGGGAGACCAGGGACATGGTGGAGCTCGCTTCAAGTCCGATGCCGATTGGAGCCAGCACCTGCGGCTTCACATCCCGGAGGCCTCTGTAGAACTCGTGGAAGTGTCCGATGCTGAGCGGACAGCTGGCAACAACTGCGCTCTGGATGAGGTTAGCTATCACCACGTCACAGGACGGAATGTTCCCGGAGGAGTACATGGCGTTCTTGAGCAGGAGCTGATCCTCTATGAAAGGGGCTATCTTGTGGTTCCAGAGGGAAGCTAGCCACTGGTAGATCCCAGTCCAATCCTCGCAGTCCACTGGACAGGCGAAGAAGTGTCTCGGACCGATTTGGAGCTCTGGGAGCTGGAACTTCTGCAGGTAGCAGTTGTAGAGGTACCACACCTCAGACACCCACTGCAGTGAGGAGAACAGTTCGTTATTCTTAATGACCACGCCATCGCTCTGAGAGATAACACTGCGCATCAGGAATCTGTTCAGCAGTCCGCAGACTGGCTCTTCGAACACGGAGCATTGGATGTGTGAGAAGTGGTCCCGGACCATCTGACTCAGACCAGACCACCCAGAGCGGCTGAGTGTACCGATGATGTAAGAGTCGGAACGGAGGTAGTACTCCCCGGGGGGTAGTTTCACCTGTGAGCTGGTGGAGAACCCGGCTGACCAGTGGGGACTGGCTAGGCCCCTGAACTCGAGCGAGGTGAGGAACTCACCTAACACCTCCGTGATGTTCACTTGGTCCAGGTTGTCCAGCACGATAATGGGTGTAATGTCTACGACGGATTTGTTCCGGCAGATGGCCTGGGGTGTAGAGGTACTTGTCATCTGAAGGATGCACCCTGTCTCCACCAACAGTTCCAAGAGGTCTTCTCTCTTGAAGCTAGGGTGCAGGCAGGCCGTCACGATCTGAGCTTTCTTGCCTTGGAACGAGAATTGCTGTTTCAGACACTCGGCCATGTACCCTGCGAGTAGGGTCTTGCCGCACCCTAGGGGTCCGCTCACAATCACACTTTTCGTGTCCAGCACTAGGTCAATGTAGCTCTCCAGCTTAACGACGGGGGTTAGACTCTGGTATGCGAGCTTATCTAGCTTCCCTTCTTGCGCTCCTTTCAGTCTGACCACCAGGTTGAGAGTGAAGGGGTGGAGGCGGGATTTGGCCATCTCGATGGACTTAACTTCGATGTAGAGGTTACGCAGTTCCTTCTCGAGCACCTGGTAGATGGTGCTGGTAGCGGAGTCCGGTGGGTACCTGTCAGGGGCCCATGTGTACTTCCCCAGTGTGTAGGAGGCGATGGAGGACTGGTCTATGCCTAGCTGCACTTCCGGTGTGAAGTAGTGCGCTAGGATCTCCCCGGAAGCGTTCTGTCTCTTCTTGGCCTCAGGGCTGTACAGGAGGTCCCAGTACTTCTCAGTCAGTGCGGTGACGTCGTGCTTCAGCTGGGGTAGCTGCTGCTGGGAGTCCAGGTCTCGGATGTTCGGAGCACTGCTGCGGCGGTGCATTTTGAGTTTTCCTTTCTTCTGGCTAGCGTCGGAGTTGGCGATGGCCGCATCGCTGGGTTTGACATAGCGCAAGGCTGTGATGTCCCGCTCCTTCAGCATGTTGTAGGAGCAGGACAGGTCCATGCAGTGCTTCTCTAAGATCTGACCGACCAAGAGGTCAAAGTCTTTCCAGGTCAGTTCGTTCTGCACCTCTATCACTCCCACCGCGAACTGCGCCTCCATTGAGTCCCCCCCGCCCGTGTGTCCGGGGCTGGTGGGGGAGCTAGAAGGTGTCGCGAGGTGCACCACCACTCGCTTCGCTTCCAGACTGTTGAGCAGGAGTCTGGCCTCAGGTGTGGCTGTGTCCCATGCTGTCTGCTGCCACCTGTCACGTACACTCAGGTCCAGCAGGCCCTGACACCTGCACAGCTGCTCCACAATCGCGGTCAGGTTGCAAGAGGCCGCCATATGCGCCGGCGTCCGTCCGTCCCGGTCCTGGGCGTTCAGGAGCTGGTACACCCGCTTCGAGTCCCAGTTCGCTTGCACATACTCGAACAGACACTTCAGCTCCGCCGGCCGATCTCTCAGCACTGCGGCGTGGACGCAGGTACACCCGGACTTGTTCACCGTCATGGGGCTGCCCCCTGCCTCCAGACACGCCTGCACGCACTCCAGGTTCCCTTGCAGGGTGGAGATGTAGAGAGGGGTGCGACCCACCCGGTCCTTCAACTCGATCTTGCCCCCGTAGCGGATCATTTCGCGGAGGATGGATACGTGGCCGAGGGTGGCGGCCAGATGGAGGGGGGCAGTACCCTCGGAGGTGAGAGCATTCGGGTCTGCGCCGTTCTGCAGCAGCACGCGTATGTACGGGAGGAGGATGACGGTCAGGTCTTGCCGAGCCGATTTCGTCTGCTTGTACAGCTCCAGGGCCACGTGGAGTAGCGTGCCACCCAGGGCGTCCCTCTCCGTCACGAGGATCGGGTGCTTCAGCGCAAGACTGGCGAACGAGGGCAGATCTTCTTTATGCAGGGCAGAGATGATCTCCTCACGGGCCGCCTCCAGGTCCACTTTGTTCAGCATGTCCAGGATCTCGGAGTCCAGCCCCTGGAAGACGGACTTTGTGAGTTCGTTCTCCCCCTGTCCGTCCCCCTCATCGTGTCCATTCTCCATGGTCTGGGGGGTGGTCACGAAGTCCGTGACGACAGAGAGAGGGTTGGGCAGTGCGGATCGGTACTGGTTGAGGATGTACATTATCTGAGTGACGAACTCGTCGAGGGAGGGAGGGGGCTGACTGGTTATGCTGGCTTTGTCGCTGGTCGAGAGGGTGAGCATGGCTGAGCTCTGTGCTACGATGCGCTGGATGTCCTGCAAGGCACGGCCTCTCATCTCAGAGAGCTCTTCTATGCTGCTCATGTCGTAACTCATTCTGGTCGAGCTAATCGCATTAGTGCTAGCACAGTACAAAATTGAATGAGAATATTGTATTACTCAGTTTTACTCTGTTTCTACGAATAGAATCGGTGTAATTCGAAAAAATTGGATAACGATTAATTGTTGAATGCATACATGTGACAACTCAGCAAATGATTCTGTCAGATCAGTAACAAAATATTTGATCTTGCTAAAAAATAAGTCGATCTTATAAAATCAAAGGTTTTTTATGTAAATTTGATAAAATCGACAAAAAACAAACTGGAAATCTGAGGAAATCATAATTTCAAAAATCTACATAACATTTAAATAAACAAATGCAAGGCTAGCGGTTTGATATATTTATTTAAACTTATATATGACAGCATATAACATTATGCATACTCCATCATATGTGTGGTAGAATAGATAGGAGATATGAAATAGTTGAGTTTAATTAACATTCTATTATTCTGTAGTTTATATCATTATCCGCTACTATAACTAATCAAGTATTGCACTTGCTCTCAATAGGCTATACTATTATCTTTAATTGAATGGTATTGCAAATATGAACCACAAACAACTAGGAAGATTTCACTCTTCACATGACGGTTACGTATATGCTAATAACAATGACTTATTCACACTAGTATTGAATGCAATTAATGTTCGAGCATTTTAGTTATTAATATAAATAGATGGAATTCCATATATAATAATGGCATTAGTAAGCAGTGAAATCAATCAAATGAAAATGCATTAAAACTCGTTCTTTTTATTCAAAACGAGAATGGCGCCGGCAGCAATTCTATCGAAAGTGGAGATCGAACCCACGCGTACATTTGTACAACTTAGCCTCTACTTAGCTACCTTATCAACTCGGGTCGAAGTAGCAGCCAGCGAAGCCTCCTCTTACAATCAATGCACAATTCCTATAATCATACTCTGTTTGTGTGGAGAGATGAATTGCTGTGTGGTTGCAGATCCAAGTCCAGAAGCGTCTAGATCGGTTGCATAATGTGTGAGAGTCAGTAATTATAGCCTCATAGTATTATCAAGTAATAAGGAACTATGCTATAACAGTCTGGTGGCAAATTATAAAACCATGCTATGGATGAAATCTATGAGTGCATTTATGTTCTAATATGCTTGTGTAGCTAGGGAAATTATGGAATGTTCGATGAGGAAACTACCCTAGCCTACACCAATGGATATTAATTTAAAGTCATAAAATGCTGGAAATTGAAAATCTGGTATTTTAATTTTGAAACAAGATCGCTTGTTAGGGATCAAACTTCTGTTCTAATTCACTTGAGTCTGCAATGAGCTGAGTTAGCATATCATGGATTATATCGTCTCTATCAATGTCGTGAGGCATGGCCTACTTAACTCAGGCCTCACAGTAGAATGGAAATATTGTACCAGGGATGCAGTCGAAGCCGGTAATTGTTAATTAACCACAATATTTTATTCATGTTTATCTATTCACAATTACCCATAACATTTTCATACAATCATGTTCGTATATACTTTAATTTGTAAAAATAGTATTCATATATAATTTAATCATAATAATAAATATTTACATACATTTCTTTTTTGCACTAGCTACGTACTTACATTTGAAATGCCGACCAGTTGCTCGGCATCTGGCTGCAAGTGTAACTACAAGTCTGAAGATCTTGTGACTCTTTTCAAGATGCCGCAGAAACCAGATCAACTTAGACATGCTTGGGTTCGGGCACTCCGCAGAGATTATATAGACGAGTTAAGGCTGTTTACGTCTGCATGAAGTACTTTACGACTGAAGATATCGAGTACACGCACAAGGTTCCCAACGGAGAGTACTTTTCGCGGAATCCCTAGAGTGAACCCAAAGCTGAGGGATGATGCTGTACCAGTCTTTCTACCAGGATGTCCCTCATACTACTCCCAATATGCAGCTAAGCGAAGTCGTCGGTCTCTCGACTCAAAAGATGACGAGTTCCTCAATCAAGCATTGACACTTAGCCTGAGATCTGATCCAGAAGAAAAAGAGAGATTCAAGGTTCTTCCAGGAAATTCAAGGTAAGTTATCACTTATTTCTTTACCTAAAACCTGGTCATTATGGTACCCAGATGAACATAGCTTGATTTTTATGCGTCCTAGTTTAGAGAATTCTAGTATATTCGTTGATGTTTATTTGGTAGTAACGTTCGATCTTTCTATCAAGGTCTTTTATAAAAATTCGACAACTTGAATCACTTATGAATGAAATTTCTAGTGCGCCTTATCGATGTGAGCCATCTAAGAATTCTGAATCTACTGCTTCCCATATATCATCAGCGAATGTTCATATCCAACAAGCCATTGATATTATGTATACCAGTTCGGATGTGGAAACATCTGAGCATCCAGAAATTTGTCGACTCCAATTCATTCAATGCCAATTAGAAAACAGTCTTGTTCCCAAAAATAGACGTAGATACAACATACTCACACAATATTATCTCTTAAAGTTAAAACACATCTGATCTCGCCAGCTTGTTATAAGTATCTCCAGCACATGCCTTGCCTATCACTTCCTCACTTCAATACAAAAATTGTACTCTTCATTTGGGCTCGAAAATGAATTCTTTCCATTCCTGAGGCAAGCAACGTGTTCTTTTTCGAATGAACAAAAACATGTCATCCTTCAAATGGATGAAATTCACGTAAAACCCGGTACAGCAGAACTCGGTTAGTACGTACTCGGGATACAACGTACTTCTGTTTAGTACGTACTTATTTCTCTGAACCAGAATTCATTTATTATATAGATTCCTATGTAATATCAACTCGGTTAGTACGTACTTACGGATAGTACGTGCTTTTTTTCCGCTTCCTGGAGGGGTACGTACTAACCGAGTTCTACTGTATATCATACAAGGGAGGCAAAATTATGGGATACAATATATGTCCAGATAATCCTACGAAAACTGTAATTGTTATCATGGTCTCTAGCCTTCAGAAAAAATGGTCCTGCATTGTTCGTCTGTTACCATGAAGGGCCAGCGAGGAAAATTCTAGTCGAGCTTGCTTTAAACTCAATAGTAGATAGCAATGATTGTGATGTCTGGGAAAATACATGTCCTTCCTGCAATATTCCTCGTTTTTCGATTCTACGTAGGTTGTTATTTGTTTCAGGAAATTGTACAAGTATGATAGCTAATAAAGTAAAAAATATAATTCCATGGTAGTATGTAGGGGAATTGAAAAACTTAAATTGAAAAATTTAACTCTTAATATCCTTATATTTTAATATACGCAGTATATGTTTAACTTTATTTTTCTTTATCTAGTTCAGCTGTAAGCGCGGCCAACCTTTCTCACACGCCAGTAACTCAACCCTCAATTTGTTAACCGGAGACAACAACAGAGCTAAAATGCTCGAAAGAAAGTTTATGAATTGTAAAACTGTTTTAAATTTTTAATACATTATTAATTGTGATTGTAATAGTATTGTCTTGTTTATTTCAATTATTTAAATGAAATATATGAAATCACTTCAATACTCAATATAGTATAGTATGATGGAGACATTTAAAATAGAAATTAATGGGGTTAGATCAAATGTGAACGCTCAAGGCTATCACTCAAATCATTATGTACTAAAATTACCACGAAATATTGAAAAGTTGGTATTTCATTGTTCGGCTTCGATCGCATCCCTGGTCCAAATTTCACATTCTACTGTGAGGCCTGAGTTAAGTAGGCCATGCGTGAGGGTATTTATTCATAAGCAGATGATTACCGTATTAATAATTAGGAAAATAACTTGTAGTATAAATATTACAAAGAATTGTCATAATAAATTAACAATTTAGAGTATCAGAATGTTAAAATGATCAGTAAAAAGTAATGAAAATATAAATAAATATTAAATTTAACTGAATAAATAATTGAGTGGAGAGTAATGAACGTGTACTTAGGGTACAGTGAGTCTAACTCAGAACAATACGTCTTTATTCTTGTCGCTACCCCGCATTGCCATTCCTTTATACTTAACATCTGGATCCAGCACTTTCGGGGAGAATGAATGCTGTCGCTCTTTCAATCGCTGTTTCGCTTCCTTTTCTCGCCCTTTCCTTTCAACTTTAGCTCGCTTCTCACGCGCTTTCCTCTCTCTCGTCGCAATTTTCTCTCTCATCTTCTTATCTTGCTCTAATCGCTTCTTCTCCTCCTTAACCTGTTTCTCATCCAGCCGGATCTGAGCTTGTTGGCGCTTCGCCTGTCGAGACATGTCAGAAATGTGCGAGTACTCGCCCATGCTCACCTGACTCTCAGACTTGGGCTTGGGTTGTTCGCCTCCTTGGATGCTCTTCATATAGTCCGTGTATGTTAAACGCTCATCATCGGACAGGTCCGAGTCTTGCGGATAGAGGTCCCCAGGAGACTCATGCACCGATAGACGATCCTCGTCATCATCAGAGTAATCCTGAGAGTACAAAACTGGCGCCTCGCGGATTGTATCACCTAAATCGTCATCGAAGTCGGTCTGTTTGGTCGTAGCAAAGGATCCAGTCCTCTCTTCGCCAACTCTCGGCATGACAGAGTCGTAGTTATAAATGCTCGTGTCTCCAGCCGTATCCAGTGCGGACTCGGCATGCTTGTTCGTCTCTACCCTGAACACGTCCGTATTTATTCCAGAGAGAGACCCGGATCCAGACTCATCCCCCGACGACTCACTCCCTGAGTCCGTAGCCTCCTGGTCTGATTCTCCCACGGACTCCATTATCTGGCGGTTTATCTCGTTAATGGCGGCCATGTAGGACTCATCCTTCCCGCTAGGAGAATGGCGCCTGGCGGTTGAAGAGTCTGGATTTCGGATGAGGTCGTCAAAGCCTTGGTTATCATCAAAGTTGGACGCTTGCAGAGAAGTACTAGGCGCAACCAACGGACGCCTCGAACCCGCACTCCCTGATTCTCGATAGGTCTTGCGGTTGGAAGCGGTTTCTCTCCAGTTCGTAAAATACTTGTACAATATTATAGCAATGACAGGAACTAAAATACAGAGCAAGAGAACTGTCGGGACAACAACGGAAGGTACAATTATATTCACCAAATCCATGGAAAACTGACCGGATTTAGCAGTTTGGGCTGTTGAATTGGGTCCAATACCAGCGGAATTCATTGCTTGTAACTTGATATCATAGTACACATCCGGTTTGATGTAGCCACTTCCCAGTATTAATGAGTGTGGATTTCTCTCTGATTGGATGGGAAGTAAGAAAACTTGAAAGGTCATGTTCCCGAATCTATAATACTCAGTCAACTCATCCCTATACGCGAGCAATGATTCGTTAGTGCGATTGGTTTGATTCAGCATTAGAGGAGGAAGCGTTGGAAATAATAAATTCATCAAAGATTCCCGATAGAAAATGTTATATCCAGTAATGACCCCTCGCCTTAACTCGAGTGAGGGAGCATTCCATTCTATGAGAATGCCACCAAATACTGTGGCTAGATTTAGGTTCAGTGGGGGACCGATGGGTGGTTCCTCTCCTGTTCGCTGGTACACGGGATCACTGTAATTCCCATTGAACACGCCTCCGGAAGGGTTAGTGTTGACCGCACGGACTGAAAACATGTACTGCGTGTATATGGAGAGTCCAATGAAGGTGTACTGAGGACCTTGTGACTCAGGGGTAGAGACAATCCTCAGGGTCTCGTTCCCCTGTACTCCCCACGCTACGTCATACGAGTGCAGCACACCGTATGGGTAGGTGGGGGCACTCCATGCGAGGTGAATGGCAGTGGAATTAAGTGCTCGGGTTGTAAGGTTCTCGGGAGAGGGAGGAGAACTAGGAGGAAGCTGAGTTTTATTGGTTTGCATTGAGAATGCTCCCACTCCAATAGTATTAACCGCGGCTACTCTGAACTGGTACCTTTCAAATGGAATCAGATTGATCACCAAAGCAGAGTCTTGCTCCCCTTCAGTTCTGCCCGACTGCTCCCAGATGAGAATAGCATCCTCAAAATCTTCCGTGATTTTTTGCTGTATTTGATATCCCGTGATTTCAGAATAACCATTGAAAGGCACTACCCAACTAACTCTCACTCTGCTCTCCGATACAACCACGACCTCAGCATTAGTAGGAGGACTTGGATGTATCTGTACTGTTAGTTGGATGCTCATGCTGACCCTGCCTGCCTCATTCGTAGCCATACAAGTGTAGACACCTTGATCTGTCGCCTCCACCTGACGGATCGTGAGAGGCCCATTCACCTGTGAAACCCAAGAAAACCGTCCGTTATTAGGTACGATTGTGTTATCAGGTAATAACCATGAAGTCACAGGCAGCGGAACACCCTCTGCATTGCAAGGCATTGTGATCTCGCCTCCTAACCTTACAACATGCGAGGTAGGAGTGGGCGTGAATGTAGGTCGAATTATGATCCCAACATTCACAATTCCAGAATCGGAGCCAACATCGTTAACTGCTACACACATATAAACTCCGCTATCTGTTGATTGTACCGGAGAGATTATAAGAGACCCGTTTGTGAAACTTTTGACACGCGAGTCTGTTGTAATCCTAACTGAATCCTTAAACCATTGGAAAGATGGCGGAGGCACTGAATACGTGACTACACAGGTGAGAATGAATTGAAGGCCTAGAATTGCATTCTGTGTGCTCGGCTCTATGCTAACTTGCGGAGGACGGATTATAGCGAGACGAGCGAGACTCATAGCATCCAACCCGTTCTCTGCTAGACAAGTATACTCTCCAGCATCGCTCAATGCCACCACTGGGATAGTGAGCGTAATGCTATTAGGTGTAGGCATCAGTATAGTTAACCTGCTGCTAGTCTCAATTGTATTGCCATCACCGTCTATCCAGGATAGAGACGGGAGTGGATCGCCTGATACCTCACAGCTGAATGTCACACTCTCCCCCTCTGATACCGTCTGGTCTAACGGCTCCTGTGTGAAAATCGGACGTTCTATGACAGTTAGAATGGCCGAGGCTTCCAGCAGACCAGCAGGGTTAGATACACGACAGGTGTAACTGTTTGAATCACTAAATGCTAGATTAGAAACAACGAGGGAGCCATCTGTCAATACGAAATACTTCACTCCTGTATTGGGTATCTTCGTTCCATCAACATACCATTCTATAGTCACGGTATCCGGGGTTGCCGTACAAAAGAACTGCACTGATTCTCCAATGCTCGCCACAGTAGAAGTAGGAGTTACAAGGAACTGTGGGATGGAGACTAGAGATAGAACAGCTGATGCGTTGATAGAACCATACACGTTACTAGCCATGCAAGTGTATACGCCTAAATCGGACGAATGGACGTTAGGGACTATAAGCGTGGAGGGAATGGGGGCGGATAGGACAGTGTGAGTGTTGAAGGTCCATGTAATGGTGGGTGTGGGAGTTCCAGCTACGATGCACCTGAAAGTGGCATCCTGTCCTACCCCTACACTGGTGTCAGAGGGCAAGGTTGTGATTGCAGGGGCGCTTAACACAGTGAGCATAAAAGTGGCTTGTTCCGAGATAGATAGCACTGTGGCCAAGCACGTATAGACACCTGTGTCCCTATAGGATGTCTCATACAGTATGACACGGCCATTCTGGTCTAGAGGCAGCAGGGAGGAGTTAGGATGCGCTAGCGTTACAGTAGGTGTGGGGGTGCCAGTAGCTGTGCAGGATAGCGTTATAGATCTACCTGACATAACGGTAGTATCAGATGATGCTGACACGACGGGCACCTCTACAATGTTAACGTGAATAGAAGCGGCATCAGAAGTTAGCGTGTTATTCGCTATACAGGTGTAAGTGCCTGCATCTTCAATTGCGGGATTTGCTATGAAAAGAGTGGGAGTAGGGTTGGTTTGTACCAGCGCATTCTTAGCTGAGGCTGGAATGATCCATTGTAAAGACGGCACTGGTAGTCCTGAGGCAGTGCAAGCTTGAGATATGGAATTACTGCTGGAGACTATTAGCGTGTATGTAGTCCCGTCTGTTGGTTGCGAGATAGACACTGGTTGAATCGCCTCGTTGTTCACAGATATCCTAGCAATACGATCATCAGCCCCGTAGTTATTCTCCGTCTCGCAGTGGTATGTCCCGTTATGCGAGGACTGTGCGTGAGTGAATGTCAGCCGACTTACAATCTCGTACGAGTTGTCTATGACGGTCGAGATCGATAGAGTCCCCCCTGTGACAACGTTAATATTAACTCCGGTGACGTCACGTGTCCACTGGAGAGTGGGTAGAGGTCCGCCCTGAACGTGACAGGTGAGGACAACCGGTTGGTTCAGGTACACTACCTGGTCTAACGGATATTCTAAATACAGGACAGGTCCGTGTACCATGAGAGTACCAGGGTGCGACTGCTCTTGTAGGATATTCCCCCGATAAGCCAGGCATGTGTAGACACCAGTGTTAGGAAATACCCCGGAGTATATGTGGAAAATGGATGTCAGTCCGTCCTCTGTGATGTTGAGGGTAATCTCATAAGCAGAACTGGTGGGACTGAGGATACTGCCGTCCTTCATCCATCTGATGGTTAAGTCAGATGTGAGAGCTGTGCAGTCTATCTGAATGTCAGTCGAGACTAGTTTGGTTGTGTTTGGTGGATGAAGAGTGAAGATTTGAGCGAGGGAATGCAAGGGGATTAGAAGGGAGAGAAATAGGATGTACGTAACACGGTACATGGCTAATATAGTGATATGAAGTAATGGAATATATTAATGTACTTAAGACAGGATATAACAGAGCATAATTGTATAAGAAAGCATAAAATATCAAAATATGAATAATACATTGCACACAAGTCCTTGTATGATACATAAGTAGAATGAAACTCACGACCTGGAAGAGTTCCCAGGTTGTAATCAACGGAATCAGAACGATTGTGCGTTTTAAAAGAATTCGGAATGTAGCTCTTGTTTTTCACATACAGTCCCTAGAAATGATTTTGTATAATTGGTAGACACAAGTAACACAAAGTGACCATGTTATTCTCAATTTTATATTGGTGATTTGTAATCAAATATCGTAAAACTAATTAAAGTCAAAACAAAGAAATACGAAATAGGTTTTTATCAGCGTCACAAATAGCATACCTATACTGAACAGTGTTACCATGTAAACAGATATCTTGAAGAAATACTTACAAGTAATTCCACATCGAGTGAGATATACCACTGGATGGGTTTAGTTGAATATCATTTACAGTGAGGGTGTGAATATTATATTTGTAAACAATTTCAAAGAAAAAGGTTGCTCTTTACTAGAATCCTTGTACGTATCCTGATTATATATCTTGATTCTTCTCTCCTAAACGCGCCTCCTCCTGTACACAACAATCAAATAATTACAAACAATAAACAATAGAGACCATACTTTGAATCATCTTTAACAAAAGCGGTATACCTACTCTCTAAGATATGTACACTAATGTTAGTTTACAGGTTTTAGCTAGTAACAGTTAGATAACGAATTGAAGTGGATTTACGTAGAATATTATATGGACTGAACGACATTGATAAGAAATTCAATAAAGAAGCTATGGAGTGTGGAATGCTTTTGAGCTTATCATCAGTAGTTCGAAGTACTGATTCTCTAGTCTAACAATAGTATTTAAAAGTTTATCTCATGAGAGTATAATCAAATCGCCATCGGGGTCAGTTAACCTAGAATTGTTTAGAGAGTCACTTTTAAATGCCATATTCAGATATTGGCTGAGATAATTATACAAGAATAAGTACACAACTGTAAATGTTGTATTACCTTGTCAGCTCGTGTCTTCGTGAGTGTGTTCTGTGACTCAGTGTGCATGTTGAGGAGTGAGGTAGTCCTGTCTAAGCTAGTCACAGTGCTGCTCTTACTAACGTCTGAATAGCAATCATCCTGAGCATGTCGATTGCATACATGCCAACTTGAGCCATGATAAAAGCGGGACGCAGCGTTGAATTTGGCTGGACATGGCGGGACGCAATAGAAAGTATTATGCCAGAATTTAAAGAAGCGGGACATAATGGGGAAATTTCATGCAAACGCGGGACACTCGTGAAATTAGCTCAATAGAAGAGTGAAAAAGCTGGACGGGTCCCGTCAAAAACGGGACAGTTGGCATGCATGCGATTGGCTCCGGTTTCCACTTTCTCCAGGTTCCGTCTCAGCTTGTGACCAAAGACCAGGAGGTGAGTTCTGTTTCTAGGCTTGATGACGTTCATTTGAGAAGGAGGCGGATTCCTAATTCGACCTTGTTGAACTGATTTCATCTTCTGATTAGAGGTATTCTTGTTCTCGGAAGCCTTTAGGTCACCTTACTACCTTTACATTCTCCTACAGGTGTTTGTTAAACCGAACTCTTCAAACAGAAGCTTCTCCCTCTCTTTCTCTATTCCCGCATTCTCAAGCCGATCTAACTGGGATTACTTTTCTCTTGCTGTTCTCTCTTCACTCTCTTCTCTCTAACCTGAGCTTGGAGCTCCAGCTAAATAACAATTAGAATGAAGAAAATGTAATATAGTACGTACATACTATGTAACTTCAAGTTCTACAATACATATTAAATCAAGGAACTAATTAGGGCTAGCATATCCGTATCATGTATGAAGTTTTGGTAGAGAATCATTTAATACAGTCACCTCCCAATATTATAAAGAAGCCCTTAGGACATCGATTTTATTTCATTATAAGCATTATGGAAGTTGACTGTGTCAATTTTCAGTAATTAAATGTTGTGAACATTGATAATGCAGAAACTAAAGTAATCACTACTTTTCTTATTAAAATTTAACCAAATCGAATGGACATGTCATATGAACTCCATTCAGTTAATTGTGCATTTATGGCAGTTATATCATTAAAGTAATCATGTCGTTGCGCAATATTCATTTTTATAACCAATTTTGTGATTTTCTGACTTGCTTTAAGTACACTTTTAAGCGTTATTAATATAAAATTTTTACATAAAGTCAAGATTGGGACCGGTTGATCCGAAAAATGAAATTTTCCAATAGAATATTGATACATTCCTGCGTTGCTATGGAAATGCAATTCAAAGGCTTTCGAGATATAAGACAATATAACAAATGTGTCCGATAAATATAGTGTCTTGTTGCGTAGATTCGTTGAGTAAGCGAAAATAAATCTCACGATTCTACGGATAATCTCAGAATTCTATGCTACAAAATCATCCATGGTTATGTAGTATAAGAATCTCACAGATCTACGCAACAGTCCTATATCTCGAAAGCCTTTGAATTTAGAGTTATGAAATGTATTGTAAACTAATAGAAACTAGCCTAATTGCCTATAAAATCAGATCAATTTTGAATATATCTAACGACTATGGCTTTCAAGATATAGCCTCAAATGGCAAAAATCATTTCCATAGCAACGCAGGAATGTATCAACATTCCATTGGAGAATCTCAAATTTTTCGAATCAACCGGTCCCAATCTTGACTTGTGAAAATTTTATATTACGAAGCAGGTAGGAAAGTCCAGCTGGAAGGAATCGAGAACTCCCAAGCCGTGATAGTATTCTTATTAGAAGTCAATTTAACTGAGGAAGCCTCCATGCAAACATCCAAACCAAATTAACAGTCCGTTATCCGAACATGATGAGACCAAAGGGGGTTCGGATAAGTGAAGTTCGAAAAACATTCTATTTGTATAATTTATGTTGATCTGAGAATAATTTATGTAATGTGGTTGATTGACAATTTCAAAAGTGACGAAACGAACAGGAAATGTGATGTGTTAAGTATCCTTACTATTATAAGACGGGAATATCTGCTTCTGTTTTGAATACAGAGGCCCCTAAACGAAATCACTCACAAACACACGTATCGTATGCATGAGTGTATTCCTAAGTCTAAAAATAAGGGAACGCTCCGAATTACTGCACCTTTTTTATAAAATTTTGCCTCTTATTTAGCATGATCTGCGCCCCTATTGGTGCATGGTTTTCAAAAACGTAGGAGCGAAATACGCGCTTATTCATAGCATTCTATACACTAAGGCAATGGTGGTCTCTAATTTTTTTTGACCAGGGATTGGTTAGTATATTCAGACTTATTCACATCACTCACAAAATTTCTTCTCCTGTGCAAGGTCGTTGAAATTTATTATCGACATATATAAACAATATATACAAATGCTTAAATCAGTAATCAAAATATGTGTAATCATCATTATATTGCGCAACAAGCTATAATTACGACTAATTTAACAAATTTTCGTGCATGCTTTGCGCAGTCATAATAACAGTATTAATGTTTATTTAGCTTAGGAAATATCACTTTCAACCAGTTGTTGAAAAATATGTAGAAATTTTCATTGGAATGTACACACATTCCTGCGTTGCCAGGGAAACGTAATCTGACTAACTTGGGCTATATCTCAATAACTGTAAGTGCTAAACACTAATAAATGATGTCATATGATAGGTAATAGGCGACTTCATACTTACATACTTTTCAACAACTGGTTGAAAGTGAGATTTCCCACGCTAAATAAACATTAATACTGTTATTGTGACTGCGCAAAGCATGCACGAAAATTGGTTAAATTAGTCATAATTATAGCTTGTTGCGCAATATAATGATGATTACACACATTTTGATTACTGATTTAAGCATTTGTATATATTGTTTATATATGTCGATAATAAATTTCAACGACCTTGCACAGGAGAAGAAATTTTGTGAGTGATGTGAATAAGTCTGAATATACTAACTAATCCCTGGTCCAAAAAATTTAGAGACCACCATTGCCTTAGTGTATAGAATGCTATGGTTTATTAGTTGTAGACTTTAAAGAACCATTGATTCCATCATCAAAATAATACGGGGTTATACCATCACTAATTATAAGATTGTAATGTGGGCATCTTTGTTTTTCACATCAATAAGATGCTGAGAGGTGGCTGCATAAATGGGCAGAGAAGCGCCCTCAAAAAGAGGTTCGAATCGAATTCTTTCTCAATCATATTATTAAAACAATGAAGGCATATATTCTCTTTCTCCCACCCAGAAGCCTTTTTCCCCATAATTGCCTATTAAAATGGGGAATCAAATATATCAAATCGAACTTAAAAAAATAAAAAGTATTTATCTCACTGAATCCAAATATTCATTAAAAAATATAACAGAAGCGCCTTGCGTTCCCTCTGGAATTTAAAGTAAGGGAACGAACCTCCCCCCCAATACACCCCTCCGACTCCGATAGAAAGTCTAGACAAAATGAATGGCGACAATGATTTCTCATTCCTTGATGGGTGCATACTAGGCTATCAAGATAGAGGAAGACGACAGACAAAAGACAGCCTTCTCTACTTAGCATGGCATTTAAGAGATGATTAGAATGCCTTTCGGTCTATGCCAGGTGTGTCAAACTCGAATCGGATAGTGGGCCAATTTCATAACCCCAGCTCTTCCCCGGGCCATGATAGAAACGAATAAATTTTAACTACTGATTCATTCAATTATAATATTTTTTCGCAACTGGCTGGCGGGCCACCAGTTTGACATGCCTGGTCTATGCAATAATAAGGCCACCTACCTAAGACTGATGGAAAGCACTTCGGAAGATATTCGGTAGCCGATCCTTATATTTTACGACACCTGTGTTCACTCTAGACTTTGGAAATCATATGGTTGACATACAAAGCCTTTAACTATTATAGCTTTTGCGGGAGATAAGATTCCGTCGGCCATCACGATTATTTCTGAAGTTAGCTCACGATAGATCGTCGGCAAACTAACAATAAATATAATTTCTAATATTTCGTAATTAAAACTCTGATAATCAAATCTCTGCATTACAGGAAAAGGAACTTTCGTAGTAACTGGAGAACATAGTTCCATATATAAATTATTGGCGCCAATCTGAACTAACCAATCAGCGATTGCACCAAATTAACTAATTAATAAGCACAAGCAATTCTAGAAGTATTACTACTAAAAGGGTTATTTAAAATCAATCGAGCTCTAATCGAAGGAACCAACAATTAACTAACACAGAACACGGTTAGTTCAAATTCCTTTGAGACACCAAAGAAAATTGGGACAATTTGGCATACCCATTGTAAGCGTAAAAATATTAAAAAGACACTTCAGTTTTCCACCTTTTTCATGCAGTCAGTTTTCATGCAGTCACCATCATGACTTCTCCACAAAGCACCACGAGTTCACGATGCTAAGCGAGTATATTCGAAGACAGTTATTGCCATTGCAATAAGTTTCTCCACTCGACTAGACCTGCCTGGCATCACGGGACTTTGCGAAAGTGATGACAGCAACTACAGGACAGTAAACCTCGACAGAACACCCAGGGCGCAACGACAAAAAACTGCATCAATATCACTCCTGTTTATAATTTTTCATAATTTGTTATTCGAAATTCTCGGATTTTCTAACTGAAACCGTAGGCTAAAAACATCCCAATAAGATTCTGGACAGTTATAGGTACTACTTAGTATATTGTCATTAATTAATGGGACCGGTTCTTGATTCTTTGTGTTCTTTGCGTTGCAAGGTGAATAGATAAAAAATATTTCTGAGAGTGCGACTAGTATGGAAAGTAAAATATGATAAGAAGGGGTCGATGGGGACATGAAGGGATAGCTAATAAGTCCAAAGGGCACATGGGAGCTCCGAAGGGCACTGTGCCACTCTGGAAAGAGGCTAGCGAGAACACTGATGTTATTATAGGGATGAAACGAATATGTCGAATATCCAGATATCGTTGAAATGATCCTAACGAAATATTCGTTTGGGTTAAATGGGAAATATTGCAATTGTGGCATTGTGGAGTTCTTCAGTCGAAAACCCCCGAAAATCTTTCATTTATTGTGTCAATTTGTGAAAATGGATTCACTTTGGGTTAAATGACTATAAGCATATAGTATATATATTTTAATTCTTATTGCTTGAAAACTAGGATTGGTCGGTTAAATAACTTACTGAAATTTAATTAAACAGAGATAAATAAAACGTAGTTTGTTGTCGATAAGTTTTAAATTTGTATTATTTATCCTTAAGTAGTTTTAACCGATTTATTCGACAAGCAGCTAGATTAAATTTATTTAATTCTAGAATATACTCCTTTCTAATCACTGACTGATATTAATTCAATACTACTACGCAGAAATCTAAGTCCATTGATAGAACACATTGACTGAGGAAGTTAACACTGTTCATTAGTTTAATTGAATAGACATTTTCAGTTAACAACCTAGGCATGCAGACTATGAGTTAACTGAGTGTATTACGATGAGATTTATTGAATTCAAAATAAGATATTTGAGACGATGTCTCTCGGATAAAGCCTTAATTAATATAAAAAAGAAAAATTAAATTCAGCAAAGACCCTTCGTTACATATGAAATGTCGATTTCAAAATAAAGGTCAATTTTTTTGGTATTGCATCGCAACTTTGGACAAAATTTCATCTCTGTATGACTTATAGATCACCAGATTGGACGATAATCAAATTAAAAAGATAAAGTTCAGACATAGTTTCGAGGCTAAAATGGTAATTGTAAATAAAATTGGCTCTAATCGAGTAAAATCCTGTGCCACAACCTAAGGGCTATAGTTTTCTCGTTTTTTCCTAAAGGTAGGGGCAGAGCTCCCTCAAAGAATTGTCACGGCCAGTCAGATATCGATAATGACTTTTAATTTGGCAGATATAACCCGGACAAGTTTAAAATGTTAAACATACCTTATAGTAAATACAGGTAATTCACTTAGATCGAGACTTGCTCGAGCCGCATTTCGGAGGTCTATAAAAGTATTATTTATAAGTACATATGATGAGGAATTTTTTTGGCCCTCTTAAAATCCGGCTTTTTCCAGATTTCCTTTAAAGTTCGGCAGTGACTCGTCAGGGCCTCTATTTTTTCGAAGATTTACCGCCGAAAAAGCATAGAGGGAGCACTGGGTAAGGTATATGGATAGTGTTTCGATCAGTATAAAAGAGTAAGAATGTCAACATACGATAGCACATACGTAGTATAGCTTCAGAAATACAGCATAGAGAGAAATTAATATTGAGTATAGTGGAGAAAACTGTATAATCCGATATGAAATACAATTTGCATTATCCAATGCTAATTGGTATAATTAAAATATCAGTTAGAGGGGGTTTCTGGTATTGAGATATCGCGCATAGTATGCAGGTTTTAGTGCATAGTATATATATATATATATATATTTTTAAAGGCATGAAATATGAACATTCAAATCTATTAAGTGAATATAAATTCTCAGATTATAGTTGAGATATAATTAATATATTTAATAGTGCTTTGCAGTTAGCAAATAATAGATTACAAAGGAAATGAATGAAATAACTTCAAAGAATAAGCAAGAAGACATCGAAATTTATTCTTCCTCCTTAAGCTTGTTGCGATCTACACCAGAAAGAAATTTAGAAGAGAGACCGTTAAGTACACTTACAGATAGCTTGATGGAAGAAAAGAGACTAAAATACAAAAAGAGAGATGGAGAAAATGAATATCAGGACGAGCTGTGCGAATATATCCAGGACATACTAGTGCTAGCGGTCAAACAAGGGAATGAATCACAAATCCGACAGCTACTCACACTTCAAAATGGGAAAATAAACAGTCTAGATATGGGGCTATGGTTCGCATGCAAGAACAATGACGTTAGCATTGCAGAGCTGCTGATGGATAATGGAGCATCTCCTGACTATACTCTATGCAAAATCCCCTGCATCCACCTGTCTGCTCTACACGGGGCCACGTCACTCATCTTCTCCTCCTTCGAGAAGTATCCCGGACTCTCCAAACTGCGAATGCGCGAGTCTGTCCGACTACAAGTGACGCCGGACAGACCACTTATCGAGTTTCCAGAAGGTGCACTGCCTGTGCATATGTGCGCCTTTGGTGGTCTTTCCTCTCTCCCACTCCTCGAGGCACTGCTCAAACATTCACCGGAAGTAGACATAGGAGATGCAAAAGAAAGATCTCCTCTCATGTACGCATCTATAGGCGGCAATTGCTTCAGTGTCCGCGCGCTTCTACAGAGGGGAGCTGACATAGAGCACAAGTGTAAGGAGGGTAAGACTAGTTTGCTATATGCCGCGGATAATGGAAAGAATTCAGTGCTGGAATTACTCATCAAGCGAAACGCAAGCTTGGATGTCACAGATTCTAAAAACGTGGGAGTATTCTCATACGCTAAAGACGAGGGAGTAGCCAAAACGATCCTGAGCTGCACAACCAGCTGTCGTGAGGAGAGTGCGGTCGAACTTCTCCCTATTCGAGAATTAGCCACAAAAGAATATCATCAGACATTAAAGAATTTACTAGATGGGATGATTACAACAACTCAAGATGATAAAATATGCATAGATCTCGGTCAACTTGAGTTAAAACCTCCAGATTGTGAAAGAAAAGAAAAGTTGTTAAATATCATTTCTAAACAGTCTCCAAATCTTCCTCTCTTCGACTCGATTGTGCTAAGAAGCTACGCAGAGCATCACATGAAAAGGTAAGCATATACTATACTAAGTAGAATTGAATATTGGTTACTAATTTAGAATAGTAACAAAGCTGTTGTGCTAGTGTCGAGACATCGATAAAAGAACCCCACAGACGAGATTGGAGTGTGTTTCCATATTCTTGAGATGGAGAGACATGTGTTGTATCACAAATAGAAACGAAATCTCAACACTAATATAGGGTATTTATATAGAATTCATATAATTTTACACCTACAGGGCGGGGTATAAGTTCTATCCCCAGCATAATTGGGGATATTTTTCCCCTCGACTCCATAATCTTAGTTATTATAATGAATATATATTGTAGATAAAACATTCTGAACGATTTTGTGAGAGTTTATCCAATCTAGAACCTAACTACAATTTGTAGGACAAAGGTTGTGAAGAAAATGTGTCGCGGACGCAGCTAAAATCGAGAATATTGGCCCACTGCTTTCCCAACTATCTCTTGAAGAGATAGTATATAATCCATCCCCGAATATCGAAGCTGAAGATATTCCCTTCAGCTTCGATATTCGGGGGTGGATTAGCGCCCGAAATCTTTTGTTAAACATTGAATTATCAAAGAAATCCATTAAACTTAGTTTCATAGAAGAAACTGGCAAATAAATGGCGAGTTGAAATCAGGTCCATTTGGACAAAACCCCAATGACATTTTTTTCCCACAAACAATGAATGTCACTTCATATAGTGTTATATATACTGACCAACGCTTCAGATACAGGGCTTATATAGAAATCCCGATTTAAGGTAGTCTCTAGGTTGGAGTCTGGAATATCCTTTATTGCGTGTAAATTTACGTTTAAACTTCCATTAATAATAAAATTGAGTTTTACAACGAAAGATATAACCAACCCTTCTCAACAGGTACGGATATGTGTATCTCACAGCGATGATGTCAGAACTCGTCTTCTATCTGATCGTACTCTCACTAGCTCTAATGCTAGGAGTACGCCATGCTGATGTCAACAGAGTATCCACACCTTTAGAGTGGCTCCGTGTGATTTGCGAAATTTATGTGCTGATTCGATGGGGCACACTGGCCTTGTTCGGGATAATTGAGTTCGGTGTGATACTCAAGCATAAGTACGCACAAGATATCTATCTCTCCCTTAACAAGGTACAACTTTCAAAGAATATTCTTAAGAAGGCGACCTATTATACATTGAAAAAATGCCTTACTGATGTTTCCTGCACTATTGATGCGCTGGTTTTGTTCAATGCACTGATCTACATAACTTTACGCTCTTCGTCGTTTTTCGTATCTGTTGGTAGTTCTACGACTGTGTTTGCAGTGTTGGTCTACTTCTTTAGCATTTGTATCCTATACAGATATGTTAACATGATGCCTGATATTGGCCCATATCTTCACATACTATTATTCGCAATGAAAGATAGCATTTGGTTTCTGTTGGTATTTTTAATTCCCCTCTTCTCGTTTACTGGGATGTTCTATCTCGCTACTCACGCTCCACCATACTCCAAACTCAGCCCGAATAGCACAGGGAAGTATGACAGAGTTAGGGAACAATTTGATGAAGACTACATCTGGATTCTACTGACTGGGATTAGGTTGCTGATAGAACAAGGAGCCATTATCAAATTCAACTACTTAGAAGTCTACAACTGGTTGATGGTGATAGTTTTCATGGTATTCGCATTCGTTTCTCTTCTTGTGATGAAGACTCTATACACTGGCAAGATTACAAATGAATATAAGCGTATCCATGAGTTAGCTAAGAGACACACTACGTATCGCAGACTTGCATTTCTAATGCGTCTACACACAAAGTCAGTGTATTCTCTCTACTTCCTTAAAACTTATTTGCAAAGATACAATAAAAAAGTTGTGTTGAAAAAAGATAAAGTCCGATCTGAGCACCCAGCAGAATTTCAGAATATCTTTTGCAAGAAAGAACAAGAAAGCGTGCATTCCAAACAAGATGAGTTGAGACGAGAGGTTTTGGAGAGGATTCATTCACAAGAGAACAAACTGGATGAAGTAATCCGCCTGATACAAAATATCAACAAATAACAGAAACATTAGAGAATGTGTACATGTCATTCTATTCAGGGGATTTTGAACTTTATTGAGGGTGAAAAGATTTTCTATTTACTTCTTTATTAGCATGTACATGTCGTAAATACTTAAATATATTATACAGGGTGACACATAAGTTTTTAACTCTAATATTTCAATGATTTAAAAAGATTTTCTTAGTCTAAGACCTGGAAATGTGTTCGTATAGTGAGTTTGGTGAAGGAAAATGAGTCCCAGCACGCGGCGAAAGTCGCGAATCAGGGCCCACTGCTTTCAAGTTATCTTTCCAGAGTCTTCGAATTCTAGGAAAAATTAGCTCACACATTTTCCATGAACACTAATTTGTAGAAATATACGATGTTCAGATATGTGCATTTTGAAAACCTTTTGGATCAGATTTTTTGGTGACACATGAAAAAAATTCGAACTCGCGAATGAATAACTTTCTCTCATTTTGATTATGAATTCAATGGATTTGTGAAATATTTCCATAGTTAATAAAATATATCTGGCGCAAAATCGTCAAGGAACATCAATTATGAATACATATTTTACAGAAGCAGTAGCCCTGACTCGCGATTTTCGATGCGTGCCAGGACACATTTTGCTTCACAAAACACAGTTCCAGGTCTTAGACTCGAAGCCTATCGCTGGGATATCATATACGTATATATATATATACGTATACGTATTATTAATTAAACATGTTTGATACCATTGAGACTGTACAAAACAGGCAAAAATGGCTTGGTTTTGCTATAAATATAACTTTGCGCAATATGATGGCGACAAAAAATGTTTTGGCAACATATTCGAGTACATGGATATATGGTTTATATAGAGCCAATTTTTAGGGTGCTGCAATTCCATTCGTTTCGTGAGAGGGTTGTGGCAATTTGTGAAAATGTCTTCAGACCAATGTGACCCTATTAAGCGGAGTCGATTGTACACTCAGCGGACAAAAGTATTTCAACACTTGATTATTTCCCATACAAATAATCCCATTTTAAACTCGAATAACTCGAAAAATATTCATCAAATTCTTTCATAAATTGCAATACTTATGCTTTTACATATGGAGAAAACGAAAAACTTGAGTAAATTAAGTTTTGAGTTCCTTTTCTTTGTGAAAACTGGACTGAAACCAACTCCCGAAGCAAACCGGAACTATGACGTAACAAAAATGTATATTTTTGAAACTGTTTTATTTTTGGGTATTTTACTGTTTATATTCATGATTCATTGTATAAAAAAATTCATTTGGTTTCCATATGTTCTCTTTGAGAAGAATGTTGCTACATTCCAGCGTTGCATAATTTCCACGTCTAAATTCAATGGTTTACGAGTTATTAGACAAATGATTACTTTGGTCACAATTGGTCATTTGTCTAATAACTCGTAAACCATTGAATTTAGACGTGGAAATTCTGCAACGCTGGAATGTAGCAACATTCCATGAAAAATATTCACTTTTCGCATCAACCCATTCACAGCTCAGTTCTATACAAAGAAACTATAATGAAACAAACTTAGAAATGCCCTTAAACAACCTCTGAAATTCACTAAATGTGTCCCAAATATAACCTATTGTGCAATCATATGATGACTAATCGAAATTTTAACAACGGATATGGATACTCTGGCGTCATATTTATATATGCTGGTAATACATTTCGAAGCTCTATTCTGCGTCGTTCATGATTTTTGGCAGATCATGTATTTGATCAACCATCTTCGACCACATCCCTGGTCCATTTTTGAGATTTAGATGGGTGGCCTTATATACAGAGTGCTATGTTCGGACTAAATATCGGATTGTTCAGCAAATATTAGTCCTCTAAAATTAGCTTTTCAACTCATTAGTGACATTTATTGCATTCCTATTACATAGCAACAACAGCATTACACTGTTTATGTTTAGTCTGTCTGTGGTCCAATATACAACAGACTTATAATTCCAAATGCACATATCAATTGCAGAATGTTGTAAGAATGAGTGATATTATAGAGGAAGACATAAAAGCATTTTGAGAGTTGTCAGGTCAATTTTATATTTTTACAAAAGGCATAAAATTTTGAATTATATATAGAAAGCGTTTACAGGTACAAAAATGTGAATAACTCAAAGAGAACATATGGAAACCAAATGAATTTTTTTATACAATGAATCATGAATATAAACAGTAAAATACCCAAAAATAAAACAGTTTCAAAAATATACATTTTTGTTACGTCATAGTTCCGGTTTGCTTCGGGAGTTGGTTTCAGTTCCAGTTTTCACAAAGAAAAGGAACTCAAAACTTAATTTACTCAAGTTTTTCGTTTTCTCCATATGTAAAAGCATAAGTATTGCAATTTATGAAAGAATTTGATGAATATTTTTCGAGTTATTCGAGTTTAAAATGGGATGGTGATTTACCATTGTGAAAATCCTTGGTCAAACAGCAAAAATTCAAAAATTTGCGACGTCATTACTCAAAAATCACATGACCGATTGATCTGAAATTTTCACAAAAGTAAAGACATATAAGTGCGCTGTCACACAGCAAATTTCAGACCAATCGGTTGATGGTGGTGAAATTATTGGTTTTTTGACATGGAATTCCCCGTATATTGATATATCTCACATATGATACACTTATCATCAAAAAATTATGACTCATCACTCTGTTATGAGTCATCATTACGCATAAAAAAAATTAAAAATTGACAAATTTTGTGATTTTTTGAGTGATATCGATTATAACAAAGGGACAGACGCATTTAGAGGTGCTATCTACCTTGTAATTAATCAATGTGAGCCTAGGCGCCCAAAAGGCGCCTCTGGCGGACAATAAGTGTCCACCAGTCGCGCAGCGCAAGCAAGCGAAGCGCGCTTGTTTACTTAAAAACTCAGTCTTTATTAAAATGATAAATCCTCAATTTTTCCTCAGAAGAATGAAAACCCTACTCAAACCTTGAGAAGAGATAATTAGCTCACAATTAATAATCAGTATGCTACTATAGATTAATCAATTAATTAAAAATTCTAAAATGGCTTCTGATCAACCAAGGCAAGAGTAGATTCAAGTTCTAGAAACTACAGAAGTTTATACTACACAGGTTCAACCACAATGTGTCGGACAATAAGATAAACTCAAGGCGGCAGATACTATCATGAAACATCACATGCCATAAAGCTATTAACTACAAAATATTATATGCGACCACAAGAGGTATATGCATGTGTTCGAATTATGCTTAAGTTGATCGATTCCACTTTTAGAGTTGTCAGTTATTCGACTCCACAGGAAGAGTGATAGGTAGTCGAGGTTAATACAAGTAAGAATTAATATTTCAAAATAATTACTTAATAGAAAACTTATAAACCGGGTAATAGGAATGTGTAGATTGCAGATCATTATTATTTATTTATACGGATTGAGTTATGTCTAAACCCTATTGGTCAATAATATCAAAACTGTAATATTAAAACTCTTCATTTCATTGGTTAGCAGTTTTGTTTCATAAATATTTTATTTTTAGTGCAGGTCCTAGCATAGGAAATGCTTTATGTCATGATCGGCTTGTGTCCGTATGTCCGTCTGCTCGCTTTTCGAAATTCTATTGGACCAAATTTCCAAATTTGGACCGTCTATTTCTTATATGGTGGAGATTTCCAGATATCCAGAGATTTAACACATTCAGTTGGTTTTGCAAATTAAACTTTAAACTTGATGATCAAATCTCTGTATTATACAGGGAAAGCGACCTAACTAGCGAACTACGTAGTTCCAGATGTAAATTATTGCGCCTGACCTAATCAATCATCATTACATCTGACTTAATCAATCATCATTACACCAAATTAAAGGTTATTAATTATCAAAATTAGCAAACCTACACCTATTACTACTAAAAGTGATAACTTTTTGAAAAAAAAAGAGTTATAATAGAGGGAAATCAACAATTAATTAACACATTACACGATTAGTTCAAATTTCTATAGAGATTTATTAACAGAAAGGACAATGTGAAAATAACATATTCTAAATGTAAAAAGTAATCTAGAAATTACAACTGTTGCCTACGTCTTTCTAAACACATATCATCCAGACATCCCACAAATAAAATGCCTGAGAGTGAGTTCCTTTCTCAAAGCGACCTCTTTGAACAATAACGGTACATACATGCATACTCACTTGGTATCGCGGCGCATTTGTGGGATGTCTGGAATTTGGATGCTAATTGCTTGAAATAATGCCTCAGCACTTTCACCAAAATAACTCAAGAATAACGTTTGGAACTTTGGATCCAAAGATATTGGACTTGCCAATTTTCCAGATCTGAGCAGTAAAAAAATCCACGGACAATCATAAAGGATACGATTTATCATTGCAATGGGCAATCAATTTACAAACCCCTGAAACTCTACCAATTTCAGCTAGAGAGATCTTTATCTACACGTCCGGGACAAAATAATACCAAGTATGCAAGGTAGCATTAGAAAATGCATCCAAATAAGGTGGAGATATATTGGATAAAATATGAAGTGTTTGCGTTGATTTATCAATTGATCTTAGAGGTAACATTTGTACGGCATCACTTTCTTAACAACTCGGACTAGTAGAACGTATGTATCACATGGACTAGTAGCACGTGCGTCAGGACTAATTACTAGCAGCGCACGCTCAAGGGAGTAGTAGAACATATGTGCCATGGACCAGTAGCGCATGCCCCAGAAACTTAAATGTATGGTTTAATAAGCTGATTAGAGAATAAAATAGTATAAATGTTGACAGATCGATAGAAATATGCTATAGAGAGATAAGAATATCGTCAGATTCTGCAATTATATCTTTATCATCCCAGGCCAATTTGGAATAAGGTAAATATCTGATTATTGCAGAAAAATTCTGGATTATTGAAGTAATGTGCATATTATACAGGTCTTTGAACATGTACGTACGTATATATTTGTTAATAAAACAAGAAATAAGAAAGTTATAATATAACAAGTGTATTACGTACTAGTTGGTAGTTGAGATATCATTAATATATTTAAACACAACTTTGCAATTAGCAAACAACAGATTACAAAAGAAATGGACGAAACAACTACAAAGAATAAGCAAGAAGACCTTGAATTTTATTCCTCCACCTTAAGCTTGTCGCGATCTACACCAGAAAGAAATTTAGAGGAGAGACCGTTAAGTACACTTACAGATAGCTTGATGGAAGAAAAGAGACTAAAATACAAAAAGAGAGATGGAGAAAATGAATATCAGGACGAGTTGTGCGAATATGTCCAGGATATACTAGTGCTAGCGGTCAAACAAGGGAATGAATCACAAATCCGACAGCTACTCACACTTCAAAATGGGAAAATAAATAGTCTAGATATGGGGCTATGGTTCGCATGCAAGAACAATGACGTTAGCATTGCAGAGCTGCTGATGGATAATGGAGCATCTCCTGACTATACTCTATGCAAAATCCCCTGCATCCACCTGTCTGCTCTACACGGGGCCACGTCACTCATCTTCTCCTCCTTCGAGAAGTACCCCGGACTCTCCAAAGTGCGAATGCGGGAATCTGTCCGACTACAAGTGACGCCGGACAGACCACTTATCGAGTTTCCAGAGGGTGCACTGCCTGTGCATATGTGCGCCTTTGGTGGTCTTTCCTCTCTCCCACTCCTCGAGGCACTGCTTAAACATTCACCGGAAGTAGACATAGGAGATGCAAAAGAAAGATCTCCTCTCATGTACGCATCTATAGGCGGAAATTGCTTCAGTGTCCGCGCGCTTCTACAGAGGGGAGCTGACATAGAGCACAAGTGTAAGGAGGGTAAGACTAGTTTGCTATATGCCGCGGATAATGGAAATAATTCAGTGCTGGAATTACTCATCAAGCGAAACGCAAGCTTGGATGTCACAGATTCTAAAAACGTGGGAGTATTCTCATACGCTAAAGACGAGGGAGTAGCCAATACGATCCTGAGCTGCACAACCAGCTGTCGTGAGGAGAGTGCGGTCGAACTCCTGCCCATTCGAGAATTAGCCACAAAAGGATACCACCAGACACAAAAACGCCTGCTAGATAGTATGGTTACAACACCTCAAGAAGACAGGATATGTATCGACCTCGGACAACTTGAATTAGAACCTCCAGATTGTAAAAGAAAAGAAAAGCTGTTGAACATCATCGCTGAGCAGTCTCCTGATCTTCCTCTCTTCGATTCGATCGTGTTAAGGAGCTACGCAGAGCATCATATGAACAGGTAAGTATGATAGTAGATACTGTATAGTAGGGACTCTTAGTGTTTTAAGCAGATTAGTGACAAACCTGCCGTACCAGTTTAACTTGTCGATCGACAAATAGATAGTTCAGTTCAATTAAATTGTGATAAATTTCCCAAAATCTTTGCAGTAGTAGAAAATACTGAATAAATTAGAGAATAGCTTAAATGGCGGTTACCTCCTCTCCCCAGCCCTAGCGACAAGTTTCAAAAGTTTGATAATCAGAGAGTATCCTCCATTACCTTATTATACGAAATTAACACGAATTTCTCCAAATTGCGTTAATTTCCTTGGCGATAATTTCATGGAGCGCAATTCCCATGACATTAATTTCCTATAATTTATACTATTTAGCAAATTTATACAATGGATGGGCAAACTCATAATTTACATATTTTCCGATGCGTGACTGGTTCGAGAGGATACCATGTCATCAAGTAGACTGAAAACCTATCTTGGGACAAGAGATACCTTAATATAGGAAAATAACGCGAATTCTCTAAATCGCGTTAACTTCATGTATTTGAAATTTATATTTTCAGCTCCAATTCGCGTTAATTTCCCTTAATAAGGTAAATTCAAATTGAATCCATTCATTAATATTAAAATTGAGTTTTCCAAACGATATAACCAACCCTTCTCAACAGGTACGGATATGTGTATCTCACAGCGATGATGTCAGAACTCGTCTTCTATCTGATCGTACTCTCACTAGCTCTAATGCTAGGAGTACGCCATGCTGATGTCAACAGAGTATCCACACCTTTAGAGTGGATCCGTGCGGTTTGCGAAATTTATGTGTTGGTTCGATGGGGCACACTAGCCTTGTTCGGGATAATTGAGTTCGGTGTGATACTCAAGCATAAGTACGCACAAAATATCTCCCTTAACAAGGTACAACTCTCAAAGAATATTCTTCAGAAAGCGAGCTAATATGCATTGAAAAAATGCCTTACTGACTATACTATTGACGCGCTGGTTTTGTTCAATGCACTGATGTACATAATTCTACGCTTTACTTCACTGTTCGTTTCTGTTGGTAGTTCTACTACGGTGTTTGCAGTGTTGGTCTACTTCTTCAGTATTTGCATCATATTCCGATATGTTTTCGTAATCCCTGAAATTGGGCCATATCTTCACACACTAGTCTTTGCTCTGAAAGATAGCATTTGGTTTCTGTTGGTATTTTTAATTCCCCTCTTCTCGTTTACTGGGATGTTCTATCTCGCTACTCACGCTCCACCATACTCCAAACTCAGCCAGAATAGCACAGGAAGTATGACAGAGTTAGGGAACAATTTGATGAAGACTACATCTGGATTCTACTGACTGGGATTAGGTTGCTGATAGAACAAGGAGCCATTATCAAATTCAACTACCTAGAAGTCTACAACTGGTTGATGGTGATAGTTTTCATGGTATTCGCATTCGTTTCTCTACTTGTGATGAGGACGCTATACACTGGCAAGATTACAAGTGAGTATAAGCGTATCCATGAGTTAGCTAGGAGACACACTACGTATCGCAGACTTGCATTTCTAATGCGTCTACACACAAAGTCAGTTTATTCTCTCTACTTCCTTAAAACTTATTTGCAAAGATACAATAAAAAAGTTGTATTGAAAAAAGATAAAGTCCGATCTGAGCACCCAGCAGAATTTCAGAGTATCTTTTGCAAGAAAGAACAAGAAAACGTGCATTCCAAACTAGAGGAGTTGAGACGAGAGGTTTTGGAGAGAGTTCAGGCACAGGAGAACAAACTGGATGAGGTTATCCGCCTGATACAACAAGCTAACAAAAAGAAGCAACAATAAAGAATGTGTGACTGTGTATTGTATTTAAGTGATCTTGAACTTCATTATGGATTGATATATATTCCTCGCATTTATGTTTACCAGTGTATACATGTTGTAAATACTTTCAGTAATTGATATCCTCTTGTAACTAATATTAATCTACAGGAAAGATCCGATATATTCGATAGTAATCTCTCATTAAACCACCCAGATGGTGTAAAGTTTTAAAATGAATGGAGACCTCACCTATGACAGTTAGAATGGCCGAGGCTTCCAGGAGACCGCACTCGCAGGTCGTCTGGTAGCCGGAAGAATAAACCAGACATGACAGGATAACAGAGCATAATTGTATAAGAAAGCATAAAATATCAAAATATGAATAATACATTGCACACAAGTCCTTGTATGATACATAAGTAGAATGAAACTCACGACCTGGAAGAGTTCCCAGGTTGCAATCAACGGAATCAGAACGATTGTGCGTTTTAAAAGAATTCGGAATGTAGCTCTTGTTTTTTCACATACAGTCCCTAGAAATGATTTTGTATAATTGGTAGACACAAGTAACACAAAGTGACCATGTTATTCTCAATTTTATATTGGTGCGTGTATGTCACTGAGAAGGCCAGTTTTAACACAGTTCAAAGTTTAATTAGACCAATAAATCAAAAACCGTATACGATAGACTTGCAGGATTTTTCGCTCTAAAAAGAGCCTATTGCACAATCACATGAATCATGATGACATATTACATTTTGACAGCTGAATTATTGCACACTCTGATATGATGTTTGTATATGATAAGATTACATTTCTAAGGTCTGTTTCGTAGTATTTTGAGGCACTGAATAGATTGTGTATATATATATGGACCATGAATTTGCTATTATATTTAACCTGTAGTATTCTTAGGCGATACCATGAAATTTTGAGGCGCTTGTATAGGTGGACCAGAGATGTGCTATTATATTTTGAACAGTAGGATTCTGAGGCGATATTGTAGGAATCTGAGGGGGCCTCTTCTAGTGCTACTACTTAATTATATCCTTACTATTAAAACTCGATTAATGTGGGTGTATATATATATATATACAAGCGCACTGCGCGGCTGGCGGACACTTTGTGTCCGCCGGAGACACTTTGTGTCTTACGTATTTTACTCGTGATTTCATCAATAATCTCTAATGGATCAGGATGAATATCAAGAGTTCGTCAAGTTTCTTATAGAAAAAACATACCCAGAAACCATGACCCATGGGCTTAAATGGAATTTTAAGAGGAAATCCTCCTATTTTTTCATCGGAAAAAAAGCAAACTCTACACGGTAGGTAAACTCATGGCTTCATCCTGCCTTTCTATGAATATAACATCCTTCTCGCCTAACAAATGCCTATGATTATTTTCATGCGCCTAGCCTATGCATTGAATATTATGATATAGGAGTTTATCTCGTTCCTATAGGCGCCGCTTACACCTGGATGAACTCCTTGATTAAACTTAGAATTCGATTTAGTATAATTACTATAAAATTCGGGATATCTTTTTGAATATAGATGCCAAGCTTCCAAATTATAAAGTTAATATGGTAGTAATCTTCAATTGATTAGAATTATGAACTCGTACAAGATATATGCAAATCATTATAAGCACCACATATTCTTACAATATCGCCTCAGAATCATACTGTTCAAAATAAAATAGCACATTCCTGGTCCACCTAGAGAAGCGCCTTAAAATCCTACGACATCGCCTCAGAATACTACAGGTCAAAATATAATAGCACATCCATGGTCCATATGCAGTCGACTCCGCTTAATAGGGTCACATCAGTCAGAGGACATTTTGCCCCAATTAAGCGGAGAACCCTATTAACTGAAAATATTTTGTATCAGCTTCTATGTGTGAGAGCTATTCCGGTCCTGCAAAAAGTGACCCTATTAAGCGGAGTCGATTGTATATACATACAATCTATACAGCGCCTCAAAATACTATGAATCAGGTCTATTGTATACCGTTTTTTATCCATCGGTCTAATTAAACTTTGAACTGTGTTAAAACTGGCTTTCTCTGTGACGTACACGGCCGTGTATTAAGTAGGTCATATCGCAACATTTCGTCTTAAAATGCGTAATATGACGGGGTTGGAGAGTTGAGAGGTTTGTTAACGATTGTCACATTCAATTATATACAGGGTGGCCAATAAGTTCTGTCCCAAGCTTGATTACGTATAAAATTTCTTATACTCAAACAATCTTAGTTATTATGGTCTTTAGAGATTGTCATTCGGATAATTTTAACGATGTTAAAATATTTTTCGCGTCTAAGACTTAGAACTGTGTTTTGTAGGGTGAATTCACAGCCAAAATCGCGAATCAGGCCCCAATGCTTCTGTAAAAAATTTCCTCATAATCAATGTTCCATGACGATTTAGCACCAGATACCTTTCATTCGCCATGAAAATATTTCACAAATCCACTGAATTCATTATCAGAAATGAGAAAACGATAATTCAAATTAGGTACACTTTGTGAAATAACCCAAATAGCTTTTTTCACATCACAAATCTGATCCAATTGGTTCTCAAAATGCACTGATCTGAACATCCTATATTTCTACAAAGACTCTGGAAAGCTAATTTTAAAAGCAGTGGGCCCTGACTCGCGATTTTGGCTGTGAGTCAGGACACATTTTTTTTTAAAAAAATTCACCCTACAAAACACAGTTCTAAGTCCTAGACGCGAAAAATATTTTAACATCGTTGAAATTATTCGAATTACAATCTCTAAAGACCATAATAACTAAGATTGTTTGAGTATAAGAAATTTTATACCTAATCAAGCTTGGGACAGAACTTATTGGCCACCCTGTATGCACATGCTTAAAATGACAGCGCACCACCAGAAAGTAAGTCTTGGGTACGTCACTGCTTTCGGGTAGAATCTACTAATGATTATATCAAGTCTTGAGAATACCGTGTTAGCAATTCTAAATTTTATTAGAATGGAATTGCTGTAACCAACTTTTGTACTTAAAATAATTTGAACTTGGACAAAAACCAAACAAAAAGTCGAAAGGCTTCATTTCAATTTAAACTGTGTCATACGTAACTGGGTGTATTATAGTATGTATGCGTTCTATACCTGCTTGAGTTTCTGTAGCTGCAAGATAAGTTCTTGATTCTTCTCTCTTAAACGCACCTCCTCCTGTACACAACAAGATAAAAATAAAATAATTACAACCAATAAACAATAGATACCAGACTTAAATCATATACAATTATTAAATTAATACAAAAACGGTAGACTTACTCTCTAAGAGATTTACACTAATGTAAGGTTTTACAGGTTTTAGCTAGTACAGTTAGTCACGAATTGAAGTAGATTTAGAATATGGACTGCTAGGATGTAAATAAGAAATTCAATAGAGAAACTATGTTAGGGAATGGCGGAATTTTCACAATGGTTCTCACTAACCAAAACTTTCCGTGAAATCTGCATGGAAAAAAGTTCAATAGAACGAAATTTCCAGGAACGAAAATCCGGGTCGAAAATTCAATTGACAAAATTTGGTGTAATCAAATCGTTCATCGGGGTCAGTTAACCTAACGACTATGGAATTGTTAAGAGAGTAACTTTTAAATGCCATATTCGGATATTGGCTGAGAGAATTATGCAAGAATAAGTACACAACTGTAAATGTTGTATTACCTTGTCAGCTCGTGTCTTCGTGAGTGTGTTCAGTGACTCAGTGTGCATGTTGAGGAGTGAGGTAGTCCTGTCTAAGCTAGTCACAGTGCTACTCTTACTAACGTCTGAATAGCAATCATCCTGAACATGTCGATTGGCCCCGACCCCCTCTTTTCCCAGTTCTGTCTCAGCTTGTATAATAATAGGCATAGAAGAAGATTTCTTATCTCGGACCAGGAGGTGAGTTCTGTTGCTAGGCTTGATGACGTTCATTTGAGAAGGAGGCGGATTCCTAATTCGACCTTGTTGAACTGATTTCATCTTCTGATTATAGGTATTCTTGTTCTCGGCAGTCTTTAGAGTTACCTTACTACCTTTACATTCTCCTACAGGTGTTTGTTCAACCGAACTCTTAAGAGGGGGTTTAGGAGATTGAATGGTAGCTGTAGTAGTGTCAGATCTCGCATCTGTGTTGAAAGAGCGAGTGCTGAGAGGAGAATTCGTGTGTGACGGAGGAGATGTGATATGTCGATTAAACCTTTTCTGTTTATTTTTTATCGCTAACTGATGCTGTTCTTCTATCTTGGCTTGAAGGAATTGAAAACGCTGGCGAGCATCTCTCTGTAAATCAGATGGAATATTAACACCTAATCGTGTAATTCAATATATAAATGTGAGTAATGCGACCTTTTCCTGATTTTTCTTCTCTTTCTCTTTCTCAGCTTCAAACAGAAGCTTCTCCCTCTCTTTCTCTATTCTCGCATTCTCAAGCCGATCTAGCTGGGATTGCTTATCTTGCTGTTCTCTCTTCACTCTCTCCTTCTCTTTAACCTGAGCTTGTAACTCCAGCTAAATAACATTAGACAATGAAGAAAATACAATACACCTATGTACATAAGGGAGGGTGCAGCGCATACGGACAAGGGCTTATCCCAATAATTTTGTGTCGCACCCTATCTGCACTCTAGAATTCAGTTGGCTATGCCTATAATATGCGGAGTTTCGACAGGACCGAATTGGTAGTGATGAGAGTTGACTGTGTGTCAATTTTCAGTAAGTATTGTATTAGCTTAAATATTGTGTACATTGACAACGCAGAAACAAAAGTAATAACTACTTCTCTAGTAAAATCGAACCAAATAAAAGGCTATGGAATTGTATTATGTCATATGTACTCCAGTTCATTGTGCATTTATGACAGTTATATCATTGCTACAGACTGACTAAAGTGTAGAGTTTAACTAGACCCAATGCAAATTAAGGTTTCAATATTTCGCAAAAATTTCCCAATCATTGATCAAATATCTAATTGACACAGGATGACACAACTATGCCTTGAGAAAGAGCAAGAGTTCACTTCTTATTTGAAAAATAATCAAAAGTAATATATTAACATAAAAACGTCGGCCAGCAGATGGATTGTCCAGAAGAAGATCAATCAGATGTGTGAAAACATGCAAATATATATATAGGTATATGTTCATCTCTCATGAAAAATATCACTATATAAATTCGAAGTGGAACAGGAAATCTACCAGGGATACTAAACAGCAAATAATAAAAATGCTCAGAGATAGTGGAGAGATTTGATCAATAAAATAGGTGTGAAAATGCCGGCAATAAAAGCATATTGGAGGATTAATTACAGTATGTTCCTAGTACTATTATAAGATTATGTGCTAATTGTGTATTAGACCTTGGTATATGTAGCACTTAGGACAATTTAAAACTAACTAGGGTAGAGAGAGGATAATAATTATACAATTCTCAATTATGTTAGCAAGGTTTTTATGAAGTGGCGACTATACCAATAAAACTTTCTCCATGCCTATTTATAGTGTCCATAAAAAACATCCTGGAAATTATAAGAATCATATCCTGAAAATCTCATTTCAGGATAACGTTATAATTATAACTTCTAGGATGTCACTATGAACGCCATATACTATTTTAGCAATTGAATATACCATGTATTGAAAAGCCCTCCTCTTCTTCTCATCCATTGGATTTGGAGGTTCAACGTTAAAGGTATTCTGACTCTCAAACCTGTGAAAATATTAATAAAATATCAGTACCGTATGAATACAATAAGTAGCTAGTAGGGCTAAAATGATAATACGAGTTCGTGGATCCAACATTGGTGCTTAGAACACTAGATTACTTGAAAATTAATTTCTGCACTGTACAATTTATATTTGGCAAACTGCAACTAAGTCATCTCTAATACTACTAAGTACCCTGCATGTTCAGATTGATGGTGTCGGCTGGGAGAAGATTCCGTAAGGTTTGTCAGTTGAGAAGCAGCCTAATATTAAATAACAGTAATGAAATACCAACTGTTGACAATACACCCTTAGATTTGATTGTAGAGCTCAGATTTCATATAATTTTAACCTGGAAAATGGAGAATTTTTCTCAACCCATTTTGGGGTGAGGATTGTTTAAAACCCATCAATGTACAATGGATTTTGCTAATTCATTTCCGATTAAGTCATTTTGGGCGGGGAAACCTTAGAAATACGAGGTCCAAGCTATAAATAGAATGGACCCCGTGTAATTGGCGGGTTTTAATTAAATTGTATTACTTGCACATTAAAGAGAAAATCATGCAAAGAAGTACATTTCCAATTGTAGCTTCCTTATCGGGAGTTGGCCTGATTACAAGCATATTCGTCTAATAAAGACGAGTTGATGGAAACGAAGGTTGAATCATAGAAGCTATGTCAATGTAATTAGGATCGCAACAATGTGAAATTTCAAACAATAATTAAATTAGATATTGTGAAAAAGGAAGTGAATAAATACGATAAAAAATTAAGTGAATATTGGTATATGTATAGAAGTGATTTACCATGCCATCTTGTCCCTGCATAGTTTGTCTCCCGATGTAAGAACGTAGAGGAGCACCAGCTCCTGGCTTCCCCCACGGATAGTAACATCCATTCTCTTCCATCTTCTCTTTCCTATGCCTCTCTCGTATAGAGCTAGTCCCAATCGTACTAGTGTCAGGGATTGGGATAGGATTGGTGCTATCTAGTTCTAAGAGCTGTCTTAACCCTTGTCCACGTCCATAGTGTGGCTCCACATGAGTTGAAGAGGTTGTGGGTTGAGGCATAGTAGGAGGGAGGGGTTGGATGTCAGTAGTAAGGATTGGAATGTCAGGTTTCAAAGCACTAAAACCAAGTAAAATATGATTAAGGTCGCACCATGGACCCGAGTTCATCAAAAAAGCTTGCAAGGTCAAATAAACTGCTACAATATCACCAGCTTCTAAACTCTGTAGACCATCTCATCCATCTGCAAAGTGTTTTAGTATAGTCATGTACTAAGGTTAAAACTTGTTTTGTAACGTGGCATCACGCAGACATTATAGGATCATACTTATAAAGGCACATGTTGTATACGCAAGGATAATATTATTGGATGTATGGGCGTATACTTCAAACCGTAATGCAATCACCAATACTGTATATTATACAATTTTGAAAATTGAGACGTTAGATTAAATTACATTACACTGGATTCATATCATATTTAACTATACATACCACATACATACTATATATATATATATTAACAATTCCATTTTACTCATAATTTTCTAATATACTAAATGGATGCTCCTACCATATTAATATATGTCAATTATGTCATAAATTTCGTGAGCGGAGTACTGGTATTTCTACATTTGCTAATACTTATTCCATGGATCATACTCTTTTCAATCCATTTAAGGTATTTGACCATAAAAAAGGAGCATTTTAATTCTCTGCGAGAAAACTACAACGATACTTCTTCAAAAAAACTATTTGACAAATATATGCACGAATACATGAAAATAAAAGGTTTCTTTTTCGCAATATTATTCGAGTTAATTGCCATATCAATACACCTGTTCGGTGGTTTTATCTTTCAAGGAGCGACAATTGAACCTTTTCTTAGAGGAGTTGGGTGCCCATTAATTAATGTAGTGATATATTGGTATGTGTTCATAACATACGGGCTAATTATACCACAATATTTTATCATCATGACACTCGAAACTCTCAATTATCTAACTCGTTACTACCTACACTATTATTCACAAAAGAGACAAGAATATCGCCTTAGTCGGCAAAAGAAAGGCTGGATTATAGGTTTTACAGTTCTTTCATTTTCCTCCATTCCCGCGGTTGGCATAATTCCATGCATAATAGTACAACCACTCGTTTTGATATATAGTTTCATCAAATTTAGAATATACACAAATCAATTATTTCAAGTGCTAAGGTTCAAAAGTGATGATTTGAAATTCACATACGGAATGGATGATGTTATTACGAAAAACTTTGCCAGTAGTACCAAAATGCACAAGATTTCTAGCATGTGGATCGCATTCGTAATATATTTTATCGCTCAAACCAGCGTCATAATATCCTATTTTTACATTCCTGTGAACATTTTGAACAGTTGTTATTTCGAATTTGAGAATAGAACCACCAACACTACCTTTTTCTCTGATAAGAGGTTCTCAACATTCGCAAATGTAGTCGGTGTCTTGGGATTTTTGAATGAACTGGGGATTCATATTCTATTCACTCCTCCCCTGCTTATTTTCTCTATTGGCTACATTTCCAAGCGATTGTGCTACAAAAATAGATTTTTGAAGCAGTACAACTTTGAAACAAGAAGGACAACCTAAGCTCCCTGACCAATCTCTGGTACATAATAATTTGATTATCTAAATAACTAACTCTGATGTTTGTATCCCCATGTAATATCTGTCTTTACTAACTATTTTGGTTAAACTGCAGTTATCTGTTACGTAATTGGTTTAGCGATACTTTTTGAATAATGAATGTAACCTATTTAAACAAGCTTGCTTCACTTGTGGGTCTTTGAAGGTATACCTACATTACTGTCAGGGGTTGATATTTCGGTAGTTTAATTAAACCCGAGGAATACTTGGGGTCAAAGGTATAAATATAAATGACCCACCTTTCATTTTCACTTTCAGTTTACTTTCAATTAACTTTCACTTTCACTTCAACATTCCTGGACGTGCGAGGGTAAATAAGCATTCTAGTAATAGATAAACGGTATATACTACCCGGATAAAAGTATTCGTACACTTCATTATTTACGTGCATTTAATACTAAAATGGGTCTATTCAATATGAAACTGAAATTGATCGATTTTAATTTCAGCTAGCAGCACTAGAGTCGGGTTCGAATTTTTCGGGTCGGGTCAGATTCTGAAAGATGGACTCTGCTCATACTCAGATTAGAAACACTGCATAGATTAATTAATAGAACTGTTAATTAAAATTTATGCTAACAAATTTAGGTCCCAAAAGGTTGAAAACATTGCCCAAACGTAAAAAAGATTATTCGTTTTACTTTATGCCACTAAAACTGCCACTTAGTGGTATAAAGTAAAAAGATATCTGAACAACCAAGCAAAGAACAGATCCTATCTCCAGAAACAAGTTCATGCACTAGTAGACCACAAAGTGACGGACAGCAAGAAACATCATAAAGAGACAGACAACCACAAACGGACAAGGTTAATTACAGTAGAACTCAGTTAGTACGTACTCATTTCTCTGAACCAAAATCCATCTATAATATAGATTTCTATGTAATATAAACTCGGTTAGTACGTACTTATGGATAGTACGTACTAAGAATTCCCTCCCGAAGGGGTACGTCTTATCCGAGTTCTACTGTGTATCTATCAGGGGTTTCAAGAATCACGGAAATTTCGTCTAAATACCGAACATCTCTCGCCAATCACAGAATAGTCCGCTCCGGGATACTAAAAATAAAATTTCACTTCCTTCAGATTTTTTAATCAATTCGGAACATACAACAATTGAGTTTGACATACATGTCAAATCTGAATGATGCAATGAATTATCTATCAAAAATAATAAATCTATGCAATTTAAACTCGGACGATGAAATATCTTATAAATTAAAACGCTAGGATCCTTTTGCGTTTGTCCGAATTGAGTGAAGAATTGGAAAGTCGTAGAGATATGAAAATTGGCATGCAGGTGTCAAATGATGTGACTATGATTAAGTTCTAAGATATAAGCGAAATGTTCAAACCTCTGCAAAAAAATAGAAACAATTTTTCACACATTTTCAATACAATATACTAGTATATGACTCCGCTCTCACAATATACTGTCATTGTTTAAAATACTTCAAAGCCACAATTTATGTTAGATCTTAAATTTATTATAGTGTATAGCAATAAAAAAGGTTATGTGCATATTTTCACACCTTTATATACATATTTTCACACCATTTGACGATTTTTTTAAAAATTGCTAGAGACTATCTTTCAACGGTTGACATTGGGTTTTTAGGGGTGTAGATTTCGAATTCTTTTTATTATGGACCTAAATTTTCTTCTCCAGTTCTGAATTCATTATTCACCGTAGATGAATGACGTTTTTAGTAGTGAATTATAAAACAATCAACCGTCTCTTTGATAGAATACAGGGCAACTCTGCGGGCACACAGTGTCCGCAAGCCGCGCTGCGTAAGCAAGCGAAGCGCGCTTGTCTGCATTATACAGGAAGGAACCGAACAAGTGAACTAGTTCCAGATGGCACAATTATGCTACAATCTTACCTAATCACTCTACTATACAGATTTACGTATTAATATTATTACGCAAATCAAATGTGACACAATAAATACATTCACCAAGTGAGAGATATTAGCAAAATTAGCAAATCTACCAGTTTACTACGAAATGATGTTATTTGAAATTAATTGAAGTATAATTGTGGGGAAGCAACAATTAACAAAATCATCCTAAGATTTTTACAGAAATAACAAAAGAATTAAAATTAACATATTCTAAGCAAAATTAACATATTCTAAGCTTGAAAAAATTGCAAAAGAAAAGAGTACGTGATCAGTGCAGATTTTATTTTTCTATATATAGTTGAGATATCAATAATATATTTAATACGGCTTTGTAATTAAAAAATAAACATATTACGAAGGAAATGAATGGAGCTAATAAAATGAATAAGCAAGAAGATATTGAACTTCATTCTTCCTCTTCAAACTTGCTGCTACCTATCCCAGAACGAGAGAAGAGACCATTAAGTACACTCGATGGAAAAAAAGACACTAAAATACAAAAAGAGAGATGGAGAAAATGAATATCAGGACGAGTTGTGCGAATATGTCCAGGACATACTAGTGCTAGCGGTCAAACAAGGGAATGAATCACAAATCCGACAGCTACTCACACTTCAAAATGGGAAAATAAATAGTCTAGATATGGGGCTATGGTTCGCATGCAAGAACAATGACGTTAGCATTGCAGAGCTGCTGATGGATAATGGAGCATCTCCTGACTATACTCTATGCGAAATCCCCTGCATCCACCTGTCTGCTCTACACGGGGCCACGTCACTCATCTTCTCCTCCTTCGAGAAGTATCCCGGACTCTCCAAAGTGCGAATGCGCGAGTCTGTCCGACTACAAGTGACGCCGGACAGACCACTTATCGAGTTTCCAGAGGGTGCACTGCCTGTGCATATGTGCGCCTTTGGTGGTCTTTCCTCCCTCCCACTCCTCGAGGCATTGCTTAAACAGTCGGAAGTAGACATAAGAGATGCGAATGAAAGAACTCCTCTCATGTACGCGTGTAAAGGTGGCAATTGCTTCAGTGTCCGCGCGCTTCTACAGAGGGGAGCAGACATAGAGCACAAGTGTAAGGAGGGTAAGACCAGTTTGCTATATGCCGCGACTAATGGAAATGATTCAGTGCTGGAATTACTTATCAAGCGAAACGCAAGCTTGGATGTCACAGATTCTAAAAACGAGGGAGTATTCTCATATGCTAAAGACGAGGAAGTAGCCAAAACGATCCTGAGCTGTACAACCAGCTGTCGTGAGGAGAATGCTGTCGAATTCCTGCCCATTCGAGAATTAGCCACAAATGAATATCATCAGACATTAAAGAATTTACTAGATGGGATGATTACAACAACTCAAGATGATAAAATATGCATAGATCTCGGTCAACTTGAATTTGAACCTCCAGATTGTGAAAGAAAAGAAAAGCTGTTGAACATCATCGCGGAGCAGTCTCCTGATCTTCCTCTCTTCGATTCGATCGTGTTGAGGAGCTATGCAGAGCATCATATGAACAGGTAAGTATGATAGTAGATACTGTATAGTACTATATTCATTTAAGTGCGAAATTCGAATTTGAGTGAAATATCCAAAACTTTGATTTTTCTAAAAATTCCAACCCCAATCCTTTGTGGTTGCATAACTCAGCGAGTTTTCAAACTATCTTGATTCTCTTGATGTCAATCGACGCAGAATCGTCTCAGCTTTCTGATGACTGATAAGTTTTTTAGTAGTGTTTGAAAGCTCAAAAATTCCGGAAATTTAGAATCATTTTAATTCTGCGTCGATTTACATCAAGAGACTCGCTGAATTATGCTGCTACAAAAGGATTAGAGGTTGGAAATTTTGCAAAAAAAAAACAATTCAAAGTTATTGATAGTTATGACCATTTTGGAACCCCAAAAAACCTCGAGTGGGGCTTTTGTGTGTTTTTTTCGTGCATAATAACAAATTTTAACAAGTTCATTGACGAAAACGAGGCTTTTTTTGAAATTCTGCCCATTTTATCGAATGTTACCTTTAAGGCAGTTTTTAGATTGGCAAGTCTGGTATATCCTCTATTACATTTAAATTTGATTCATCAAAGCACTAAAATTGATTGTTCTAAACGATATAACTAACCCTTCTCAACAGGTACGGATATGCGTATCTCACAGCGATGATGTCAGAGCTCATCTTCTATCTGATCGTACTCTCACTAGCTCTAATGCTAGGGGTACGCCATGCTGATGTCAACAGAGCATCCACACCTTTAGAGCAGTTTCGTGTGGTTTGTGAAATTTATGTGTTGATTCGATGGGGCATACTAGCCTTGTTTGAGATAGTCGAGTTTGGTGTAATATTCAAGCATAAGTACACACAAAATGTCCACCTTAACAAGGTACAACTCTCAAAGGTGACTTATTATGCATTGAAAGAATACATCACTGATGTTTCCAACATTATTGATATGCTGGTTTTGTTCAATGCACTGATGTACATAATTCTACGCTTTACTTCACTGTTCGTTTCTGTTGGTAGTTCTACTACGGTGTTTGCAGTGTTGGTCTACTTCTTCAGTATTTGCATCATATTCCGATATGTTTTCGTAATCCCTGAAATTGGGCCATATCTTCACACACTAGTCTTTGCTCTGAAAGATAGCATTTGGTTTCTGTTGGTATTTTTAATTCCCCTCTTCTCGTTTACTGGGATGTTCTATCTCGCTACTCGCGCTCCACCATACTCCAAACTCAGCCAGAATAGCACAGGGAAGTATGACAGAGTTAGGGAACAATTTGATGAAGACTACATCTGGATTCTACTGACTGGGATTAGGTTGCTGATAGAACAAGGAGCCATTATCAAATTCAACTACCTAGAAGTCTACAACTGGTTGATGATGATAGTTTTCATGGTGTTCGCATTCGTTTCTCTACTTGTGATGAGGACGCTATACACTGGCAAGATTACAAGTGAGTATAAGCGTATCCATGAGTTAGCTAGGAGACACACTACGTATCGCAGACTTGCATTTCTAATGCGTCTACACACAAAGTCAATTTATTCTCTCTACTTCCTTAAAACTTATTTGCAAAGATACAATAAAAAAGTTGTATTGAAAAAAGATAAAGTCCGATCTGAGCACCCAGTTGAATTTCAGAGTATCTTTTGCAAGAAAGAACAAGAAAACGTGCATTCCAAACTAGAGGAGTTGAGACGAGAGGTCTTGGAGAGAGTTCAGGCACAGGAGAACAAACTGGATGAGGTTATCCGCCTGATACAACAAGCTAACAAACAAAAGCAACAATAAAGAGTGTGTGACTGTGTATTGTATTTAAGTGATCTTGAACTTTATTATTTGTTTACTAGTATGTATCAGAACTTAAATTTAGTTTGGACTAGAATTTATAGAACTGTTCTTTCTGATAGTTGTGCCCCTTCCATGGTGGCTTTCAGGATAGTATTCTTTCAGTAGACTTGCATGAAACTTTCTAAATAGGAAAATCAGAAATTTGTGTAATGAATTATTCCATATTCACCTTTGAGATCTCATTAATAGGCAATATTCCAACAGTATTGTTATGAAGGAGAACATTGGTGGTATTTTGTGACTTATGCCGAAAATACTCAGTTATTTAATATGTGAAAAGTCCCTTATTAGACTAAATGTGTCTTTTAATCTCTGAGGGTTAAATAATGAGTATCATCAGCTTTGATGGGGGGATTGTAATAACTTAATATACAGTTTATCATTAAAATTTTATTTCAAAACTTACAAGAAAAGATGTTGGTAGACAGACCGATAGTGCAGCTCCATCAGATCGTCAAAAAGAGTATATATACCAATGTCACCAAATCCCGAGCGTGGTGGCTAATTAAACCACCAAATTTTATCAAGTATTGTCCTATTTATTATCTTGAGTATTTAAAAGTTGATGGTTCTTAGCAAACAGAAAAATAATAAAAAGGTGTTTAAGATTATTTATTAACAACACACCATTCCATATAGGAGCTGTAATAATAAGTGAATTTAACCATAAAGTGCGATCTGAACACACAATCGAGTCTCAGAATCTCTTTTGAAAAAGAGAAAACAGAGAAACATACATTCTAAACTGGAGTTGAGACGAGAGTTTTTAGAGAGGAGAGGATTCAGACACAGGAGAACAAACTGGATGTCATCGCCTGACAAAATTTAGAAAATGTGTGAATAGGTATTGTATTGAAGATAAATCAGGGAAGTATGGGAAATATTCAATTGCAATAATATGATTAACAATCTCATTTAAATATCCAGCTGGTGTCATGTTCCATTTTATTCCTCAAAAGTGAATGTGATATCTTGAGGTATTATGCAAGTAGGATCAGTTATATATTCTAAAGTAAGAGCTTGAAAACTCACAATACAAGCTCTGTTCACTCTTTGAATGTTTCATTCTTTACAGTAAAATTCAGATAATATTGATTATTTAAACACATAGAAATCTGATCAAAATGATCCCTGGTGTAAAACGTAAAAAGTTTTCAGGGGATATAGAACTCTGGTCAAACCCTCTGACTGTGCTAACTGAAGTAACAGAGGCAGATATACAAAAGAGACCAATTTCAGCACTGACAGATGAATCTACGAGGATTGAAGACAAGGAAATAAAGTACTTCATCAAAGTAAATGATGAGTATCAAGCCATGTCGTTAAAGTATAAACAGGATGCATTAGTGCTAGGCGTGAGACAAGGAAATGAAGCACAAGTCCAACAGCTACTCATGCTTCAAACGAGGAGGAAAGATAGTATAGATACATCGCTATGGTTCGCATGCAAGAACAATGACGTCAGCATTGCAGAATTGCTACTGGATAATGGAGCATTTCCTGGGTACACTGTGTGCGGTACTTCTTGCATCCACCTGTCTGCTCTCCACGGAGCCACTTCACTCATCTTGTCCTTCCTCAAAAAATATACCCAGCTCTCCACCATACGAATGCAAAAGTCAATACTATTAGAGGTTACGCCTGACAGACCTTTTGTTGAGTTTCCTGAGGGTGCGATACCTGTGCATATGTGTGTCTTCGGTCGTCTTTCTTCTCTCCCACTCCTCGAGGCACTGCTCGACCAGTCGGAAGTAGACATAAGAGATGCGAATGAAAGAACTCCTCTCATGTACGCGTGTAAAGGTGGTAATTGCTTCAGTGTACGCGCGCTTCTACTGAAAGGAGCTGACATAGAACACAAGTGTAAGGAGGGTAAGACTAGTTTGCTATATGCCGCGGCTAATGGTGATTATTCCGTACTGGAATTACTCATAAAGCGAAATGCCTGTTTGGTTGTTAGGGACATCGAAAAAAAGGGTATATTCGCATATGCTAAAGACGAGGAAGTAGCTAATACGATTCTGGGCTGCACAGCCAACTTTTTTGAAGAGAGTGCGGTCGAACTCCTGCCCATTCGAGAACTAATCACAAAAGGATACCATCAGACACAAAAACGCCTGCTAGATAGTATGGTTACAACACCTCAAGAAGACAGGATATGTATCGACCTCGGACAACTTGAATTAGAACCTCCAGATTGTGAAAGAAAAGAAAAGCTTTTGAACATCATCGCTGAACAGTCTCCTGATCTTCCTCTCTTCGATTCGATTGTGTTGAGGAGCTACGCAGAGCATCATATGAACAGGTAAGTAGGGAAGATACAGGAAAATATTTTGCTTCGAATTTTTTTAAAAAAAAGAAAGTAGCTATGCCAAAATACGAATGCTACTCCATAGCCTACTGTACACTGCCCTACCAAAAGTATTCGTACACCCCAATAATTCCCATACAATTTGTATAAATCGTATCTATTTTTGTCAATAGTAATAAATCAGTAACAGTTGGACTAAATTTGGCTTAAAATACATATTCTACACACTCGATTTACTCATTGTATAGTGTTTCAAATCAATTACTCTATTTAAAAGTTAAATATTTTTGACCCGTGACACCTAGTGCCACCAACGCCATCATATATAGTGGCATTAATTTATGATATGTGGCACAATGAAGTAAATATTCAAATATTTATGTTTGAAGGAGAGTAGTTGAGTTGAAAGACTATAAAATGAGTAAATCGAGTGTGTAGAATATGAATTTTAAGCCAAATTTAGTCCAACTGTTACTGATTTATTACTATTGACTCCAAAAATAGATACGATTTATACAAATTGTATGGGAATTATTGGGGTGTACGAATACTTTTGGTAGGGCAGTGTATATACAGTAGGCTATGGCTACTCGTATTATGGACAAAACAAAAATTACTGTTAGCTTGACCATTGTTAACCAACTACTAATGGCGGGGCTAAAGAGAAAAAAGTCCGGGGCCTTGCTATGATTTTGGCTTAGGTGATCGAATGAAATCCGGGGCCGCAGAATCAAACTCGGGGTAAATGGCCAGATGCCTCCCCCTGGGACCACCCCTGGTGCAGAAGGTCGAGTCCTTTCCAATCTAGTTGGAATAAGTACTTCCGATATCATGGACCAGTGCAGGGGCTATTAATTAAATATAATAATACCATTTTATTACAAACTAATCTGAATGCTCCATCCAGGATCATTTGTCGGAATAACGAACGTGTACTGTATGAATAAGAAGAGCCCGTGTTTTAATAGTAAATAACAAAGCACTATATGTAGGTACGGGTATTTCTATCTCACCATTCAGATGCTGGAGCTCATTATCTACCTGACGGCACTCTCAGTAGCTCTTATGTTGGAAGTAAACTACAATGATGCTAACAAATTAGCCACAGATTATGAACGCTTCCATCTATTCTGTGCGGTTTACGTGTTGCTCAGATTGATGTTACTCGCTGTAGTTAAGATAGCCCAGTTTGGGGTGATTTTCAAGCATAAGTTTACTGAAAATATATACCTATATGAGACACGATTTCGCCCCACTAAGTATAGGCTGGAGAAAGCGACATATCTCGCGCTTAAAGAATACCTAACTGATGCTTCCAACGCTATTGATGTGCTAGTATTAATCACTGCACTTGTGTACATCGTTTTACGCGTTTCTTCGGTATTCGTATATGTTGGCAGTTCAACCCCTCTTTTCGCAGTATTGCTCTATTTCTTCAGCATATGTATCACATTCCGCTATCTTATCGTAATCCATGGTCTGGGCAACTATCTTCAAACGTTATTATTTGCTGTTAGAGACAGTATTTGGTTTACAATGGTATTTTTGATTAGCCTCATCGCTTTCTCTGGGATGTTCTTCATCTCCATTAACGCATACGACTACATAACACCGAATGGAATGAATGGCACGAATGGCACAAATGATACGAGTCCCACGCAACCTAGGTATCATGGTCTTAGAGTAAATTATGACGGAGAATATATGTGGATCTTATTGACTGGGATTAGGTTGCTGTTAGAACAAGGCGCTATGATCAAATTCAACTATCTAGAGGTGTATAACTGGCTGATGGTGGTCGTTTTCATGCTATTTGCATTTGTAACATTGCTCGTGCTACGGACGTTGTACATCGCAAAGATCACAAGTGAGTATAAGCGCATTCATGAGTTAGCCAAGAGATATTCTACATATCGTAGATTGAAATTTTTAATAAAACTACACTCAAAGTCTATTTACTCTCTGAATTTTCTTAAAAACTATCTGCAAAAATACAGGAAAAATATTGTTTTGAAAAAAGATAAAGTGCGATCTCAGCATCCAGCTGAATTTCAGAGTCTCTTTTCCAAAAAAGAACAGGAAAACGTGTATTCCAAACTCGAGGAGCTGAGGCGAGAAGTCTTGGAGAGGATCCAGACACAGGAAAACAAACTAGATGAGGTCATCCGCCTGATTCAACAAGCTAACCAGAAATAACTACAGCGTCTGTGCGTGTATATATATATATATATATATATATATATGTGTGTGTGTGTGTAGTTCTAACTTAAGATCTTGAACATAATTAAGGACTAATATATTCCTTTCATATATTTGTCTATTAGTCTATTGTATGTATAGGTTGTAAACATTATATTCTCTGTAAATGTATAAATTCGTTGAATGGGATAACTTGTCTTTCAGTTATTACAAGCGCGCCTTGCGCACTTGTGTAGCAACCTTAATCTATTTAGATCTACTTTTGATTTATTATTTTTAAAATTTACTGATTAGCCCACCACTTTTCAGAAGTGTGATAGTTTTTACAATCGACTCCACTCAATTGGGACACGTCGGGTCTCGATATTTTGTGCTAATTAAGGTAGCAGCACAATTCGAAAATTTTCTATCTCAAATAGGTATAACTTTGAATTATTAATGGGCCTAATTAAGGCTGTTCTTATTTGTTTATGCTTTTATTCTATCCGTTCAGAATCAGGCTAACATGTTCCATTCGGGAGCTATGTTGTTTAGAAGGAAATAGCAACCTCAACATAATTTGTAGAGAGACTGTAGAAAAGATAAATTAAAAACTACTGTTTAGTATTCTCATCATTGTTTTCGGTATCAACCATTCATCCAATGGAGAGTCGCGTAGCGCATACGAATGATATATTTGTGCCCTACAAGCTATGGTTCCTGGTTAAGCCACTGAAAGAAGGTAGTATTGAAATACAATTCATAATTGGGAACCCTGCTTAATCGAGACAAATTATAGTCTGAAAGTGCTCCGATTAAGCGGAGTCAAATGCATTATCTAACGTATAATAGTGCCTTACAAAGTACGTATCTAACCTAGCATCTAGATAGGAGTGTTCTCAGTATTATTACATGGGAACAATGTAAGTTGAGATATTCTAGATAATACTGACTGCCTGGCTGTCACGTGAAACATGAAGATTTTTCTCAATTACTAGAAAACTAACCAATGATATACAAGACATAGCCTAATATTCATATAAATACGTAGCAATATCATCAACTTGATAGAGCCTAAGTCTTGAAATGGTGTGCACATCATCTTGTGAACGTGTCCTTCTATATGTGTATCTATCTATTAATTTGGTCGTAGTTTTCATACAAATACCATGGCTAGCATACTTTCTCGTTAAATTCCTCCAAGCAAGGAACAGGTTAGCGCAATTGATGCGAATTGACATGAGTGAAGGTTGCCAAAATTTACTCCAGAAATATGAAAATACTAAAATTCTCTACAAATACTTCATCGCTGCAACGACATTCGAACTCCTAACCATGTCATTAACAGTCTTCAATATTATTCTCAATCCAAATCCCCTGAAAGACTATTTACATTGTAAAGAGTATTATTTCATAATGTATCTGTATGGCAAGTATTTCATAGGCTTTCTCAGTGTTTTGTGTCTCATGAGCTCAATAGAGGTACTAAACTTCACTACAAAGTTCGCTACTAATGTTTTCATCCTAAACATAAAAGATGGGAATGAAAACAAAATTAGAATTTTCATCATGAAGTTAGTACTTTTGGTTATGTTGGCATTGAGCGGTATTGGCATGATCGCATTCATTTTGGTAGAAATATTATTAGTTAAAGAGAGCATACAGTACTACCAGAACTCTAGAGAACTCTACAAGAAGCTGAGAATGATGTATGAAGATGTTAAGTATGAGTTTGGAGACACACATATAAATACCAGGTCAGCAAGAAAGAACTTACTCCATTATAAGAGGTTTACAATTTGGATATCTGTGGTTGTATTCTTACTCGTGATCGCATCCATATTATTCGCATTTTGGACACCATTTTATTTAATAGGAGAACCGTGTGTACTGGAGACTTTCACACAATACAAATACAACTCAACATCCTTAGACTTTATTCATTACAAGGACATTAAGAAAGGAGCCGCAATATCGAGCATAATTATCCGCATTTTAATCATGATTTCGTTCATACCATTCTACACACTCTATTCGCTCTATTATCTCTGCGACAAACTTCTATTTGTCAACGTATACCCGCACATATATCATGTTGGGAGTTCGGTTGGGTCAGACAATATAAATGATTTGTTAATAAAAAAATAAGTTATTAGATAATCAAATATCTGACATGTGTATGTACTGTGTAAACTGTGATTTGTAGTTGCATGTCTAAGTAATGCTGGAGTTGAAGTATACTTACAAATTGAAAAAGAAGAAGAAGGATGGATATTAATTTCTAATCTCCAAGATGTCAGATTTTCCAAGAGTGGTATCAGTTGTTCATTTATTATATCTTTTAGCTAATTTATGTTTAGGCTTGTGATTGGTTATAAGTTTGTACGAGTATTATAGGATTTTCTCTGTACTTGTTATTATTGTTTAAGTATCTCATTAAATTGAAATGTAACCAATTGTAGTACGTATCTAGTGGATAACATAGTCAGCATGAATCTCTGGCGTAGATTGGACTATTTCTTAATTAAAATAAACAAAAGAAAAATTACAATTATTATCGAAAATATAGAAGGCAGACATTTCCAATAAAAGGAATGGGGGTTTACTTCCACATTTTGGGATGATTATATATATATACAAGCGCGCTTCGCTTGCTTGCACTGCGCGGCTGGCGGACACTTTGTGCCCGCCGGAGACACATTTCCAAACATGAGCATAATTATGTGAAATTCTAAATTAAGATAATATCCTACAAATAGGTGACAGTTTTTTTGGTTTGAGAGAGTTGGCTCTGTTCAAACTGAGAGTTTCGCTAAATATTTCAAATTTGAACACAAAGCAGGATCTATTATTCCATTAATCCATTGAATGATTAGGAGCCCATATCAAATATTATAATCCTTACAGTCTAGAGATGAGAATAAGCATTGAAGATCATATTTCATATTTAATTTTGATTGAAATTAGCTAATATACATTTAACTTTACTAAATATAATATTTAGAATAAAATTAAATACATATAATCTGCTGGGCAAGTACGTGTTCCATAATATGCTTATTTGTGATTATACACCGACTACCCTCAAATAGTAGCCCGTGTGATCATTAATTTTAAGGTCCTGCTACGAAATATTTGTCCTTGTTTTTAGTCCGGCCGGACCAAATATAAGTAATATTTAGTCCGGTTGGACTATATCCCGGACCAAATATTTAAGACATTTTTTGTCTGGGTTTGTATTTTGGTCCGGCTGGATAAGATCAACAATTTAATAAGAAAAAATATCTAAGGAGTAATACCCTAGCAAAAATTAGCACATTCCTTAGATGAGAGGAGATTATTCGTGATGGTTATTGTTCGAGTATATGGTGCTTCTAACATAAATTTTTTATTGTAGATTTAATTGGTAAAAAAGTTAAATGAAATATTAATAGAGATGTTCGAAAGAATTTACGCAACCTACGGAATTCAAGTGAGGTGGATCTTCATAGCATTCTACTCTAGCCTCATCCTCGTACAGATACCATGGATAGCGTACTTCATTGTGAAAGCAATGCAAGCGAAGAAGAACTCAACAGAACTGAGACGTAACATTGATCAGAGCGATACTATCAAGAAGTTAACCAGAAAGCATATAAACAATCTACAATTATACAAACATTTCCTCGTCATGACAATTTTCGAGTTTTTGACTTATGTCACGCTTATAATAAACTACGCATTCACGATAGGAGAACCCACTTTCAACTGTAGCCAGTACTATTACCCACTTTACTTGCATCTGAAGTATAACCTCCAGTTTGCCAGTGTTTTATTCTTCCAGTGCACACTGGCTGTTCTCAACCTGACAACTCTATTCGTAAAGAACGTCTACCTCGGTAGAAACGCCGAAAGCGAGAAGCAAAGAAAAAAAACCATTTTCGTAATAAAGTTGTTGCCTGGCTTATTCCTAGCATTGAGTGGTGTAGGGATACTCTTAGGCATCACTTCTTCGTTGGTATTCATCATCATAGAGTTCATATACTACTACAAGCACTCGAAACAGTTGTACAGAGTATTAACCATCATACGTGAAGATGTGAAATACGAATATGGAGAGGGGAGTTTCAAAGAGGTGTCGGCTAGAAAACAACGTCTCCACTACAAACGATTCGCGATCTGGTTCTACGTGGTCGCTTCTATGCTCGTAATCGGAATATTCCTCTTCCTCATCATCCTACCTCAGTTGATACTAGGAGAACAGTGCATTGTGCAAGTTTTTAGCAGACATAATCTAACATTCTTTAACAATACAATGTATAAAGACTCAGAGATTGGGCTCCAAATAACCAGTTCTGTTTTCTATGCAGCCTTTGCCTTGACATTCATTCCAGTCTACACAATCTATTCACTGTATTACTTGGTAGACAAGTTCCTCTATGTCCGAGTATTCCAGCCGAGATATCACGTGAGGTATTCTGTCGGGGTACAAGATCTGGAGTATATGTTAGTTTGAATTAAACAATTATATATGCAGTATGGTAGTACGTAATACCAACAAATTTAATATACATATTATATCAAAATGCTGTAGCTACGAAAGGATTTATCATAATATTATAATACTATACAAGCGCGCTTCGCTTGCTTGCGCTGCGCGGCTGGCAGACACAAAGTGTCCGCCGGAGGCGCCCTACGGGCGCCTAGGGCCACAATGACTAATTATAAATACGGCTGTCCTACTGTTATAATCGATATCGCACGAAAAAATAACCAAATTTGTTATTTTTGAAAATTATGATGCGTAATGATGACGTCTAATTATAAAAAGGTGACAATGACGTCATAATTCCATGATGAGTCGACATTTTCGTCTGAGGTCAGAACTTAGTGGAGCCATAGCCAAAAGACTCCCACATGCCCAAAAATCAGCTTTCTGTGCCTGGCAGTTTCTTCAACCAATTCGTAACAGATAAATATACGTATATATATATACATATATCAGCATTGCGCGGATAGTCAATTAATGGTTAGAAACATACAAATGTATTCTTCAATATCAAGAAATATCATCTCTAATACATATTTTCAAATGACCATATATGGAGTGCCTTATCATAGAAGGAACAAGACGCTACAGTGTGTCTGTTCGTACTGCTACTGCTACTGCTAGTCAGGGATCCTTGTGGACAGGTAGCTCCCACAGTGCTCCCACTGCCGATATCCAGTCCATTGAACTGAGACAACATTAGATCTACATTGGCCTCAGGCTTGCTAGCCACGCTTCCTGCCTTCCAATCGACCCCATACACAAGAGAGCCGTGCTCTCTGTACCAGGTGATGCTAGGCGTGCTTAACGACACCGCAAAGTCGTACACAGCTACACCCGTCCGCATACACGCAGACAAAAGAAGGTTAGGGTTAGTCGGGTGCCACTTCAGTCTCCAAACGCCACCCTCGTGTATCCGAATCTTAGCGAGGGGAGTATTCATATCGCGAGAGTCCCAGAGAAGCAACGTCTCGTCGAACGAACCGGACGCGAGGATGTGTTCTCGTAGTGGGTGGCTCTGAATGGAGCACACCCCTGTTGAGTGGTGCGTCGAGGTAAACACACAGCAAGAGGGCGACCCAGCCAACCTAAGGTCCCAACCTCTCAACTTGGCGTCGTCTCCCCCTGAGTAGACGAGGTGGGGGAGCCAGGGGTCTCCTGCTGTCACCCACGCCTCAAACGCGTGTGCTTTCCACTGAGAAATGCAATCAATCTCGCCACTGCTCTTACATTCCATAAATGCCAATCTACCTAGACTGTCGCTAAGGATCACCTGTCTATCTTTGTGAGAAACCCAGTCGCAAGACAGACACAATTCGCTACCCTCAGAGTTGGCGCAAACTTGGGAATACGCGATTTTCTTCACCTCTAGTCCTGTGTCAATACCACACACCACGCCATACAAACTCAGCTGTCCTATCGAGTTAACTGCACAGAAAGCAGAGTTCTGGGTAGACCATTTTAAATCTAACACACCCGCTCCTTCATCCAAGCTCTGGTGCAATTCAAACGAGCCTGCATCCGGGGTTAATGAGAACACCTCTACAGTCCCGGACCTATTCTGTGGGGTCTGCGTTTGAGAGGGACCGGTGCTCTCTTGTAGGGTGTAGGTACCGCAGATGAGGAGGTGTGACAGAGGATCTGAAGGCCCCCATTCTACCGTGTTGGCATTTAGTGGTGTGGTGTGGGAAACGTGACGTGAGAATATCAGAGGGATAGGGGGGTATAGTAGAGTTAGGTTCTCAGCCATTTAGTACGGAATTTGATGATCATAAGCAGAAGAGTATATGGTATCTCGTAACGGAATAATGTGTGCAAAACGTATGGCTAGATGTAACATAATGTGGAAGCATTTCATTTAGGTAGGTTAAGATTTACGCCACTGCGAGTTACAATAGTAGCATACAACTCAGGCTTTACTACATACTAGAAGAGTAAAACTACGAGACTGTTATGATAGGAGAAATGTATCCAGAAGTCAGAAAATATTTCGAAAAGATTTCACAATAAAGTTCGCATATTCTCAAACAGAACTTGAAGCATATAGCTCGACTTGTCTCTCTTACTGTCTGGGGAAAAGAGAGAAATGTATTTCAAACGTCTGGCTAGTTCATTGTATGACCAAACGGTAGAGTAACGATTGCCTTGGTTACGAGGAAAGTGTGAAATTTCTGTTTTCTCAAACACAATGACTAAAACAGAAAATGTGTGAAAAACACATGCGTAAAAAGGAATTTCTAACACAGCAATAGAAACCACGAATTGAATTCAGGAAAAAGGATAATGGAAGATCTTGGACAGTTCATTCATGATTCATATAAATAAGGAGAGAAATCCCTCATCGCAATAAGGAACATGAATAACACAAAACAATGCATTAACCAACCTCGCTAGCGCAGCAGTGTTACTCTCTCTATCCAATCCCGGAACGAGGCTAGGCTGTACCACCTTGACTCCCCGGGACTGTGTAGGTTGGAGGTGAGACCGTTCCGCTGCTGAGTCTAATTGATTGGGTTGCTGATCTGTCCGCATAGCTAAGGAGTGCGAATGGAAGAGTCAAGGTAAGGTATTAATTGAATTCCAGATATACTGAAAAGTGACCGGCGAAACCGTGTTATTTTGGGTCCACATTTTGAAGTGGGATTTGAATTCCCTTTTTTACTCAACTTTAAAGCTCATTTATTAATTTTTCTTTTATTATGGCTTGGTTGAGTTCGTCACTCATCAGAATAAATTTCGATATAAATAAAGTGGAGTCTCCCAAACGGACACTCTGAAAAGTGGACAAAACCCTCTACAACGGACAAACCTCATGGAAGGGAATGAATTTACTATATACTTGTGTAGTCAAGCACTCTCCGAGAAGCAGACTTCTCTATACAACGGACAAAAACTATATCTCGCTGTGCCCGTTATTTGGAGACTCCACATTGATGGTAGACATTATAATATATGAAATTTTTAACAATTTAATTTTTATGGATAATTTAAGATTCATTTTTGTCCTGTGTAAAGTGGTTTATCTCATCGCACGTTGTTTCACATGAAATAGGAACTAGCGAAAATCGGAGTTCCTACTTGGAGCACAACGTAATGAAGGTGATTGCATGTGAATAATAAATAATGATGAGTAGAACTAACTTTTAACTTCCTTTGCTAGCTGCAGGATCTTGTCCAGATCTCCTCTGCTAATGATAGAAGCCAACTGCTCGATGCTTCTCTTAATGTCACTCCCAGGTGTTACTTCCGGTCTGGATCTCCTCCCCACAGCCCCGGTACCACTGCTGGCCTTGTAAGGGAGTGCAGGGTTCAGAATGGGAGCAGTGCTGTCACTGCTGTGTGACTTCTTGGCAGTCATTCTCTTCCTGTTAAGAGCGATGTAGTTCTTTGGTTCCACCTAACAAAAGTACTAATTCATTACTGAGGAATGGAGAGGGAAGTGTGCTAGTATCCCAATATATTCCATATTAATTCCAATCAACAATGCCCGCCGGAGAGGTTATTATCCTCACTGAAGTGAAGGTTCGATGATAGATGGAATCTAATCAGTCTGGACTGTGCAATTGGAGACTGATGGGATATTGTTACTGTGAAGAGTACCTAATAACTTAGCAGGTCGAAGCACTTGTATACTTGACAACTGTCCCGTTTTGGCGGGACGTCCCACCTTTTCAGATGTTGAAAGTATAATATCTCGCGAAAACGTCCCAAAAAGTGGAATTGTACAGCTTTTCAGTTTGTAGTTCTAATACCAATATACTATGCCCCGTTAAAATACTATTTATGTCCCGCTTGTTTCCTTCCAGAGATTGGCATGTATGCACTTGTATGCCTTACAGACTTTCCATATATAATCTGGATGAAATCTCGCTAATTGCCTCGCTCGTTATTAATTATCAAATAATTATCAGCAAAAGCACTGTCTTACTTGACCAAGCAAATTCTGACACAGAAAAGGTCTGAGAGCAACGGACTAAAGAGGACTTCTATTAAAGACAGGAATTCAATAATCTAATCCTAGGATTTGGATTAGATTTAACAAATAAGATAGAAGTGTGGAATATTATTTGTATTTGGATGGGGCTGACAATTAAGATGATTACAACCTCAAACTGGCGGCATTCAGTTAAATAAAGATCTCACCTTAGCTCTCCGTACATCTGCTCTAATTCGCTCCATCTCATCACTTCATTCACACATATCAACCAGCTAGATAGAAATCTACAAATATCAGAAGTTAGTTTCTATTCCTCCCGGGGGGAGAAATAAACGGTGTGGGTAAGTTACTATACGACACAGTAAATCAAGGTTTAAAACAGTACTTTTCCGGGATTCTAGGACTAGTAAGGAAACAATAAGGATGCGAGTATTTAGGGATATATGGTAGCAAGGATTATCTCTGTTAATAAATATATCATATAACAAAAGAAACATTAACTCAATGCGATATTTATATTAATTCAAAATAGAATTGCTTAGATCAATAGGAAGAGAATGTGCAAGCAAAATTATGAGAATAAAATGTCGAAGTTAATGCCTAGTAGTGACTGATAAAACTAATATCATTCATTCATTAATTAATTTATTCTCTATTTAAGCATCTTCACACTCCCCTTAGGCTTTACACTGGAAGAAGGACAAATGCTTTGATTCAGACAGGTGTGGCATAGAGGCCTTATAGGCTTACATATCTGCTGTCCAAACCCTGCCAGCAATCCACTAACTCCTTTCCAGTACTCATTCGGTAGCCAATCTTCCAAGCCTTTCCTCGTCTGTTCTTCATTCCTCGTTGTATTCACCCATTTCATGCGGTTCGCAATTCTGTGGATGTGAGTCAACGGAGACGCCCAAGGTACAATTCCAAGCAATGTTTGTCAACATAAATGCCATTTTCGGTCCTACACCAGGAAGAGAAATAATGTCATCAAATTCCCTCGGGATGTCATTGCCATACTCGTCATGGAGTATCTCAACAATCTTTTTGATATATTTCGCTTTCGTAGGATAGAAACTCACGGGGTGTATCAGTTGAGCTAACTCATCCACAGAAGTTTCTCTGATGTGCTCTACAGTCAGACCGTAATCACGCAGTCTGTCCATAGCGGCAGAGCTTCTCTCATCCTTGGTGCGGCTAGAGAGAACAACAGAAATCAGAACATGGAATCGGCTTTCAGCGGGAGAAATATCATCTCTAAGGTTTGACTGCGCACCCATTAAGTCAACAGGTACAGATTTTTCCTCCCGCATCTTCACGATATTATCGTACTGCTGCTTCCAGCTGGGAGGGAATATGGGTTCAGGAGATTTATCAAATTCATTAATGTCTGCATTATCTTGATCAGGTTCAACGGAAGAGTGGGATTTCTTTGATTCCGGAAGTAAGGATTCTTCCCTTTTTAACAGTTTCCTCTTGGCAGCCATAAATAAAGGTTATTCTCAAGAATATAAAATAGTGACATACAATAATCAACTCATTTAATTGTTTTCCCCAAAATTGATTACGGAGTAAAATCAAAGAAATTAGTTAGGAGGGTATTTGAAGTTGTCCACTATATAATGCATAGTCCGCAAGCTAAAATGTCTGTGAAATGACCAATTGTGCTTTCCTAAATCCGGAACGGAACGAACGAGTACCATAATCTACCTAACGGACGATCACATAAGTAATAGAATGCATACTGGAAACAGAAGAATGATTTGAAATATTTAAGATTTTGACTAAGCTTCTAATTAATTAAGAATAGAAGAAAAACGATTTAAAATAATGTATCAAAGAAAAACTGATCTTCAGTCCAGCAGAAGCGGTGCTAGAGATGTCGCAGCTCGCCAAGTAGACCAGGAGTTTGATTAACAGCTGGGCCAGCTGTGGGATCAGTGTCGTGTCAGACCTGTTTAGAAAGTAATTACCTTTGAACTGCGCAATAGTTGAAGTGGTTACTTTCAGTGGCTGATTTAGGGGTGAGCGAGGGTGGACAGCCGCCCACCCTCGATCAACCTTTGCCCTCCCTGATGCCCACCCTGTCGTAGCCCGCTATCGCCGCTCCTGGTTTTGCTGCACAACCAAGGCTGGTTAACAACGAAACTATAACACAATGACGGCGTATTTCCATTTTTATCACCGTAATTATTTTCCCCATAATAACCTATTAAAATGGGGACTCAAATCTATCAGATCGAACTTAGGGGACGTGCTGATTCGAAAAATTGGGAATTTTAATGGAATGTTGTAACATTCTTAAGTTGCTATGGAATTCTTAGTAGAGTATAGTTAAGTATACACAAACTCTGTACTAAATTCAGTTTAGCATAAGTGTTCATATCCGTGGTGAGGGTGAATAGTATATGATTACTAGATATTCTAAATTTCTAATTTTTCAAACTTAAAATATCTAAATTCTATGCATTGAAATATTCTACATTCGCGGTTGAGAAGCTTAAACTAAAAGATTTTTTGAAAGGTGTGAAAATCTGCATATTAACCCATGTTAATAATTACTTGTTCCAATTGAAAACAGTCGAGATAACTTCACGCAGATTTCAATTGCAAACTTCTTCACAAGAAGAATTTTTTGGCTAAAATTCGTCGAGAATTTACATATGCAAAATTGCGAATACTGTAATTAGTCGAGTATTTGCATGCGAAAAATATTTTCCACATATGGATATTATACATGGTATCTTAGGATTTATGATCCACCTACTTTTTGTCTACAATATAAGTAATCAGTATAACACACAGTACATCATTTATTGGATAATTATATCTTAACAAACTACAAGGTAAAAAGTTATTTGAATAGTGGTATAAAGAAACTGCAAATAACAGCCTATGCATGCAACCAAGAACTAGGGGGAAAAATATGGAATGATACAAAAATATACAGTTAACTGGAGCAGTAAAAAAACAATTATGTAGTAGAGTTAACTAACTGGAGACTGCTAGTTAAGGTTTTGAGTAGCTTATCACCTCTAGAGACATCAATAGTTCACGGAGAGAAGAAAGTGCTTCATCAATGTCAATTATCGCGAATCAGTTTCTTCAAGGTCGTAACTCCATAATACTTCAACAAAGCTTTTTTGGAAAGCTTTTGATCTTTTACTTGTATATACTCCATCTTTTTAATTTTTCCAAGAAAATAGGAAAAGAGAGGGTTCTTTTCGATTTGAATGATGAAATTTAACCTATGCCAAGCATAAGTTCGTTCCGAATTTCTTTTGATTTCACCATACGTGTCTGAGAGTTGAGCAATAAACACGTTGAGGAATACCACTACCGTGAGAAAGAGGAAACTTAAGTAGATGCAAGCAGCGAGCCAGTTAATATGCCGATACAAATATTCATCCGAATAAACATTGCCTTCTAGCAACACTCTTAACCCGGAGAGGAATACCCACTGCACTTCATTGTCAACACCAAGAGTTCGCACTGTGTCTTGCCTTAGGGAATTATTCGCGAAAACTGCCGAACTGTATGGAGTGCGAAGTGAGATGAAATAACCCCCAGTGAATATGAGGAGCGTTAGGCCAAAGAGGGTGGAGAATAATGGGACATCTTTAATTAAGATTTTGTAGATAATGGTAGAGTATGGCCCAATGTGGCGAACGAGGACGATAAATTTGAAAATGCGGAGTGCGTTGGCGAAAAAGGCGATAGTCGCGAATATCCATTGCACGGGTTGACTCGCACTACGAAGAATAAAGAGGATGAACAATGTTGATAATCCAATAACATCGAGATAGTTTGATTGCTCAGAAAAATAGTTTCTAATTAGGCGAACAAATATAATTGGACTTTCTTTGTTTACGTTATCAAATTTTACTACTTCCCACTCATTTTCACGAGGTTCTTTTTCAATTGATTCCATCAGTTCATTTTCCCTTTTCCTTTCTTTCTTATCTGCTTCTATGTCCTGTTTTGTCAATATAATTTCACGAATAAATTCCATTACCTCTGTAATACAATTGATTATGAAGTATCCTACTACAAAAAGTTCTGTAAAGATGCGAAAACCATCGAAGAATCCCACGTGTGCGTTCCGAGGTATTGGTACATAGGATGCTTGTATTAGAGAGTAAGAAAGAGCGATGAGGAAAGTGGCATATGAAGCTATATTTAAATACAGAACCTTTTTTCCGAATTGTTCCATTTTCCGATCTACCAATATTCGTATTGTACCATGGGAGGCAATTTCTTCATCTCCCAAGCGTGCGATGCGTTGGAGAAAATAGGCGGTCTTTTTTACGTACCCATCTTCACCTGGTAACTTATTGTCTGTGTTTAGATAAAGATATTGCGTTTTAACTATGCCTATGTTTGTACTGTCATTTGGTGGCAAGACCATACGATCCAGCAATGCAGTAACGGACTCGGTCATTCGATCACGAACTAATTTCATCCAAGTAATCCAGACACACTTTCGATAAAATTCCATAAAATCTTCAGAAGGACGGAGTTGAATTATTACAGCAGCGACATCATCTTTTCCATTTAAGCATGCCATCTCTAATCCATCGAACCTCAAATAATTGGTGCCAAAAGAAGCACCATTCTTTATTAGTTCCTTCACAATGCTTGCATGACCTAAACTTGCAGCTTTTGTCATTGGAATTTCCCCATAGTTATCTCTTTGATCGAGATTCACACCTTGACGAGCAAGAATAGCAATACAACCGTCCTTGCCAGCTTCTGCAGCAATCAAAGCTGCCGTTTTTCCTTTGTCATCCCTTTCAGTGAAGTCAGCTCCATACTCGATTAGAAGCTGCAGGATTTCTTCATTACCGTTGTCGGAGGCTAAATGTACTGCATTACGACCATTTGATGTAGTTAAATTAGGGTCTGCTTTATGATTTAGAAGGTATCGAATCGTATGTTCATGGTTTTTCAAAATCGCTGAATGTAATGGGCTATTGCCTTCACTTTTCGAATTTAAATCAATACGAGGTCTATCCTTGACTATTTCGTCTAGAACATGCCAACTCCCATTCTCAGCAGCCAAGTTTATGTGACTTTGGTAGATTGGAGTTCCTGCGTCAAGTAGCATTCGTGCAATATCTCTAAAATTTTCCTTACAAACTATTTTTAGAGCATCCGCTAGCATAATGTTATAAAATTTATCATTCACTCTTTCATGTTTGTGTCTAACTATTATTATACTCATCATATCAGCACGGTTATAAAATGCGACTTGCCTAATCCCGTACCTGTACGATTCACCTTCTATTGATTCATAATTATACGGAGCACCTCCCAGGAGCATAGCCTTTAGTTGATACATATTCGGAGTTCGTATTGCAGAACTCAACATTTTAATATCTTCAGATGTATCATTCCAATGTATGACATCTTTTTCTGGAAATGTTTCTAGAAAACTTTCTAGATACGGAAATACTTTCTTTTTCTCTGTATTAGAAGCATAAACCACTTCAGGTTCCGGATTTTCCTTCGCCATCTTTTTCAATCAGTTTCTCCCTATTAAGAGCAAAGCATAAACATCTAACCTCTATAGAAAGTGTCCTGTATTACATACTTTATGTGGAATTAATAATACCATTCATGAAAATTTGGTTTTAAAATTCTGTCAATAGAAAATTGATACAATTAAAATTCCTTAATGATCAGTAACATCAAAATAAAAAGTAATGTTCGTTACTTCGAATTATTACCATATAAATATATTATATACTAAATGAATTTCGTCGAAAATATCCTTCTTATTGTATCAAATTGATCAAATTTTATCATAAATAATTACACCTTCTCTTATAGCCATGACATCACACTAACAATCTGGCAAACTTTTTATAAATATTGATGAATTCTGGTTTGGTGTAGACGTGGTAAAATATTGAACACATTGTTTAGAAGATATGAATCAGGATTCTATAGCCTTAAAAATAAGGTAAAGTTAACAGCCGAATGATAGTTTTTAGCATATTTTTGAGATGTGTTTACTTTATGCAGCTATTATAAATAAAAACAAAAATTTTAATACATAACAAGCGGGCTTTACGTCGGGTGGCTAGCAAACATTTCATGTTTGCTAGGTGGCCCTGGGGGCACCTGAGAATATCAACAAGTCAGTAGTTGAAAGCTAGGTTCTAACACAATTTTATAGATTTGTTTGCTTTATGTATCTATTGTAAATAAAAGTAAACAAATAATCAATCAATAGCTTTGAATTTAGGATATTTGAAATAGTAAATGCTAAAAATCCCAGGTCGTCTGCTAAAAGCTAGTTTATAGTATATTTTTTAGATTCGTTTGCTCTATGTAGTATATATTGTAAACAGAAGTAAACAAGTAATTCATCTCACAGATTCGAAAATATGATATTCGACATATACACCTCAAAAATCTCATGTCAACCAATGAAAGCTAGTCTCTAGCCTATTTTGGAATTTATATACTTTATATACCTGGTGTAAAACAAAACAAATAATTTATCACAAGCGCTTCGCTAATTTTTGTAATTTGATGCAGCTACACTAATTGGACAAAAGTATTTGTACACTATATTATTCCTCATACAAATAGTACTAAATTGGATATTTTCATGAAGGGAAAGGTATTCAACTCTAAGAGCTATTAAGAGTCATTTAAGATTCGAAATCTTCACATTGGAATTTGTAATAGTTGAAGATTTCTAATAAATTACTCAACCCAATGAGTAAAATTATCAACCAGTGACACAAGAGGTAGTACATTACCATCATGTATAGTGATATAAAGGGACATATGTAGCACAAGGTGGCAGTGATTGATAATTTGAAAACATTGGGAATTAATAATTGATTAGAAATATCCTATAATAACTAATTCGAATGCGAAGATTTCGAAATTGAACTCGATTAGTTGTCTCACTTACCGTTTCGGAGTTTTAATCTTCATGAATTGACCCATTTTAGTATTAAATGCACTTGAGATAATGAAGTGTGCAAATACTTTTGTCCAGGTTTTGTATTGTAAATAAAAACAAACAAAATATTTAAGGTTTAGATTCGAAATATGATATTCGTATTCTATACTCAAATTTACAAACTCATTTAAAAACAAACCTTTGTAGCTTTAGCTGTGAATGATTCTCGAAGCAAATGTCAATTTATGATTATTGTTGTTGTGGTATATTCTTAGTCAATTGGAATTTGCTTGTCTATTTATACCAATTTTAATGGTTGAATCGAGTATGGTGTTGAATTAGGTCCACTAAGTGATAAGTTTAATTCAAAATTTTGACACTAAACCTTGGTAATTTAAAATGTCCATTATTCAAATTTTAAGATAAACGGTTTAAACTGCTTATTACATAATATGCTAACACAATTGCAATAATCTAACAACGTATATTGCACATATCCCAAATATGCTAATAGTGACATTATAGTGCAATTGCACAAGATCGAGATATGCTAATGATCAGGATATATCATTATTATACATAACCCAAATATGCTAATATTAATAATGTATCGATTGCTAGTCAAAATGGTCACGAACAAAAAAGGCTACAATAAAAAGGGCTACAAATTAAAACGGCCACGCTTGTTCATAATATTCAATAAGTTACCATATTTCGAATTTCCAAGTATTCGTTAGTTGGAATCAAAATAACTGGAAGAACGTGTTTCCCAATAGAGAAAAATATTGTTCAATGCTGAAAATTTGTTGACAATCACATGTTCCATCAAATCGGATTGTACTATGTCTGGTGCGATATCATTAATCTTATATACAAGTATTAAACGCTAGGATTTTTTTTTGTATTTAGTTTGTATGTCCGAATTGATTGAAGAATTTGCAAGTCGTAGAGATATGAAAATTGGCATGTAGGTGTCAAATGATATGACTACGATTAAGTTCTAAGATCTAAGCGAAATTTTCACACCTCTGCAAAAAAAATGGAAAACAATTTTTCACACCTTTTCTATACAATACTATGTACGGCTTCACTCACAATTGAAATTATTGTACGACACAATTGTAGGATGTGATTGTTATTAATACTTCAAAGCAATAGTTTATATAGATGTTTCAATTATATTTTTCACACATATATATACATATTTTAACACCATTGACGAATTTTGAAAATTATGCTAGAGATTAGCTTCCAATGGTTGACATGCAGTTTCTAGGGGTGTAGATTTCGAATATCATATTTTCAGATCGATATGATAAATTATTTGTTTACTTTTGTTTTCAATAGATACATAAAGTAAACAAATCTCAGTGATATGCTAGAAACTTGCTTTAAACGGTTGACATGGGGTTTTCAGGGGTATGGATTTAGAATATCATACTTTCAGATCGATATAATAAATTATCTGTTTACTTTTGTTTACATTAGGTACATAAAGTAAACAAATTACAAAAATAAGCTAGAGACTAACTTCCAACGGTTGACATGGGGTTTTCCGGAATGTAGATTTAGAATATTATATTTTCAGATTTATTTGAGAAATTATTTGTTAACTTTTGTTTACAGTATTTATATAAAGTAAACAAATTCCCAAAATAGGCTAGATTGAGTAACTCTAGGCTCCCGCAGGGCGACTCTGCGGACACGCAGTGTCTGCAAGCCGCGCAGCGCAAGTAAGCGAAGAGCGCTTGTATTCCATTTAAATCTCCCAACATCACTGTGACGTTCAAATTTATTGCTAATTCTGTAAAAGTTGGCAAAATCTAGGAATTCGTGTTTGATGCAGTTTCCGTTAACATTGCTGATTCGCAATCTTTAAACGAGATACTATTTATATCAGACACCAGTAAGAAAATCTAAGGGTGGGCATCAGAGTGGGCGGCTGCCCACCCTCGCCCACCCCTAAATCCGACACTGAAAGTAACCACTTCAACTATTGCGCAGTTCAAAGGTAATTACTTTCTAAACAGGTCTGATACGACACTGATACCACAGTTGGCCCAGCAGTTAATTAAACTCCTGGACTACTTGGCGAGCTGCGACATCTCTAGCACCGCTTCTGGACTGAAGATCAGTTTTTTCTTTGATACATTATTTTAAATCATTTTTCTTCTATTCTTAATTAATTAAAAGCTTAGTCGAAATCTTAAATATTTCAAATCATTCTTCTGTTTCTAGTATGCATTCTATTCCTTATCTGATTGTCCGTTCGGTAGATTAGGGTACTTGTTCGTTCCTTGTATTTGTGAAAGCCCCATTTGGTCATGTTACAGACATTTTAGCTTGCGGACTATACATTATATAGTGGACAACTTCAAATACCCTCTTACCTAATTTCTTGATTTTACTCCCTAATCAATGTCAGTGAAAACAATTAGACGAGTTGATCATTGCCTATTTTATATTCTTGAAGTTAACCTTTATGGTTGTCAAGAGGAAGCTGTTAAAAATTCCTGAATCAAAGAAATCTCATGTTTCCGTTGAACCTTGTGAAGGCGATTCTGTTCTGATTTCTGTTGTTCTCTCTAGCCGCACCAAGGATGAGAGAAGCTCTGCCGCTATGGACAGACTGCGTGATTACGGTCTGACTGTAGAGCACATCAGAGAAACCTCTGTGGATGAGTTAGCTCAACTGATACTCCCCGTGAGTTTCTATCCTACAAAAGCGAATTATATCAAGAAGATTGTTGAGATATTGCATGACGAGTATGACAATGACATCCCAAGGGAATTTGATGATATCATTTCTCTTCCTGGTGTAGGACCGAAAATGGCATTTATGTTGACAAACATTGCTTGAAATTGTACCTTGGGCATCTCAGTTGACTCTCACATCCACAGATTTGCGAACCGCATGAAATGGGTGGATACAACGAGGAATGAAGAACAGACGAAGAAAGGCTTGGAAGATTGGCTACTGTGGCTACTGATTGGCTACTGAGCTGGAGTACTGGAAAGGAGTTAGTGGATTGATGACAGGGTTTGGACAGCAGATATGTAAGCCTATAAGGCCTCAATGCCACACCTTTCTGAATCAAAGCATTTGTCCTTCTTCCAGTGTTAAGCCTAAGGGGAGTGTGAAGATGCTTAAATAGAGAATGAATGAATGAATGATATTATTTTTATCACTACTAAGCATTAGCATCGACATTTTTAAAAAAAAATATGTGCAATATACTATACGTTGTCAGATTATTGCAATTGTATTAGCATACTATGTAATAAGCAAACTGTTTGATGCATGCATTAGTTCGAATTTCCCATGTACTTATTCACTAGTTTGAATGAAATTTGGAATTCGTATTCATTAGATCGAATCGCCTGAATCCCTTTTCTAGGAATTGACATAAAATGATAGAAACCAGTAATAATACAATACAAATAGTTATCGTAATAACAATATACAAGTACCTCTCAAGTATCGTATTAATAGTGCTTAGACGTCTTCCAAATTTATATTACTTGTATTAATTTTTCACAATTGAATATACTATTGGCGAATATGCTTCGGATAGCCGATAGCAGATGGAATGTACATACCACATCTGACGGGCACGAATATCTTTATACAAAAATTGAAGGAAATTGAATGTATCTAAAATGTCATTTTCAGACAAATATGCAGACTGCTAAACTAGATTTATAAATAACAAGCGCGCTTCGCTTGCTTGCGCTGCACGGCTGGCGGACACTTTGTGTCCGCTGGAGGCTCCCTTCGGTCGCCTGGAGGTGACATTGGTTAATTATAAGGGAGATGTCATCTCTAAATATGTCTATCTTAGTTTTAAAATCGATATCACTCGAAAAATCACAAAATTTGTCAATTTTTGATGCGTAATGATGAAGTCATAGCATAGTGATAAGTCACCATTTTTTAAAAATTCTCTGTCCCCTGCAATCCAATATCTACTGTATATTGCACATAACCCAATATGCTAATGATAATAATTTATAATTATTGCACACATGATTAAAATATGCTAATGATGAGGCTATATCATTATTATACGTAACCCAAATATGCTAATGCAAATAATGTATCGATCAAAAAGGTTATACTTATAAAAAGGCTACAAAAGGATACACCAAAACGGCTACAGATGGCTACAGCAAAAACGGCTACAAAACGGTCGTTTCATGTTCAACTTCATACATGAACTGACAAATTGCTAATACATGGATAGTTGGTGGTATCCAAATGACTCGTCAATTTAAAACCAGACCGTGCGCACTAATAGAAACACGTTTCTATTTATCCTGCTACAGTAGATCCTCGATTATCCTAACTTCGATCATCCGAACAGTCCGAGTACCACGTGTATTAATGCTTTTGTTTTACATTACATGAAACTTGTTTATCGTTCTTAACAGGTCCTTTAATAAACACATAAAAAGGTGAAAAAGGTGATGGCCGTTATACATAGTTTTAGGGTCAGTAAGGGACTACAAACGGGTGGTCGCTGGCCAGGTTGAACAGGTGACTGCTATACGCAGATTCAATATTATGGAATTTCGGACGGGATTGTTCATTGGTGACCGCTATATACAGGTGACCGTTATATAGTGTAGCCGTTATACTGTAGTTTGAACAACAGACCTCAAGTTCCAGATTACTCACTATTTCATATTATGTACTCTTGTAAATCAACTACAACTTAGAAGTATCTGTCTACATATGTGAATTAGTTCTTAAAATAAATAGTTTTCGTTCGAATAATTGAGGTTTTCGTTCGGATAATCGAGGTTTTTCGTTCTTTGACTATAATTCAGTTATTTTAGGTGATAGAAGATGGACTGTTAATAGAATGTGTATAATTATATATGTCACAAATATGATACAACTATCATCAAAAAAATAATGACTCATAAGTCTGCTATGACCTCATTACGCATTATAAATTTAAAAACTGACAAATTTGATGATTTTTCGAGTGATATCGATCATTATAGTAGGACAGACAGATTTAGAGATGTTTTCTCACTTAGAATTAATCAATGTGGGCGTTTTAATATACCGAGTGTTCAATAAGTTCGCGGAAAAATATGTTTTACCATGTCAAATAGCTTAGAATAGCTACTTGCTGGTATGCACTCGACTGCCTCTAAAAAAGCAGCGATTAGTTCGGATTCTGACGTCCTGCCAAAACGGGACAGTCGGCAAGTATACAATCAAAAAAATACTCAATTAAATCTCCCAACATCACTGTGACTTTAAATTTTACTGCGAATTCTAAAAGAGTTGATATTTAGTACAATGTACTTGTATACTAGGTACGTAAGTAAAATCTCGAAGACCACGTTAGTCAGTTCATGTTCAACCTCATACTTGAACTAACAGATTAATGAGATGTTCGCATGACTGAAATGCACTGTAATATATATTTTACAAACTAATCGGAAACTCAAACTGTTTGTAAAATCGATCATACTTAGTAACTTAATGTATTTTTTGTTCGTAACACCGTTTAATCAATCAAATTACAGGGGAAATGCTATTGATCTGAAATCATCTCAATATTCATTGAACAAACTTTCTTTCACACAAACGTTTCCAACTTCGTTCGGATAACCGAGGGATTTTCGTTCATATAAATCGTGTTTTTTGTTTGTAAAATCAATTTTGGAATATAAAATTTTCGATTAAAACAGAAATAATTTGTTCAACTAACTGAAATATGATGTTTGGAAAAATTCTCATTACATTATTGGTATTATTCAAATCTAATACGTGTAAGTATACGATAAAATACATTTTTATTAACATAAGTAGTATGTGCATGTGCACTTGGGAGCGTAAAATATGTATTTCGCTTATCCAAACGATTTCCCTTATCCGAACACTAATCTTTAAAATAAAAACGGAGGTGTTCGGATAATCGAGGGTCTACTGCTTTATCATCTATTTCAGAACTAAAATAAAATAAAGTTAATACGATTACTTAGTGATATTTTAGTTAATAAATTGCAATAAAATGTTTATATTCTATGTACTACATTTTCAAAAACATGGAAATAAATCTTTCTGCGAATTAATTGATATCGGATTTATCTTGTTCAAATTGCAAATCCCGTAAGAACGCATAAGTTTAGGTGAAATTAATAAGGATTGAGTAATTTGTTACGTGGCCGTTTTCGAATGTGGCCGTTTTTACATGTGTCCAATGTATCACTATTGCACATGGTCGAAATATGCTAATGATAAGAATATATCATTACTATTATACATAATATCCAAAATATGCTAATAATAACGTTTCTCTATTGCACATTACCCAAATATGCTAATGCTAATTATGACACAAGTGCACTTCGCAGCACTTGTGTAGCACTGCTAGCAAACACTCCGTGTCTGCAGAGTCGCTCTGCGGGTGCCTAGGGATATCAATTATTTCATATAGCAATTTCTTTGGGGAGAAAAACAACACAGACAAGGTGGGAGTGTGCCCTTTTAGTGCAGCTCCTGTAGGGAGATGCCCTTATGTCATGGACGGAGTATCTCGTCCGCCCGTTCGTATGTATGTATGTCCGTACTACTGTGAAATCTAACAGTCCGATTTTTACCAAATTTCGAATGTAGGATCTCTTTATAGTATATGTGTGCACAGTCAAAATTTTTAGTGCAGCTCCTAGTATAGGAGATGCCTTATGTCATGATCGGCGTGCGACATCCGTCCGTACGTAAGTACTAACGTCCGGTTGCCTGCTCCTGGAAATTCTATTGGACCAAATTGCATCAAATTTGGACCATATATTCCTTATATGGTGGAAATTTGAACCTGGGTCCAATTATGAAATATTTTCACACCTTTCTATAAAAGGTGTTAAAATGTATTAGCCAATCAGAATCCAGGGATTTACCATTACAATTGGCTTTGATTTTATTGATTAATGGCGATTATACCAAACTCAATATATAGATTCCGAATTTCGAACTTTGTAGTAATAATCATAAACTGAGTATGTTTGTGGTTACTTCATATGTACTACAAGTATATACTACACATATTTTCAAACTTTTTGAAAAATTCTTATTTTGAGCTAAAAGTGAGTTTGAAGTGCAACCTATCAATTCTGATAGCTCTGAAAGAATTAATCCTTTACACACTTAGAGATCAGTTTGATGCTACTTTGGGAAGAGCAAACAAATTAATCTTAATTAAGTTGTACTATAAATATGCCCACTGATCCACATTTCAGCATGAGTTTAGTACTTCGAATTATCTCCCCCAGGTTTTGAGAAAATTTGAAACTTTTTCTTCGGTGAGTTGGGGTATTCCAACGGAATTGGATAATCCCAAGCAGTACTAAGGAAAATAACAAATTCGGGATACATACAATTTACGACCTTACAATTCATGACAGGATTATATACAGTATAACATCGATTTAATAATGTTCGCGTGACGCCATGGATTATTACTAAATCGATGTTATACCCTAGGGGTGGAACTTTGTTCTCAAATACACAGGAAGTACAAATTATTGGATAATAAATACAAAACAAATGGCGGTGCTTGTTTCTTTTGAAATGTAAACCTTACCCACAAAACATCAACAATTTTGACAGTATTCTTTAATATAATATATATACTTTAATTTCTCAATGGAATTTAATTATAACAAGCGCGCTTCTTTGCGGACGCGAAGTGTCCGCAGAGTCGCCCTACGGGTGCCTGAGGTTACTCAATCTAACCTATTTCGGGAATTTTTTCCTTTATATAAATATTGTAAACAAAGGTTAACGAATAATTTCTCATATGGATCCGAAGATATAATATTCGAAATCTACACCCCTGAAAACCCCATGTCACCCGTTGGAAGCAAGTTTCTAGCATATTTTTGAGATTTGTTTACTTTATGTATCTAATTTAAACAAAAGTAGACAACTAATTTATCATATAGATCTGAAAATATGATATTCGGAACCTACACCCCTGAAACCCCATGTGACCCGTTGGAAGCTAGTCAGCATTATTTTCAAAATTAATCAAATTGTGTGAAAATATGCATATAAAGGTGTGAAAAGGTGTGAAATGCAATAATCTTTTTTATTGCCATACACTATAATACATTTAAGATATCAAACTTAAGTTGTGGCTTTGAAGTATTAATAACAATGACGATCTATTGCAGTGTCGTGCTTGTACAATGATTTCTATTGTGATAGTGTAGTCATTTATTTTGTATAGAAAAGGTGTGAAAAATTGTTTTCCATTTTTTTTGCAGAGATGTGAAAATTTTTTAGATCTTAGAACTTAATCGTCGTAGTCATATCATTTGACACCTACATGGCAATTTTCACATCTCTATGACATCCCAATTCTTCAATCAATTCGGACAAACACAACAAACACAAAAAACAAAAAAATCCTAGCATTTTAATATATAAGATATTTAACCTGACCCTGGGGCCAGTAATATCTTCTTCCTCCTCCTCCTCTACAAACTTTTGAAATATACGTATCTCTCGATGATATAATAACATTGATAAACAAAACTAAAATTTGCTAGTATACTACTTGTATACACCTATTCTGTATATCCTCGATTTTTAGCCAGGGAGAATATAATTTTAACTATCGTAAATTGACTTTGTCGGGTGAAACTTTCAAAGTCAAATTAGGAAAGTAAATGGCGGGGGTCCTTTTATTCGGACCCCTAGAGTGATGTTACAAACTTTTGAATGATAATTTGATTGAAGATATGTATTCATGGTTGAGAAATGTAAGGCGGGATTTCCCTCTGTTTCGATTAGATCTATCTATTCTCCCCATCTTGCCTTGATATTACTACTTGTATATGATGCACTACAGGATGCATGAACAAATTAAAATTATCAACAGATAACTTTACTCTGAATGTAAAGTCGCCATACACGTTGCAAGCAAAGCCGCATGGAATAATTCAACACACAAGATGTAAAAAGTTGCTAGCAACATTTCGACATATACATACCGATACAACTTTGTTGCATTAAAAAAGTATACTTCTTGCATGATGAACTCCAAGGAGTTGATTGGGAGGATCCCAAATATACTCAGTATAAAACTTTGGAAATTCTGTGGTCCAAATTCTTGCCACTGAGGGGATGAAGCTGTCGTTTACAATCATGCCTCGGTGTTTTTGATTACGAGAATCAACACGAGCGGCGAAACTAATAGTTAATGGAAACCAGAGGGATTAATTTCCTAGGTTTAAGTCCAACTTACATTATGTGATTATTGGCGCATGAATGATTATAATATAAAATATTGGAAATATCAGTAATGTTATTGCTATATAACGCCAATTAAAACCGAAAATAATTGAGGAAACGGTAAATACGTGAACAGCGAGGGCTGCCTGCATAGCAAAAATAAACTATAATCTGAAAGCGAAAGTACTATATCTCTGGTTGTTATATAGTAATTACGCTACGAGCAACATAGACTACAGCAAGGCCAACTGGTTAACTGGCTAACCGCCGTCAATCTCAGTTAACGGTTAAGAAAATCTTAGATCGGCTAGCCGATCTGCTTTATTTTATAAATATTTATACTAATTTGATTATTCTTCGATGGAGATTCATGAATATTACTTTTTAAAAATTGATAATAAATTATAATTTCTATTTTTAATAGAAAAAAATAAAGATGGAAAAAAATGTTAAGAAACATTTTTTTCCATCTTTTTGTTCTTCAGCTTTCATTTGATAAAAGGAAAATTCCAGTATTATTTTTATATATAATTACTTATTCATAATTATTTATTGAAAAATTAGAATAAGATAAAATGAACGAATTAGAGAAACGCAAAATGGTAGAATCGCTGTACAAAGATGGTAAAAGTGCATCAGAAATTTTCATCCTTTTAAAACATGAAAATATCTCTCGTGCAACAATATATCGTGCTGTTAAAAGGCTTCAGTATGGCATAAGTATGTCTAGAAAGGGAGGATCTGGCAGAAAAGTCAAAGATCAGACAAACAAAGCCAAAACAGATAGCTGATAGACGTCATCCAGCTCAATCAATCAGGAAGATTGCAGGAGAAATAAATACTCCCGCAACCAGTTCCAGTAATATTCTGAAAAGAGACTTAAGGTTGACTGAAAAGAGACAAGGTTGAAAAAGGATTGCAAACAAGCTCCCAATTCTCCCCAAAAGAAGAAAGGCGAACAAGGTCATTGAAACACTACCGTAGACTCGCAGGGGACGCATACCGGTGAGTACTCATTAGCGACGAAAAAAACTTTTACTTAGATCAACCATTAAACCGCCAGAACGGTTAGAGGTTTATCTAAGTAAAGGTTTTTAGAAGAATATACATTCGAAAGGAACAGAAGAAGCCATTGAATCAAAAACTGTAGCCTGAAAAAGAAATTTCCCTCAAAAATAATAATAAGGGCTGGTATATCGCACAATATCAAAACCATCTTGTTTTTCATTGAAAAAGCTTAACTCTAAACACAAACAGCTACGAAAATAAATCTACTGAATTCATATCAGACATGAGAAAAAGTTATTCATTCGCAGTTCAAATTAGGTATATTTTGCAAAATTCCCCAAAATTGAACTTCCTGCTGTTTTTAATCACTAGAGCTAAGTTCTAACAGTTATTGTTTTAAAGTAATGGTTTTTCAAGGGACCGCTCAATGGGGAAATTTTGTCCGTACTGCATATTCATTTGGTTATAACTGTTGAACGGATTGTCCGATTTGGAAAATCTTTTCTTCTATGTACACTGCCCGGCCAAAGGTATTCCACCACCACGAAATACTCCATACAAATAGTATTAAAGTGGCACTATTCATGAAGGAATAGATACTCCACAGTAACAAATATTTTATTTTTGATTTTAGGTTCGTACATAACCGAATTCCAGAATTTTTAGACTTTCAATACAAATACTTATTCTTATGTAGAAAATTATCAACTTCTGCCACTTTGTGTCACTTATCGCCATCAAATTTAATGGTGGGGACTCGGGACAAGTAGCATCAAGTATTAAAGATAATATTTATAATTCTGGGAGTTAGTAATTGAGTTGAGGATCTCAATTATGAGCAATTCGAATATATATATTAAGAATTATAAATCAAGAATAGCGTATTTCTAACAGTTTGAGTACATATACCATTAAGAATAGCTACACTTTAATACTATTTGTATGGATGTTTCTGTGGTTGTCGAATACTTTCTTCCGGGTACTGTGTATATGAGTCCTATTTGACATTTTATTAGCATAGAATATCTCTAATTAGTTAATATCGCCAATTCTAAACAATTCCAAAGAGAATTGTATCAAGAATTAAATTTTCGGACATCGGGGGTCAAAAAATTGTATTCCGAAACTTGAACTTCCTTGGACTTTTGAAATGTTTTCAAGGATGCTTTTGACTAACTTCACTGATATTTTGGTCCTGTTCGGATTATTTTGGGGTTTTGGTCGATTACTCCTGGACTATTGTAGAATTTTGCACTTCTAATCTCCTTTGGCAGTTTGATAAATCCAAGAAAACATGTCTTCAAAAACGAATTAATGTACAAGTAGTATTAACTCAATGGCCATCTTTGATGTTAATGTGTCAATTAAATGCACAAGCCATTCTATAACTTAGATTTGTCATATTATCTCACAATTTCATATTATCTTACAATGCTTCACAAGTTTCCCTGTATGCTATTCATTTGACTACAAAGATAAACATTGATATTCACACAACTACATCAAAAATATGAACTGAGGGGATAAAAATTACAAGATACAATAGCAACTGTTTATGTAAAAGTACCTACCCTATTTACACTCAATTATGATGTTTCATGCAAAGAATAAAACAGAAATAATAACATAAGAGTGTAACTTTCATGCAAAGGAAGCTGAAATGCTTAGTCAGTTTGTTTAATCTTCTCCTGTATCAATTTCATTAGCCCATCCATCGAATTTGTAAACTGCTCTTCAAATCGTGTCTCTTTCTTCCTCATTTCCATTGCTAGATCATCGATTCTCTTTTTCAACTCCTCCATCTCCTGACTTGTTCCTTCTTGAGATTTGGGTGCGAGTATCTTTGCAGGAGATTTTGATATTTCATGAGTTTTGCGAGCTACTTTTTGCTGGTTTTGGATGGTAGAAAGCATCCCTTTAATTTCAACTTCTTCTGTGAAACTTTTTACATTTAACGAATGTATGCTATGTACACCATAATATTGAAACATTTCATCTTTCCCAATTTCTATTTCATCAATGAAATACTTTTTCCTAAAATCGATGCACAGTGAGAGTAGAGAGGTCCTTTGGATTTGTACAATGAAGTTTAGCCTTTGCCAAGCATATGTGCGTTCTGCTTTGTTCTTAATCCTACCATAGGTATCTGACAGCTGAGCAATGAACACGTTCAGGAAAACAACTACTGTTAAGAACAAGAAAGTGAGATAGATAGCGGCAGCCAACCAGTTCAGTTGTTGAAATACATATTGATCTTGATACACGTTTCCCTCAAGGAGTATCCTCACACCAGTCAGGAACACCCATTGTACACTGTTGTCAACACCTAATTCTCGTTGTGTGTCTTGCATCAGAGACACATTTGAGAATCCTTCAGCCGTGTAAGGAGTGCGCAAGGATATGTAGTAAGCGCCAGTGAAAATTAGTAACACAATGGAGAAGAGACCTGAGAATAGCGGCACATCACGGATTAGGATCTTGTAGATAATGTTTGCATATGGTCCCAGGTGTGGCATCAGTGCTATTAACTTGAATAGTCTGAGAGAATTCACGATGAATGTAATTGTAGCAAAGACCCATTGTGTTGGTTGACTGGCTGCGCGAAGAATGAATAAGATTAATAGCGTGGACAATCCAATCACATCCAAATAGTTAGAATAGTCACTAAAGTAATCTGTGAATACGCGGATGCAAATTATGTTATTTAGTTTTGATTTGATTGAACGTTTCATTTGTGCAGATGATTTTTGTTTTTCAATAGTTTCTTCATCTCCATTATCATTATTCAGTGTATTTTCAATTGTTTCTGCACGATCTAACATCTTCTTTCGCTCCTTTCTTTTATCCTTAAGATATCGGAATGTGAGTTTTGCTACACGGAAGAATTCCACTCCCTCCGTCAAGACATTAGATAGAAAATAAATTATCACGAATAACTCTGTGAAGATTCGGATAACATTAGTGTATCCTTGAATATACACATCTCTTGGTGCATTAAAATATGAGGCTTGTATGAGGGAATATGCCAACGCTAATAGAAACAGCAAATAAAAAGTGATTTTAATCGTCAAAATTCTGTTTCCGAATGTTTCCATCTTCTTATCTACAAGTATTCGGACAGTACCATTGTATGCAATATCTTGATCCTTTAAGTCTGCTAGTCGTTGAAGCAAGAAAGTTTTGTTCTTATGATAATCATCACTATCAGGCATGCTTCCTTCTGTATCCACGTCAAGATATCGTGTACGGACTACTCCCAACTGTGCATTTGAAGGATCTACCTGTACGAGCATACGATCCAGAAGGGCTTTCAAGGTTTCTATCAACTGATATCGGACAATTTTAAGCAAACTGATTTCAACAGTCTGCAAGTAATAACCTACGTAGTCATTTTCTGGCGCCAATCGTATGATTATTGCAGCTGCTGCATCTTTTTTCAGTTGTATTGCCCCCTCTAGAGCATTGAACCTCTCATTATCTGTGACATCAAATGACGCTCCATTGATTATCAGCTCTTTTACTGTGTTAGCATGTCCATTACTTGCTGCGACTATCAACGGGACATTACCAAGTCTATCTTTCTGATCCAGATTAACTCCTGCTGCTGCTAGTATACCGATGCAACCATCTTTTCCGTTTTGTGCTGCAATCATCACAGGTGTTTTGCCATCTCTATCCTTTTCATTCACTCGTGCACCTCTCGCTGTTAGAAGATAGAGGATATCTTCATCTGCATGTTGACATGCTAAGTGAACTGATGTAAAGCCTTCGTTGTTGGCCAAATTTGGGTCTGAGTTTCTATCTAGGAGGTATTCTACAGTGTAGAGATGTTTTCTTGTTATCGCACTATGAAGTGGTGTTCCTCCTTCATCATCTTCAGCATCTATCTGAATATCTGGCTGATGAATGAGAATTTTATCTAATACTGCTCTGCTCCCATTTTCTGCGGCCCTATTCAAATGCAGATTTGGTATTATCGGTGTACCAGCCTGTAATAGCATTTGTGCAATCTCGCCACTATTTGAAGCACATACTATGTAGAGTGCGTCACAGGCTTGTAACTGGAATTTTTCTTCCATTTCCGGAGTTCTTTCATTGTTGTTGTACCTCTCTATGATGATTTCTATTATGTCAGCACGTGAGTAAAATGCTGCATGTGTCATTGCACAATTATTTTCGTTCTTCTCATACAGAATGGGTGCACCTCCTAGTAACATTCTTTTCAGTTTATCCATGCTACAATTGTCAAGTACATTATCGAGTTCTTCATAATCATCCTGCATACCATTCCACTGAATGATGCCATTAACAGACCCATTTGCCGGACACCTATTCAAATAAGGTTTCACTCTTTCTTCTGTGTCCACATCATTCATTAAGACCATTTGTTCCATATTTATAAATTTATCACCAATAATCTATAAATGAATCTAAGATTATATATAGTGGTGTTTGGGTGGGGGGGAGGGAGGTGCAGCCAAACCCAACTTTTTGCACAAGCGTGCTTCGCTTGCTTCTGCTGCGCGGCTGGTGTCTGCATAGACTCACATAATTATAAAGTAGATAACATCTCTAAATACGTATATCTCACAGTTATAATCGATATCACTCGAAAAATCACTAAAATGGTCAAATTTTCAACTTTTGATGCGTAATGATGACGTCATAACAAAGTCATAAATCCCGATTCAGACTAGGGACTTTGCAAACTCATTTCCAGTTATGTATTCTTGAAACCTTAAAAGTGTGAATCTATTCTATAAATATAATTAACTCAGCTAGTTTTGAAGACGTAAATCAGCGCAGAATCATCAGCTTTCAGATGACTGACTCAGAATCGTGATCGAAATTTGTGAGTTATAGTGCTTTATTGTTCAAACACCCCAGAAATTTGGCATACTTTTAAATTTAAACATTATAACTTAGAAAAGCGGTCTAGTATCACGATTCTGATCCTGTCCTCTGAAACTTGGGATGATTTTACACAAATATGTACGAAAGTCACTGAAAGCCCTTAAAACTGTTTTTTAGCATGCCAAAAACAGCCTCAACAACTTTAAAATGGATATTATAATTATTTTCAACCACCAATCCTTTGTGGTAGTATAATTCAGCGAGTTTTTGAATCATATGATGCTTTTTTCCGAGTAATAATTTTTTAGTTAAATTTATAAAAAATTTCGGAGTGCATAAACTGTGACGATTATCACGAGTATCCAGTTATCTGAAAGCTGAGGTGATTCTTCGTCGATCCAAGTCAAGAGAATCAAGATAGCCTGAAAACTCGCTGAGTTATGCTGCCACAAAAGATCGGAGGTTGGAAATTTTGCAAAAAAAATCAATTTCAAAGTTTTTGATCCTTGTGACCATTTAGGACCACAAAAGCCCCCGAAGAGGATGTTGAGTTTTTGTGTATGTATAATAACATACTTTAACAAGTTCCTCGCTCAAAACGAAACATTTTTTGAAAATTTGAAATTATGTCCATTTTTTCGAATGTTACCTATAAACATAACTTTGCAGTGAAGGTGATAAAATGTGTACACTGGTAAAAAATACTGAAGTTAACGATTTGAAAACTTGACATTAAGTCATCTCTTCATTTGAACTGCATTAAAATGAATGAATAAAGGTTTGTCATAGGGTTATAGACCCGTAATAGGAATACATCATAAAATATGTGTCTGAATTAGGCAAAATACAAAAGTATTGAGCTCATTACATTTAAGCCGATTCCAATCAAATTTTTCAAAAAGTGATAAAATTAGTTTAACATGATTTTGAGGGTATAGATTCAGGACTTCTACTTCAACTATCCTGTTCAAATGATGTTTCCCGTCAAGCGCGTTAAGTGCGTTATTTAATTCACTCAGTTAAAAAAATTCCGCACTTGCATTGCAACAAAATAAACTGACACTTATTTGCACCTTCCAGCTCTGTAATGATCCTATCGTTCAAATGTTTGTATCATTGAAAAGGCGACTTAGAAACAGGACGTGTACATGAGCACAGCGCAAACAATCCATAGCCAAAAGCCATAGCCAAAAGACTCCCATATGCCAAAAATTAGCTTCACATGACCGGCAGTTTCTTCAATCAATTCGTTACAGATATATATATATCTTATATATTAAAATGCTAGGATTTGTTTTTGTTTGTGTGTTTGTTCGAATTGATTGAAGAATTGAGAAGTCATAAAGGTGTGAAAATTGGCATGTAGGTGTCAAATGATATGACTACGATTAAGTTCTAAGATCTGAGCGAAATTTTCACATCTCTGCAAAAAAAAAGGAAAAACAATTTTTCGCACCTTTTCTATACAAAATAAATGGCTACACTAACACAATAGAAACCATTGTATGACACTACAATAGATCGTCATTGTTATAATATTTCAAAGCCACAACTTATGTTTGATATCTTAAATGTATTATAGTATTTGGCAATAAAAAAGATGATCTGCATATTTTCACACCTTTATATACATATTTTCACACCATTTGTTGAATTTTGAAAATAATGCTAGACTAGCTTCCAACGATTGATATGGGGTTTTCAGGGGTGTATATTTCGAATATCATATTTTCAGATCTATATGATAAATTATTTGTTTACTTTTGTTTACATTAGATACATAAAGTAAACAAATCTCAAAAATATGCTAGAAACTTGCTTCCAACGGTTGACATGGGGTTTTCAGGGGTATAGATTTCGAATATCATATTTTCGAGTAAATTTGATGATCAATTTGTCTACTTTTGTTTACAATAGATACATAAAGTAAACAACTCTCCATATGAGAAATTTTTCGTTGACCTTTGTTTAAAATATTTATATAAAGGAAAAAAATCCCAAAATATGTTAAATTGAGTAACTCCAGGCACCCGCAGGGTGACTCTGCGGACACTGTGTGTCCGCAAGCCGAGCAGCGCAAGCAAGCGAAGCGTGCTTGTATATATTAAAACGCTAGGATTTGTTTTGTTTTGTTCGTGTGTTTGTCCGAATTGATTGAAAAATTGACAACTCGTAGAGATATGAAAATTGGCATGTAGATGTCAAATTATATTACTACGATTAAGTTCTAAGATGTAAGCGAAATTTTCACACCTCTGCAAAAAAATGGAAAACAATTTTTCACACCTTTTCTATACAAAATTAATGACTACACTATCACAATGGAAATTATTGTACGACACTCCAATAGATCGTCATTATTAATAATACTTCAAAGCTACAACTTATGTTTAATATCTTAAATGTATTATAGTGTATAGCAATAAAAAAATTATGTGCATATTTTCACACCATTTGATGAATTTTGAAAATAGTGCTAAAGTCTAGCTTCCAACGGTTGATATGGGGTTTTCAGGGGTGTAGATTTCGAATAGCCTATTTTCGAGTAGATTTGAAAATTAATTTGTTTACTTTTGTTTACAATAGATACATAAAGTAAACAAATCGCAAAAATATCTAGAAACTAGCTCTAAACGGTTGACATAGGGTTTTCAGGGGTGTAGATTACGAATATCGAATATTCGAGTACGTTTCATAATTAATTTATTTACTTTTGTTCATGATAGATACATAAAGTAAACACATTTTAAAAAATAGGCAAGACATTTTCGGATCGATGTGAGAAATTTTTTGTTAACCTTTGTTTAAAATATTAATATGAAGTAAAAAAATCCCAGAATAGGTTAGATTGAGTATCTCACGGCGCGCGCAGGACGACTCTGCGGACACGCAGTGTCCACAAGTCGCGCAGCGCAAGCAAGCGAAGCGCGCTTGTATATAAATAAATATTAATCGAGTTTTAATAGTAAGGATACATATACGATATTCAGAATTTACACCGTTAGGACCCCAAGTCAATAAAAGCTCCTCTCTAGCAGCTTTCAAAATGTTTTATTTTATTTAACTATTTTATGTTATTTTATGTAACTATTGTAAATAAAGACAAACGAAGATGTATTATGTAGTTTCGAAAATAAAATATTCGGAATTTAGTACATTCTTAAAAACCCTATATCAACTGTTAAATGCTAGCCTCGAGTTTATTTTGGGAATTTGTCCATTCTATGTATCTATCGTAAATAAATACTAACAAAAAGTGTAACATATAGTCTCGAAAATATGATATTCGGATTCTATACTCTAATTTTCAAAATAATTTAATAAACAAACCTTTGTATCTTTCAGTTGTGAATGTTTCTCGAAGCAACTGTCAAGTTATGACTATTGTTGTTGTTGTAAATCTTTAGTAAATTGAGTGTTGCTTGTCTATTTATACCTATTTAAAGGCATACATGGTTGAATTTAGCATGATAGCAACTGAATCAGACATAGAACTACAAAATCATATAATTCTAAATTTTGACACTAAATTCAGGTTCGGTATAGATATGGTAAAAATTGAACACATCGTTTCGGAAAATGAAATTCGAAACTACTACATCCCTAAAAACCCAGGTTAACAGAATTATATTCCAGCATATTTTTGAGATTTGTTTACTTTATGTCGCTATCGTTAGCAAAAACAAAAACAGATTTAACATGTAATATTTAAAATACGATATTTAGAATTTCCATCTTTAGAACCCCAGGTCAACAACCAAAAGCTGATCCTAGCATGCTTTCAAAATGTTTTCTTTTAGGGGCATGTCTAATTTCCGGGACGGGATACCGTCCCGTCCCGGAAATTAAGTATCTTGATTTTCGGGGACGGTCCTGTTCCGTTCCGGAAATTAGGCATGCCCTCTATTATGTGACTATTGAAAATAAAGACAAACTAAGTATGCATCATGCAGTTTCGAAAATAGAATATTCGGAACTTAGACCCCTAAAACTCTATATCAACCCGTTAATTGTTAGTTTCGAGCTTATTTTGGGATTTTGTTCATTCTATGTATGCATCATAAATAAAAACTAACAAAAGGCGTAACATATAGTCTCGAAAATATGATATTCGGATTCTATACTCTAATTTTTAAAATCATTTAAAAACAAACCTTTGTATCTTTCAGTTGTGAAAAATGTTTCTCAAAGCAACTGTCAAGTTATGACTATTGTTGTTGTTGTAAATCTTTAGTAAATTGAGTGTTGCTTGTCTATTTATACATATTTCAAGGCATACATGGTTGAATTTAGCATGATAGCAATTGAATCAGATATAGAACTACAATTTTGACACTAAACCTTGATAACACATATTCATCGTTCAAAATTTAACTTAAAAACGGTTTAAAATCTCGTATTACAAATAAGAAAAAATATCAATATAAATTCCCTCATGTAGAACATGGCTACGTGTTTCTTCGAAGGATTCACTAACACAACAAAATAAAATGTATAAGGTGTCAAGGGCACAATGTTCCCCTTCTGTTCTAGGCACATATCCAGAAGGTATCCAAAGGGGCTATAACCAGAGCATTAAAGGAGAGCACTGCTTTCCAAATGGTAAAACGAAAGGCATTCCTTTCGATAAAGTTTGTTCCCATTATTTTCCCAGCAACCCAAATAATGTTCTCTGTTTCCTCACTTAAAGAAATGTAGGCTAAATTTAATTCAGAAAATGGACTTTTAAATATAGTGACATTTAATATAATATAATTTTTTTCTATCTTGCTGAGATATTTTGAACAATTTCAATCTATAAGTAATAATTTTTTTAAATATATTATTTCGAAAAGTATTTTTAAAAGAGCGCATAGGGGTAGAGCCTTTCCATTTTTAGGATCATGCTCACTTTTAAAAATTAGGAGTGGCGGCTGGAGCACGCTCCAAATTCCGAGGAGTTCTTGATGCTCTGGCTATGACCGCTTGAGATTGGCAGATTTAGTTTTCCATAGATTGGTTGATATGAAGTTATGCTGATATAGTATGTGTACGTAGAGCAATATGAAATCCGATATGGAGGGAAAGAATTTTGTTGTGGATCGCTATTTGTACGTCTCAGATTCGTAAATTTTCTTCCTGAGGGGCAAGTCCCATCCCAACAAAATCCACCCCCGTAATTCTATTTTGTAGGGTCGTCCATTTTTTAGAACGCATCTTTTGCACCCCATTTCACTTTTCCAATCAAAATTTTGAAATAAAATCTGATACATTGATGTGATCGAGCAGTAGACATATCATGGTATGAAGTTATCAAAGAACCACACTTTGTAGCAGAAGCGACTACCTCAAAATGTATTGGAGGGGAAGAATTGCTCTATTACATAAAGTTATGGATTCTATAGAATTCAAATTAGAAGTACTATTGAAAAAAATTCAATAGTTATTATTTTCATTGACAGTTGAATACATTTTAGTTTGCCAACTATACAATGCCTCACATCTAGCTTTCCGTTCCGGGAGGCCAGACCAACATCTTGAAAAGTGGGGGAGATGTCCACCACATCAAACCATAGGTTTGTCACCACACAATCTACCAGAAGAATGTTTTAACTTCAACATAACTTCAGTTTTTCGATATGTTTTTCTGCCATTTGTTCACTAACAATGACTACTAGACATTGGAGATTACTAATTGTAACATTAGTCACTCCTCAATAAATCATTGATAATTCATTTTAACCATAATGCAGATATTGTCATGATATATTTGCTTGTCATGATATATTTGCTCCTCAATGAGTCAATTGATAATTCATTTTAACTATCTTGTATATAAGTAGTGCAGTGGTAGAGTTGCTACTCAATGAGCCAATTGATAATTCATTTTAACTATCTTGTAGATAGTGCAATGGAGAGTTGCTACTCAATGAACCAATTGGTAATTCATTTTAACTATCTTGTATATGTGTAATGGTAGAGTTGCTACTCAATGAGCCAATTGATAATTCATTTTAACTATCTTGTATAAGTCGCTACTCAGTGAGTCAATTGATAATTCATTTTAACTATCCTGTAGATAGTGTTATGATAGAGTTCCTCAATGAGTCATTGATAATTCAGTTTAACAGCTAACTCACAGGTCACACTAGCAATTTATTAGGGTATTGGTACAGACATTATTTTGTACCCAGAACTATCAAAGTACGAAGCGGTATTTGTTTCTTCACCGTGGCCGCGTAGTGGTATGCTTTATCTAGCCAAGTATTTTATGCTAGAAATAATGGCATCCAAACCAATATTGTCCCCTTGCTTTTCCAGACTGCTGACCTGGGAAAGGATCATGAGTTGGTTCTCGTGTGCAGCCTTGGCACTGACTAAGTGGTGGTGCAAATTGTGCTTAAGTGAACCAGAATCAGCATCAGTTATTTAGCTTCATGGTGTTAGCAAATAAACGTAGATAAAATGGTTCATTTGTGGCAAAATTCGGATTATAGACGTTTTGATTTGTAGACGTTTCGGTTTTTAGACATTTGCGTTGTTGACCTTTTGACATGTGCCTGGATCAGCTACTTATATGTACATTGTACAGTATGCCTCTGAAGCTTCGATTTTCCGCCATGCTAAATCTAACCAGTAACAAAACTGCTCTTGGCAAACACGTCTTTATTCTCATCTGCTGGTAGCATGTCAGCCCTCAAACCCCAGACACAGATAGAACACCAGCACAAATCCAGTGTCTCATCGTAACGTAACCATGGTATTTCTGCAAGCCAAGCCTTATTGAACTTCTGATTACCAACGCAGTGTTTTCCTTTGGCTGGAAGATATGGATTCATACCATATCCGACTTGATCAGCCAGTGGTGGGGTTGCAATCTTTATATTCAGTTGCTGGAGAGTCTGTGAATAACAAGGTGTCCTGATGGGCTGGCTGAGCGAGAGGAAGAAGTTGATTTTGATCCTGCACGGGCTGAGAATCGAGATTCAGAATTAGACGTTCAGTAATACGAGTTAGTAGTACTATTGGTTTCGATTATGTATTTGTATTTATATTTGAATTCACATTAAAAATATAAAGTTCTATACTTGAAGGGGTTGACAAAGGTATCTTTGTTGATGAACTACGAACACATGTAATGACTGACAAAGGCATATTATTTGACAACTGATTAGATTATATTAACGCCTCTATCCCCTGATTTAAGGTCAACCTGACGCATAGATCCTAACTGATACTACTACTAGGCTTGGTTTCAAGTATGGACGTCGTTACGGGGAAGGTAACGGGGATAATACCTCCCTGAAATCCTTTCTTGCTCCACGGCAACATCCCCTGGTAAAGTTTATTTTCATTTTCTTGTATTTCGTACTCCCATCAGTATTACAAGTAGTAAACTACATTTTGGAAAGTATTGAAAGTTTTGCATTTACTTTGACCAAATTTGAGGGATCTGAGCATATTATTTTGAAATAAATACAGTCAACTTCTAGGGATTTTTCCTCTTGGATCACTGGGGCGCTTACAGAGCCCTCCAGAAATTTTGCTGTGGTTGCCCTCCCAGGAGGGAAATCCTGGCGAAGTCCCTGATCTCAACAAGATAACTTCAGCAATATTCAGGCCACCCAACGAAGATAGCATCAATCAAGTTAATAGTCATATGCATATGTATGTATACACGGTATCTTCCCACTCTCATAGCTTCGTGGTTAAAAGCCTTCTTTAATACAACAAGCGCGCTTCACTTGCTTGCGCTGCGCGGCTGGCGGACACTTTGTGTCCGCCGGAGGCGCCCTTTGGGCGCCTGGGGTCACATTGATTAATTATAAGGGAAATAACATCTCTAAATACGTCTGCCCTACTGTTATAATCGATATTGCACGGAAAATCATCAAATTTGCCAATTTTGAAATTTTGATGCGTAATGATGACGTCATAACAGAGTATTGAGTTATCATTTTTTGATGATAGTTGTATTATATGTGAGGTATGTTAGTATAAAGATTCTATTAAAATTTCAGCCTTCTATCTCCTATAATGGTTGAGTTATGCTCGAATAACTGTATTACTTAACTTTTAAAATGTGACAATGACGTCATAATTCCATGATGAGTCGAGATTTTGCTCTGAGTTCAGAACTTAGCGGAGCCATAATCAAAAGACTCCCACATGCCAAAAATCAACTTTCTGGGCCTGACAGTTTCTTCAATCAATTCGTTACAGAGATATATATCCTTACTATTAAAACTCGATTAATGTTTGTTTGTTTGTGTATATATATATACAAGCACGCTTCGCTTGCTTGCGCTGCGCGGCTTGCGGACACTGCGTGTCCACAGAGTCGCCCTGCGGGCGCCTGGAGTCACTCAATCAAACATATTTTGGGATTTTTTTCCTTTATATAAATATTTCAAACAAAGGTCAACGAAAAATTTCTCATATGGATCCGAAAATATAATATTGGAAATCTACAGCACTAAAAACCCCATGTCAACCGTTGGAAGCTATTCTCCAGCCTATTTTTGTCATTTGTTTACTTTATGTATATATTGTAAACAAAAGTAAACAAATAATTCATCATATCGATCTGAAAATATGATATTCTACACCCCTAAAAAACCCATGTCAACTGTTGGAAGCTAGTTTCTAGCATAATTTTCAGAATTCGTCAAATCGTGTGAAAATATTTATATAAAGGTGTGAAAATATAGAAATAACCTTTTTAACTGCTATACACTATAATATATAATTGAGACATTCATAAAACTTATTGCTTTGAAGTATTAATTACAATTACAGCCTACAATATTGTCGTATAATGATTTCTATTCTGAGAGTGAAGCCGTACATATTGTATAGAAAAGGTGTGAAAAATTGTTCTCCATTTTTTTTGCAGAGGTGTGAAAATTTCGCTTAGATCTTAGAACTTAATCGTAGATTCATCATTTGAAACCTACATGCCAATTTTCGTATCTCTACGACTTGCCAATTCTTCAATCAATTCGAACAAACAAACAAACAAACAAACAAATCCTAGCATTTTAATATATAAGATACAAGCGCGCTTCGCTTGCTTGCGCTGCGCAGCTGTCGGACACTTCGTGTCCGACGGAGGCTCCTTTCGGTCACCTGGAGTCACATTGGTTAATTATAAGGGAGATATCATCTCTAAATATGTCTGTCCTACTGTTATAATCGATATCACTCGGAAAATCACAAAATTTGTCAATTTTAAAATTTTTGATGAGTAATGATGACGTCATAAAGCGATGAGTCATCATTTTTTGATAATAGTTGCATCATATGTGAGATATGTTAGTATACATATTCTATTAAAATTTCAGCCTTCTATCCCCTATAATGGCCGAGTTATGCTCGAATAACTGTGTTGCTTAACTTTTAAAAATGTGACAATGACGTCATAATTTCATGATGAGTCGACATTTTGGTCTGAGCTCAGAACTTACTGGAGCCATAGCCAAAAGACTCCCACATGCCAAAAATTAGCTTTCTATGACCGGCAGTTTCTCCAATCAATTCGTTACATATATATATATATATATACAAACATTAATCGAGTTTTAATAGTAAGGATAAGAAAAAGGTAGAGTATAGGAATATTAAGCTAAAATGTGATCAGGTCGTGCGAGAAACGAAACAAATGAATTACTTTGTAGTTTCACATTTAATGTTCTAGTTAAAAGAAATCGCAGTGGTTTGGTATTTATGCTTCACTACAGCACCGACAATAGAACACAATTTTGATAAGCCACACAATGGAAATATACACATACGTACTACATACTATGTATATACGTATAGTAGTATATAATTCTCTATGTTACCAAAAATATAAACTGTTAAGATGGAATTTAGTTTAACTTTTGCGTTATTCGTAACGTTTCTATCATTAACTTTTGGTAAAGAACATTATGACACAAAATTTGGGAACGTTCTATTCTATTCTAAGCAAGCAAATGATTTATCTGGGAAACTAACTGATTTACAAGGGAAATTCTCACTGAATTTCAATTCAAAAGTGAGAAATAATGAAGCTCTACTTACCATATCGGATGCTACAGCGAACAATGTCATCATCAGCTACCACTTTAAAGAGAATGCCATTGGATACATGCAGCTAGGACATTTCGGCTTCATCGAGAATCCAGAGGACGATACTGCTCTCTACGTGAGTGAGATGGATGACATTCCTGCTGAGCTGAATCAAGAAGAAGATGAGAAGCTCTACAATAGAATGCAGCAAGAATCTGCTAGGAATATGACAAAGACGTTTGCATTCGAAGAAGTGAAAGGAAGCGTCAACATTGAGAAGATAGAGACTCTAGTCCATGCACTAGGGGAAGGAGTAGGTCTTAGAGGGGATGAGTTTCCGAGTGCATTGGCAATCTACGCTGCTGCAAAATCCTTCCTTTCCCCCACTAACCTTAGAGCCTATACAGCAAAGGACTGTGACACAATGTCTGGGAATGGATTATGTCCAAATGAAAAGAGCAAATCATGCAAAAATAAACCGATTGGTAAAGATTGCCTCGGAATGTGTGGCTATGGGACTAAATGCTGGTCTTACGTCTGTGGAGACTGCTGTAATCATAGGGGATGTTGTCTGCATGACGTGTGCTGTAGAAAATATGGAATGACGTCATGGCAGTGTTTGTGGATATTCGGTTTTTCCTGCAAAAATTATAGGAAGTGCTGATCACCTCCTCCATGCTCAAATCTAATTAACAACCAACTGCTACTAATTAATATGTACTAACTATTGTGCTTAGAATTATGACTATCCTATCTGCTCGGATATGATTATGTTGGCTTTTGTAATGGTATTCTGCTCTAGTTCTGGTACTCCAGTGTTAATCAACATGTTCAGAATTATTCCTTTATTATCTACAATAATTTCAACATTAATTGTGACACAAAAATATCAAAACTACTCTATCATAGGATATTAATTCTATTCACAACTTTTAATAAGATTATATAATGAAATTCCAGGTCTTAATGCTAATTAGGTGCAACGTATTTATTTGCTACAGATGTGTTCTATTATTGTTTAGCCTTGGAGGAAAGTGTTGTTTTGGCCTACAAACCACCAGGTCTTTTAAGCTAGGTGCAATCCCTTCAACATTGTGGTTAAGAATGTTACTTCTCTAACAATGGATGACGTCTTTCACACTTTAAAAATGTTACATGACTAGTCGTGAAGTGTACTATTTCAATCAATCTGTACTATCATTCGATATCCTCCATTCATTGTGTCCCAACCAAAGTCTAATCTGACCAGCATTGCACGACCAATATAGTCCACAAGTAACATGTCTCAAACAATAATCTACATACCTATCTACAAGGCTGGATTCGGTTAACCAGTTAACCGTTCTCAATCTCGGTTAACGGTTTAAGAAAATCTCGATTAGCCGATCTGCCCTATTTTCTAAATATTTACTTTTCGATAGAGATTCATGATTATTACTTCTAAAAATTTAGACAATATAATGTTTCGGGACAACTCGCTTCAAGCTTAAACTAAGAGATTTTTTAAAGGTGTGAAAATATGCATGTTTGTTAATGTTAATAATTATTTGTCACAATTGAAAACAGCCGAGATAACTTCACTCAGATTTCAAATGCAAACTTCTCCACAAGAAGAATTTTTTTAGTAAAACTTTCTTTGTACTATCTTACGACATTTAAAATTCGTCCAGAATTTACATGTGCGAATACTGTAATAGTTGCGTATTTGCATGCGAAAAATATTTTCTCACATATAGATATTATACATGGTATCTTAGGAATCAGTATAACACACAGTACATCATTTATTGGATAATTATGTCAACAAACTACAGTGTAAAAAGTTATTTGAATTGTGGTATAAAGAAACTGCAAATAACAACTAATGCATGCAATCAAGAACTAGGGGGAGAAAGATGAATGATACAAAAATATACAGTTAACTGGTGCAGTAAAAAACAACTATGTAGTAGAGTTAACTAACTGGAGACTGCTGGTTAAGGTTTTGAGTAGCTTATCACCTCTAGAGACATCAATAGTTCACGGAGAGAACAAAGTGTTCCATCAATGTCAATTATCGCGAATCAGTTTCTTCAAGGTCGTAACTCCATAATACTTCAACAAAGTATTTTTGGAAAGCTTTTGATCTTCTATATACTCCACTTTTTTTATTTTTCGAAGATAATAGGAAAAGAGAGGGTTCTTTTCGATTTGAATAATGAAATTTAACCTATGCCAAGCATAAGTTCGTTCCGAATTTCTTTTGATTTCACCATACGTGTCTGATAGTTGAGCAATAAACACGTTGAGGAATACCACTACCGTGAGAAAGAGGAAACTTAAGTAGATACAAGCAGCGAGCCAGTTAATATGCCGATACAAATATTCATCCGAATAAACATTGCCTTCCAGCAACACTCTTAACCCGGAGAGGAATACCCACTGCACTTCATTGTCAACACCAAGAGTTCGCACTGTGTCTTGCCTTAGGGAATTATTCGCGAAACCTGCTGAAATGTATGGAGTGCGAAGTGAGATGAAATAACCCCCAGTGAATATGAGGAGCGTTAGGCCGAAGAGGGTGGAGAATAATGGGACATCTTTAATTAAGATTTTGTAGATAATGGTAGAGTATGGCCCAATATAGCGAACGAGGACGATATATTTGAAAATCCGGAGTGCGTTGGCGAAAAAGGCAATAGTCGCGAATATCCATTGCACGGGTTGACTTGCGCTACGAAGAATAAAGAGAATGAACAATGTTAATAAGCCAATAACATCGAGATAGTTTGATTGCTCAGAAAAATAGTTTCTAATTAGGCGAACAAATAAAATTGGACTTTCTTTGTTTACGTTATCAAATTTTACTTCTTCCCACTTATTTTCACGAGGTTCTTTTTCAATTGATTCCATCAGTTCATTTTCCCTTTTCTTTTCTTTCTTATCAGCTTCTATGTCTCGTCTTGCCAATATCATATCACGAATAAATTCCATTGCCTCTGTAATACAATTGAATATGAAGTATCCAATTACAAAAAGTTCTGTAAATATGCGAAAACCATCAAAGAATCCCATGTGTGCGTTACGAGGTATTGGTACATAGGATGCTTGTATTAGGGAGTAAGAAAGAGCGAGGAGGAAAGTGGCATAGGAAGCTATATTTAAAAATAACACCTTTTTTCCAATTTGTTCCATTTTCCGATCTACCAATATTCGTATTGTGCCATGGGAAGCAATTTCTTCATCTCCCAAGCGTGCGATGCGTTGGAGAAAATAAGCATCCTTTTTTACGTACTCATCTTCGTCTGGTAACTTTTTGTCTGTGTTTAGATAAAGATATTGCGTTTTAACTACTCCTAAGCTTGTACCGTCATTTGATGGAAAGACCATACGATCCAACATTGCAGTGATGGACTCTGTCATTCGATCGCGAACTAATTTCATCCAAGTAATCCAGATACAATCTCGATAATATCCCATAAAATCTTTTCTGGGATCGAGTTGAATAATTACAGCGGCGACATCATCTTTTCCATTTAAGCATGCCATCTCTAATGCATTGAACCTCAAAAAGTTTCTACCAAAAGAAGCACCATTCTTTATCAGTTCCTTCACAGTGCTTGCATGACCAAGACTTGCAGCTTTTGTCATTGGAACTTCCCCATAGTTATCTCTTTGATCGAGATTTACACCTTGACGAGCAAGAATAGCAATACAACCATCCTTGCCACCTTCTGCAGCAATCAAAGCTGCTGTTTTTCCTTTGTCATCCCTCGCCGTGAAGTCAGCTCCATACTCGATTAGAAGTTGTAGTATTTCTTCATTGCCATTGTTGGAGGCTAAATGTACCGCATTACGACCATCCGATGTACTTACATTAGGGTCAACTTTATGATTTAGAAGGTATCGAGTCGTATGTTTATGGTTTTTCAAAATCGCTGGATGTAATGGGCTATCGCATTCATTTTCCGAATTTAAATTAATACTAGGTATTTTCTTGATTATTTCTTCTAGAATATGCCAACTCCCATACTTAGCAGCCAAGTTTATGTGACTTTGGTAGATTGGAGTTCCTGCGTCAAGTAGCATTCGTGCAATGTCGCTAAAATTTGCCTCACAAACTATTTTTAGAGCAGATCCTAGCATATGTTTATAAAATTTATCATTCACTTTTTCATGTTTGTGTCTAACTATTATTATTTCCATTATATCAGCACGGTTATAAAATGCTACTTGGTTAATCCCGTACCTGTACGATTCACCTTTTACTGATTCATAATTATACGGAGCACCTCCCAGGATCATAGCCTTTAGTTGATACATATTCGGAGTTCGTATTGCAGAAATCAACTTTTCTTCATCTTCAGATGTATCATTCCAATGTATGACATCTTTTTCTGGGAATGTTTTTAGAAAAATTTCTAGATACGGAGCTACTTTCTTTTTCTCTGTATTAGAAGCAGAAACCAATTCATGTTCTGGATTTTCCTTCGCCATCCTTTTCAACCAGTTTCTCCCTGTTAAGAGCAAAACATGAACATTTAACTACTAGAAAGTGTCCTGTATTACATGGTTTATGTGGAATTAAAAATAGTATTCATGAAAATTTGGTTTTAAAATTCTGTCAATGGAAAATTGATACAATTAAAAATTCCCTTGATGATTAGTAACATCAAAATAAAAAGTATTGTTTGTTACTTCGAATTATTACCATTGAAATAGTATATTATATAATGAATATAATAAGCGGCCTTGACTGTATATATATTGTAAACAAAGGTCAACGAATAAATTATCATATGGATCCGAAAATATGATATTCGAATTCTACACCCCTGAAAACCCCATGTTAACCGTTGGAAGCTAATTTCTAGCATAATTTTCAAAATTCGTCAAATGGTGTGAAAATATGTATATAAAGGTGTGAAAGTATGCACATAATCTTTTTATTGCCATACACTATGATACATTTGAGATATCAAACATAAGTTGTGGCTTTGAAGTATTAATAACAATGACGATCTATTGTAGTGTCGTCAATAATTTCAATTGTGATGGTGTAGTGTATTTTGTATAGAAAAGGTATGAATTTTTTCCATTTTTTTGTAAAAGTGTGAAAGATTTCGCTTAGATCTTAGAACTTAATCATAGTCATATCATTTGACACCTACATGGCAATTTTCATATATAGCAATATTAAAATTTGATATTTTTGCTAAAGCTAGAATATTCATATTTCACATACAATATTCCAGACTTTTGCCAGGATTGTATGTAATCCTGATTTTACACCCTTTATAAGGTCAATTCAGCAGTCGAATAATCGTCTATAGCATATTTTTGAGATGTGTTTACTTAATGCAGCTATTGTTAATATGAACAAAAATTTAAAAATTTACATAACAAACGAGCCTTGCGTCGGGTAGCTAGCAAACTTTTCATGTTCGCGAAGTAGCCCTGTTGACAACGCCTGAGAATATCAATAGATTAGTAGTTGAAAGTTAGGTTATATCACAATTTTTTTAGATTTGTTTGCTTTATGTATCTATTGTAAATACAGTAGAACTCGGTTAGTACGTACCCCTCCGGGAAGCGGAAAAAGGTACGTACTATCCGTAAGTACGTACTAACCGAGTTGATATTACATAGGAATCTATATAATAAATGAATTCTGGGAAAGAGAAATGAGTACGTACTAACCGAGTTCTACTGTATATGTAAACAAATAATCGAACAATAGTTTCGAGTTTACGATATTAGAAATATTCAATGCTAAAAACCTCAGATAAACTGCTAAAAGCTAGTTATAGTATATTTTTAGATTCGTTTACTTTATTCATATATTGTAAACAAAGGTTAACAAGTAATTCATCTTATCGATAAATCTACACCTTCAAAAATTCATGTCAACCGTTAGAAGCTAGACTGGAAAATTTTCCGAAATTCTCCAAATGTGTGTGAAAATACACACAGAATCTTTTTTTGCTATACACTTTAATGAATTCAAGAATTCAAGAATCTATAAAATCTTTCGCTTTTGAAGTATTAATAACAATGCTGTCTATTTTAGTGTCGTACAATTATTTCTATTGTGAGAGTGAACTATGTATTGTCTAGAAAAGGTGTGAAACATTGTTCTTTTTGTAGATCATCATTTAACACTTTCATATCACTACGCCTTTCTAATTCTTCTGTCAATTTGAACAAATAAACATGCAAACATAAAATCCTAGCGTTTTAATATTTAAGATTTCTAAAATACGATATTCAGAATTTATACGTCTAGAACCCCAGGCTAATTGCTAAAAGTTCGTCCCTAGCGTGTATTCGAAATTTTTGTAATTTGATGCAGCTATTGTAAATGAAGACAAACAAAATAATTCACATGTAGATTCGAAATATGATATTCGTGTTATATACTCTAATTTACAAAATCATTTAACAACATACCTTTGTACTTTTTAGCTGTGAATGACTTTCGAAGCAACTGTCAAGTTATGATATTTGTTGTTGTAGGATATTGTTAGTCAATAGGAATTTTTGTGTCTATTTATACCTATCTCAGGGTACACATGGTTGAATCTAGTTTGGCGGCTATTGAACTATTGGCCATAGATCTGATGGTAGGTTTAATTCAAAATTGGTGACACAAACATGGATAACTTATTATATTCGCTATTCGGTATTCAATTTGAAAAAACATTATTAATAAAATAACCTCACGTAGAATATAGCAAGGTGTTTCTACAAAGGATTCACTAACATAACAAAATAAGATGTATAAATACAGGGGGAAAGGATGTCAGTCGTCCCAAAATTCTTCTAGGCACAGATCCAGGAGGGATCCAATGCATTCTTGCCAACTGTCCCGTTTTTAGCGGGACGTTCCGCTTTTTTCACTCTATGTATAATACATTTATATTGCGTCCCGCCATGTCCCGCGAAATTCAACGCTGCGTCCAGCTTTTATCATGACTCAGGTTGGCGTGTATGCCAATGGGGCTATGACCAGGGCATTCAAGGAATGCGCACCTTTTCAAACGGGAAAACTGAAGGTGAAAAATCCCCATGCCAACAATTGTAAGCTAGTTTATACCATATTTTTGAAATTTGCATACTTTATGTACCTATACCTATTGTAAACAAAAATAAACAAAAAATTCATCATACAGTTTCGAAAATATGATACAGTCGACTCCGCTTAATCGGGCCACTTTTAGTAGGACCGGAATAGCTCTCACACATAGAAGCTCGACTGTATTTCGACTGTGTTTGAAATATGTCGACATGTCGACTGTATTTGAAATATACACCTCTAAACCGTTGGGAGTTAACCTCTGGCATATTTTCAAAAAATTGCCAAATAGTGTGAAAATATACACGTATATGAAAGTTATGGGCGTACTTTTGTGGGGAACATGTCAACTAGTACCAGCGCTGCAAGCCCCTCATTGGGGTCCAGGGGCTTTTCCCCTGAATTGGCCCTTATACACAGGTAACCGTTATATACTTACAAGTGATTGTCTTAATCCCCAAAATGTATAAACATAGTGCAATAAATATCTTTTTAGAAATCCATTACTTGAAGTAATTACATGAAACTTGTTTATCGTTCGTAACAGGTCCTGTAATAAACACATAAAAAGGTGATGGCCGTTATACACAGGGACTACAAATGGGTGGCCACTGGCCGCGTTGACTGCTATACACAGGTTCAATATTATGGAATTTCGGATGGGACTGTTTATTGGTGACCGTTGTATAGAGTGGCCGTTATACTGTAGTTTGAACAGCAGACCTCAAGTTCCAGATTACTCGCTATTTCATATGATGTACTCTTGTAAATCAATCCACAACTTAGAATTATTTGTCTACATATGTGAATTAGTTCTTAAAATAAATAGTTTTCGTTCGAATAGTTCAGGTTTTCTTTCGGATAATCGAGGTTTTTCGTTCTTTGAATATAATTCAGTAATTTTAGGTGATAGAAGATGAACTGTTAATAGAATGTGTATAATTTTATATATCTAAAATATGATACAACTATCATAAAAAAATGATGACTCATAACAAACTGGCAAATTTCATGATTTTTCGACTGATATCGATCATTATACTAGTAATATAACGAACAGATTTAGAGATGTTATCTTACTTAGAATTAATCAATGTGGGCGTTTTAATATCCCGAGTGTTCAATAAGTTCGCGGAAAATATGTTTTACCATGTCAAATAGCTTAGAATAGCTACTTGCTGGTATGCACCCGACTGCCTCTAAAAAAGCAGCGATTAGTTTGGATTCTGACTCAAAACGCCTGCCTTTTAGGTATCTTTTAGATTTGGGAACAGACAAAAGTCACAGGGTGCAAGATTTGGGCTGTAGGGAGGATGTTCAATCATTTATAACCCTGATAACCTGAGAAATTCCTTAGTCCTTCCTGCTGTGTGTGCTGGAGCATTATCATGATGAAATTTCATCCCACGAACCCCATACTTTAGTCTCAACCTCTCCACTGCTTAAAACACTTTTGGAAGACAAATCTCGGTATACCAAGCTGAGGTAACTATATGTTTCTCAAGAAGCATCACAAATTCAAGAAGCCCCTTGTAGTGAAGAAAATTGCGAACATTCGCTTGTTGACCGCCATGAATTGTTTGTCATATAAAAGCGAAAATGACCACACTAAATTGGCTATAACATAAAAGGTATACTAGCTAGAATATCGAAATTGTATCTACTATAAGTTTTGATTTGATAGCTGTACTAATAATTAAATTACATTAATTAACCCTACGTACTCATTGAACTATAAGATATGCTAATCAATTGCAATAATCCAACAACGTATATTGCACAATTCAAATATGCTAATCGTAATAATATATTGCAATTGTACAAGATAGAAATATGCTAATGAAAAGAATATATCATAATTATACATAACTTCTGCAAGGAAAAGGGGATACATAAGTAGTTTTAGCTGGACATTTTATATTTGTATTAGTCTAATAGACTGAAAAGCAGGACAATTCCAATTTTTGGAACGTTTCGCGGGACAACATTTTCAACATGTGTCCGAAAAATCGGGACTTCCTGCCAAAAACGGGACAGTTGGAAAGTATGATTAAATTGAATGTTACTAATGTAATATACAATCTCATATATTTTGTAGGAGAAAAAATACTCAATTAAATCTCCCAACATCACTGTGACTTTAAATTTTACTGCGAATTCTAGTAAAGCTGATATTTAGTACAATGTATATTTGGTACGTAAGTAAAATCTCGAAGACCACGTTAGTCAGTTCATGTTCAACCTCATACTTGAACTAACAGATTAATGAGATGTTCGCATGACTGAAATGCACTGTAATATATATTTTACAAACTAATCGGAAACTCAAACTGTTTGTATAATCGATCATACTTAGTAACTTAATTTATGTATTTTTTGTTCGTAACACCGTTTAATCAATCAAGAAGGAAATGTTATTGATCTGAAATCATCTCAATATTCATTGAACAAACTTTCTCCCGCACAAACGTTTCCGACTTCGTTCGGATAACCGAGGGATTTTCGTTCCATATAAATCGTGTTTTTTGTTTGTAAAATCAATTTTGGAATATAAAATTTTCGATTAAAACAGAAATAATTTGTTCAACTAACTGAAATATGATGGTCGGAAAAATTCTCATTGCATTATTGGTATTATTCAAATCTAGTACGTGTAAGTACACGATAAAATACATTTTTATTAACATAAGTAGTATGTGCATGTGCACTTGGGAGCGTAAAATATGTATTCCGCTTATCCAAACGATTTCCCTTATCCGAACACTAATCTTTAAAATAAAAACGGAGGTGTTCGGATAATCGAGGGTCTACTGTACTTTATCATCTATTTCAGAACTAAAATAAAATAAAGTTAATACGATTACTTAGTGATATTTTAGTTAATAAATTGCAATAAAATGTTTATATTCTATGTACTACATTTTCAAAAACATGGAAATAAATCTTTCTGCGAATTAATTGATATCGGATTTATCTTGTTCAAATTGCAAATCCCGTAAGAACGCATAAGTTTAGGTGAAATTAATAAGGATTGAGTAATTTGTTACGTGGCCGTTTTCGAATGTGGCCGTTTTTACATGTGTCCAATGTATCACTATTGCACATGGTCGAAATATGCTAATGATAAGAATATATCATTACTATTATACATAATATCCAAAATATGCTAATAATAACGTTTCTCTATTGCACATTACCCAAATATGCTAATGCTAATTATGACACAAGTGCACTTCGCAGCACTTGTGTAGCACTGCTAGCAAACACTCCGTGTCTGCAGAGTCGCTCTGCGGGTGCCTAGGGATATCAATTATTTCATATAGCAATTTCTTTGGGGAGAAAAACAACACAGACAAGGTGGGAGTGTGCCCTTTTAGTGCAGCTCCTGTAGGGAGATGCCCTTATGTCATGGACGGAGTATCTCGTCCGCCCGTTCGTATGTATGTATGTCCGTACTACTGTGAAATCTAACAGTCCGATTTTTACCAAATTTCGAATGTAGGATCTCTTTATAGTATATGTGTGCACAGTCAAAATTTTTAGTGCAGCTCCTAGTATAGGAGATGCCTTATGTCATGATCGGCGTGCGACATCCGTCCGTACGTAAGTACTAACGTCCGGTTGCCTGCTCCTGGAAATTCTATTGGACCAAATTGCATCAAATTTGGACCATATATTCCTTATATGGTGGAAATTTGAACCTGGGTCCAATTATGAAATATTTTCACACCTTTCTATAAAAGGTGTTAAAATGTATTAGCCAATCAGAATCCAGGGATTTACCAGTACAATTGGCTTTGATTTTATTGATTAATGGTGATTATACCAAACTCAATATATAGATTCCGAATTTCGAACTTTGTAGTAATAATCATAATCTGAGTATTTTGTGGTTACTTCATATGTACAAGTATATACATATTTTCACACTTTTTGAAAAATTCTTATTTTGAGTTAAAAGCGAGTTCTCAATTCTCTTCCAGAGCTATTAAAAAGTCCTCACCACATGCACTTATTGTCTCTTAAGATCATGTGCTGTTTATTGTAGTATATCTGGAAAATTGGTTGTAACTAAACCTAGACGGGATGGGAAAGGTAAAAGCCTGGGATTTCCTACTATGTTTCACATGAAGTGCAACCTATCAATTCTGATAGCTCTGAAAGAATTAATCCTTTACACACTTAGAGATTAGTTTGATGCTACTTTGGGAAGAGCAAACAAATTAATCTTAATTAAGTTGTACTATAAATATGCCCACTGATCCACATTTCAGCATGAGTTTAGTACTTCGAATTATCTCCCCCAGGTTTTGAGAAAATTTGAAACTTTTTCTTCGGTGAGTTGGGGTATTCCGACGGAATTGGATAATCCCAAGCAGTACTAAGGAAAATAACAAATTCGGGATACATACATTTTACGACCTTACAATTCATGACAGGATTATATACAGTATAACATCGATTTAATAATGTTCGCGTGACGCCATGGATTATTACTAAATCGATGTTATACCCTAGGGGTGGAACTTTGTTCTCAAATACACAGGAAGTACAAATTATTGGATAATAAATACAAAACAAATGGCGGTGCTTGTTTCTTTTGAAATGTAAACCTTACCCACAAAGCATCAACAATTTTGACAGTATTCTTTAATATAATATATATACTTTAATTTCTCAATGGAATTTAATTATAACAAGCGCGCTTCGCTTGCTTGCGCTGCGCGGCTTGCGGACACGAAGTGTCCGCAGAGTCGCCCTACGGGTGCCTGAGGTTACTCAATCTAACCTATTTCGGGAATTTTTTCCTTTATATAAATATTGTAAACAAAGGTTAACGAATAATTTCTCATATGGATCCGAAGATATAATATTCGAAATCTACACCCCTGAAAACCCCATGTCACCCGTTGGAAGCAAGTTTCTAGCATATTTTTGAGATTTGTTTACTTTATGTATCTAATTTAAACAAAAGTAGACAAATAATTTATCATATAGATCTGAAAATATGATATTCGGAACCTACACCCCTGAAACCCCATGTGACCCGTTGGAAGCTAGTCAGCATTATTTTCAAAATTAATCAAATTGTGTGAAAATATGCATATAAAGGTGTGAAAAGGTGTGAAATGCAATAATCTTTTTTATTGCCATACACTATAATACATTTAAGATATCAAACATAAGTTGTGGCTTTGAAATATTTTAATAACAATGACGATCTATTGCAGTGTCGTGCTTGTACAATGATTTCTATTGTGATAGTGTAGTCATTTATTTTGTATAGAAAAGGTGTGAAAAATTGTTTTCCATTTTTTTTGCAGAGATGTGAAAATTTTTTAGATCTTAGAACTTAATCGTCGTAGTCATATCATTTGACACCTACATGGCAATTTTCACATCTCTATGACATCCCAATTCTTCAATCAATTCGGACAAACACAACAAACACAAAAAACAAAAAAATCCTAGCATTTTAATATATAAGATATTTTAACCTGACCCTGGGGCCAGTAATATCTTCTTCCTCCTCCTCCTCTACAAACTTTTGAAATATACGTATCTCTCGATGATATAATAACATTGATAAACAAAACTAAAATTTGCTAGTATACTACTTGTATACACTTATTCTGTATATCCTCGATTTTTAGCCAGGAAGAATATTAATTTTAATAAAATCAGAGATTTTCCCTTACTATTAAATAGCATGGGCTAAGAAACAATTTCCTTGGTGCAATAAAGCCATTGTTATAGTTGAGTATTAGTTCCTACTCTTAATTTGTTATTTAGTTTACACAACTACTACTTGTAGATTACACCAGTAGGATACCTCGTATCTATACCGTTACTCATTTACTACTCTATTATATTTACTTTCAGTATTCATTCAAAATTGTTATATTAAGGTTCACTTCATCTGATACTAACTTAACTTATAGTATATAGCCGTAACAGAGGTATTGAAAAGTACTGGGCGTATGTCTACACAGAGTAGAGTTTTATCTATGAATTTTTCGAACTTTATTAACTTTCGTAAATTGACTTTGTCGAGTAAAACTTTCAAAGTCAAATTAGGAAAGTAAATAGCGGGGGTCCTTTTATTCGGACCCCTAGAGTGATGCTACAAACTTTTGAATGATAATTTGATTGAAGATATGTATTCATGGTTGAGAAATGTAAGGCGGGATTTCCCTCTGTTTCGATTAGATCTATCTATTCTCCCCATCTTGCCTTGATATTATTACTTGTATATGATGCACTACAGGATGCATGAACAAATTAAAATTATCAACAGATAACTTTACTCTGAATGTAAAGTCGCCATACACGTTGCAAGCAAAGCCGCATGGAATAATTCAACACACAAGATGTAAAAAGTTGCTAGCAAAATTTCGACATACATACCGATACAACCTTGTTGCATTAAAAAAGTATACTTCTTGCATGATGAACTCCAAGGAGTTGATTGGGAGGATCCCAAATATACTCAGTATAAAACTTTGGAAATTCTGTGGTCCAAATTCTTGCCACTGAGGGGATGAAGCTGTCGTTTACAATCATGCCTCGGTGTTTTTGATTACGAGAATCAACACGAGCGGCGAAACTAATAGTTAATGGAAACCAGAGGGATTAATTTCCTAGGTTTAAGTCCAACTTACATTATGTGATTATTGGCGCATGAATGATTATAATATAAAGTATTGGAAATATCAGTAATGTTATTGCTATATAACGCCAATTAAAACCGAAAATAATTGAGGAAACGGTAAATACGTGAACAGCGAGGGCTGCCTGCATAGCAAAAATAAACTATAAACTGAAAGCGAAAGTATTATATCTCTGGTTGTTATATAGTAATTACGCTACGAGCAACATAGACTACAGCAAGGCCAACTGGTTAACTGGCTAACCGCCGTCAATCTCAGTTAACGGTTAAGAAAATCTTAGATCGGCTAGCCGATCTGCTTTATTTTATAAATATTTATACTAATTTGATTATTCTTCGATGGAGATTCATGAATATTACTTTTTAAAAATTGATAATAAATTATAATTTCTATTTTTAATAGAAAAAAATAAAGATGGAAAAAAATGTTAAGAAACATTTTTTTCCATCTTTTTGTTCTTCAGCTTTCATTTGATAAAAGGAAAATTCCAGTATTATTTTTATATATAATTACTTATTCATAATTATTTATTGAAAAATTAGAATAAGATAAAATGAACGAATTAGAGAAACGCAAAATGGTAGAATCGCTGTACAAAGATGGTAAAAGTGCATCAGAAATTTTCATCCTTTTAAAACATGAAAATATCTCTCGTGCAACAATATATCGTGCTGTTAAAAGGCTTCAGTATGGCATAAGTATGTCTAGAAAGGGAGGATCTGGCAGAAAAGTCAAAGATCAGACAAACAAAGCCAAAACAGATAGCTGATAGACGTCATCCAGCTCAATCAATCAGGAAGATTGCAGGAGAAATAAATACTCCCGCAACCAGTTCCAGTAATATTCTGAAAAGAGACTTAAGGTTGACTGAAAAGAGACAAGGTTGAAAAAGGATTGCAAACAAGCTCCCAATTCTCCCCAAAAGAAGAAAGGCGAACAAGGTCATTGAAACACTACCGTAGACTCGCAGGGGACGCATACCGGTGAGTACTCTTTAGCGACGAAAAAAACTTTTACTTAGATCAACCATTAAACCGCCAGAACGGTTAGAGGTTTATCTAAGTAAAGGTTTTTAGAAGAATATACATTCGAAAGGAACAGAAGAAGCCCTTGAATCAAAAACTGTAGCCTGAAAAAGAAATTTCCCTCAAAAATAATAATAAGGGCTGGTATATCGCACAATATCAAAACCATCTTGTTTTTCATTGAAAAAGCTTAACTCTAAACACAAACAGCTACGAAAATAAATCTACTGAATTCATATCAGACATGAGAAAAAGTTATTCATTCGCAGTTCAAATTAGGTATATTTTGCAAAATTCCCCAAAATTGAACTTCCTGCTGTTTTTAATCACTAGAGCTAAGTTCTAACAGTTATTGTTTTAAAGTAATGGTTTTTCAAGGGACCGCTCAATGGGGAAATTTTGTCCGTACTGCATATTCATTTGGTTATAACTGTTGAACGGATTGTCCGATTTGGAAAATCTTTTCTTCTATGTACACTGCCCGGCCAAAGGTATTCCACCACCACGAAATACTCCATACAAATAGTATTAAAGTGGCACTATTCATGAAGGAATAGATACTCCACAGTAACAAATATTTTATTTTTGATTTTAGGTTCGTACATAACCGAATTCCAGAATTTTTAGACTTTCAATACAAATACTTATTCTTATGTAGAAAATTATCAACTTCTGCCACTTTGTGTCACTTATCGCCATCAAATTTAATGGTGGGGACTCGGGACAAGTAGCATCAAGTATTAAAGATAATATTTATAATTCTGGGAGTTAGTAATTGAGTTGAGGATCTCAATTATGAGCAATTCGAATATATATATTAAGAATTATAAATCAAGAATAGCGTATTTCTAACAGTTTGAGTACATATACCTTTAAGAATAGCTACACTTTAATACTATTTGTATGGATGTTTCTGTGGTTGTCGAATACTTTCTTCCGGGTACTGTGTATATGAGTCCTATTTGACATTTTATTAGCATAGAATATCTCTAATTAGTTAATATCGCCAATTCTAAACAATTCCAAAGAGAATTGTATCAAGAATTAAATTTTCGGACATCGGGGGTCAAAAAATTGTATTCCGAAACTTGAACTTCCTTGGACTTTTGAAATGTTTTCAAGGATGCTTTTGACTAACTTCACTGATATTTTGGTCCTGTTCGGATTATTTTGGGGTTTTGGTCGATTACTCCTGGACTATTGTAGAATTTTGCACTTCTAATCTCCTTTGGCAGTTTGATAAATCCAAGAAAACATGTCTTCAAAAACGAATTAATGTACAAGTAGTATTAACTCAATGGCCATCTTTGATGTTAATGTGTCAATTAAATGCACAAGCCATTCTATAACTTAGATTTGTCATATTATCTCACAATTTCATATTATCTTACAATGCTTCACAAGTTTCCCTGTATGCTATTCATTTGACTACAAAGATAAACATTGATATTCACACAACTACATCAAAAATATGAACTGAGGGGATAAAAATTACAAGATACAATAGCAACTGTTTATGTAAAAGTACCTACCCTATTTACACTCAATTATGATCTTTCATGCAAAGAATAAAATAGAAATAATAACATCAGAGTGTAACTTTCATGCAAAGGAAGCTGAAATGCTTAGTCAGTTTGTTTAATCTTCTCCTGTATCAATTTCATTAGACCATCCATTGATTTTGTAAACTGCTCTTCAAATCGTGTCTCTTTGTTCCTCATTTCCATTGCTAGATCATCGATTCTCTTTTTCAACTCCTCTATCTCCTGACTTGTTCCTTCTTGAGATTTGGGTGTGAGTTTATTTGCAGAAGATTTTAATATTTCGTGAGTTTTGCGAGCTACTACTTTTTGCTGGTTTTGGATGGTAGAAAGCATCCCTTTAATTTCAACTTCCTCCGTAAAACTTTTTATATTTAACGAATGTATGCTATGTACACCATAATATTGAAACATTACATCTTTCCCAATTTCTATTTTATCAATGAAATACTTTTTCTTAAAATCGATGCACAGTGAGAGCAGAGAGGTCATTTGGATTTGTCCAATAAAGTTTAACCTTTTCCAAGCGTATGTGCGTTCTGCTTTGTTTTTAACGCTACTATAAGTATCTGACAGCTGAGCAATGAACACATTCAGGAAAACAACTACTGTTAAGAACAAGAAAGTGAGATAGATAGCGACAGCCAACCAGTTCAGTTGTTGATATACATATTGATCTTGATACACGTTTCCCTCGAGGAGTATCCTCACACCAGTCAGGAACACCCATTGTACACTGTTGTCAACACCTAATTCTCGTTGTGTGTCTTGCATCAGAGACACATTTGAGAATCCTTCAGCCGTGTAAGGAGTGCGCAAGGATATGTAGTAAGCGCCAGTGAAAATTAGTAACACAATGGAGAAGAGACCTGAGAATAGCGGCACATCATTGACTAGGATCTTGTAGATAATGTTTGCATATGGTCCCAGATGTGGTATCAGTGCTATTAACTTGAATAATCTGAGAGAATTCACGATGAATGTAATTGTAGCAAAGACCCATTGTGTTGGTTGACTGGCTGCGCGAAGAATGAATAAGATTAATAACGTAGACAATCCAATCACGTCCAAATAGTTGGAATAATAACTGAAATAATCTGTAAATACGCGGATGCAAAATATATTATTTAGTTTAGATTTGAGTGAACGTTTCATTTGTGCAGATGATTTTTGTTTTTCAATAGTTTCTTCATCTCCATTATCATCATTATTCAGTGTATTTTCAATTGTTGCTGCACGATATAACATCTTTTTTCGCTCATTTCTTTTATCTTTAAGATATCGGAAGGTGAGTCTTGCTACACGGAAGAATTCCACTCCCTCAATCACAACATCAAAAAGAAAATAAACGATCACGAATAACTCTGTGAAGATTCGGATAACATTAGTGTATCCTTGAGTATACACATCTCTTGGTGCATTGAAATATGAGGCTTGTGTGAGAGAATATGCCAACGCTAATAGAAACAGCAAATAAAAAGTGATCTTAACCGTCAAAATTCTGTTTCCGAATTTTTCCATCTTCTTATCTACAAGTATTCGAACAGTACCATTGTATGCAATATCTTCATCTTCCAAATCTACTAGTCGTTGAAGCAAGAAAGTTTTGTTCTTTTGATAACCATCACTATCAGGCATGGTTCCTTCTGCATCCACGTCAAGATATCGTGTAAGGACTACTCCCCACTGTGCATTTGAAGGATCTACCTGTACGAGCATACGATCCAGAAGGGCTTTTAAGGTTTCTATCAGCCGATATCGGACGATTTCTAGCAAACTGATTTCGTGAGTCTGCAAGTAATAACCTACGTTGTCATTTTCTGGCGCAAATCGTAGGAGCATTACAGCTGCTCTGTCATTTTTCAGTTGTATTGCCCTCTCTAGAGCATTGAACCTCTCATTATCTGTGACATCAAATGACGCTCCATTGATTATCAGCTCTTTGACTGTATTGACATGTCCATTACTAGCTGCGACTATCAACGGGACATTACCAAGTCTATCTCTCTGATCCAGATTAGCTCCTGCTGCTGCTAGTATACCGATGCAACCATCTTTTCCGTTTTGTGCTGCAATCATCACAGGTGTTTTGACATTTTTATCCTTTTCATTCACCAGTGCACCTCTCGCTGTTAGAAGATAGAGGATATCTTCATCTGCATGTTGACATGCTAAGTGAACTGATGTAAAACCTTCGTCGTTGACCAAATTTGGGTCTGAACCTTTATCTAGGAGGTATTCTACAGTGTGGAGATTTTTTCTTGTTATCGCACTATGAAGTGGTGTTCCTCCTTTATCATCTTTTGTATCAATGTGAATATCTGGTTGATAAGTGAGAATTACATCTAATACTGCTCTGCTCCCATTTTCTGCGGCCCTATTTAAATGCAGATTTGGTATTATCGGTGTACCAGCCTGCAATAGTATTTGCGCAATATCGCCACTATTTGAAGCACAGACTGTGTAGAGTGCTTCACAGGCTTGTAGCTGGAATTGTCTTTCCATTTCCGGAGTTCTTTTATTGTTGTTGTACTTCTCTATGATGATTTCTATTATGTCAGCACGTGTAGAAAATGCTGCAATTGTCATTGCACAACTATATTCGCCCTTATACAGAATAGGTGCACCTCCTAGTAGCATTCTTTTCAGTTTATCCATGCTATAATTTACAAGTACTTTATCGAGTTCTTTATAATCTTCCTGCGTATCTTTCCACGGAATTATGTCATTAACTTGATTGAAAGCTCTAGTCTGGTGCAATCTTATATATTTTATCAAAGAAAAATAACTCCAATAAATCTCCCAGTATCACTGTGACTTCAAATTTAATGCGAATTCTGTAAAAGTTGGCAAAATTCCTGAATTCCTGGTCGAAGCATTTTCCGTGAACGAAACAGCGATGATTCGCATTCTTTGAACGAGAGATTTTATGCTGATGGATTTGATCTTGTGAAGTCATTAAATATTTGCGTAGGCCGAGCAGTGAGTTAGCTTTAGGAAGAGTGAGCGCTGGTCATGACATGACTGACTGATCTACTCAGAATATAAACTGCGACGTTCTTGGTTCATCAAGTCAATCACAAGATTCCTCTGTGATGCTTGAATTCAGCTAGATGGGCAAGGCCATTAGACTAGCGCCACTTCTGTTTAGTTCTCCTTCTCGCTTGCTTGCTCTGCTTGATGCTGCTGGTGTACCAGGGACACGGGAACGGGTGACGATGGTTTTGGTTCGCGGTGGAGCGTGCTGATCATCATGCAAAAATCCAAATCCATAAAACGTTTGTTCGTGAAGTATTTCATACGGAAATTTATTGAGACACACACATATAAGGCGGGAGTGTCTTTTTTTCTTGTGTATTGGTTATATCGAACCATTCGATCCCGCTTTTAATTAACGAGATCATGAATTGGGTGCACTGCCCCCAAATGTTTTGGTAAAGTATAAACCATTGGAAATCTATTTTGACCCAAGTTGTTAACTCTTTCCTGCGGGAGAGTAACTGCCTATTAGGGCGTAATTATGGTAGTTGATTTTACATTTTAAAAATTCATACTTTGTAATGAGTAATAAATGCTACCAAATAGTATGTGTGCCCACTCAGGATTCTATAAGTAATATTTCCTTAGACTATCCTTACTCAACAAAAATCTTTCCATCCTGGCCTTACTCCTCACAATCCATTCGTCAGTGATTGCACCGATGGGTGACAAATAACTTATTATGGTCTTTAGAGATTGTAATTCGAATATTTTCAGTGATGTTATTTTTCGAGTCTAAGACTTAGAACTGTGTTTTGTAGAGTGAATTTTTAGAAGAAAAAATGTGTCCTGTGCGGCTAGAGAGAACAACAGAAATCAGAACATGGAATCGGCTTTCAGCGGGAGAAATGTCATCTCTAAGGTTTGACTGCGGCGCACCCATTAAGTCAACAGGTGCAGACTTTTCCTCCCGCATCTTCACGATATTATCATACTGCTGCTTCCAGTTGGGAGGGAATATAAGTCCAGTCGTCCCTCTAATTTTCTGAGATTTATCAAATTCATTAATGTCTACATTATCTTCATCAGGTCCTACGGAAGAATGGGATTTCTTTGATTCAGGAAGTAAATATTCTTCCCTTTTTATCAGCTTCCTCTTGGCAGCTATAAAGGTTAACCTCAAGAATATAAAATGGCAATAATTAACTCATCTAATTGTTTTCCCTAAAATTGATTACGGAGTAAAATCAAAGAAATTAGGTAGGAGGGTATTCGAAATTGGCCACTATATAATGCAAGCCTCTCAACTCTCACGATCTCGTCGTGTGTCACACGATTTCGGGTAAGATGTCACGATCTCACGACTGTGATACTAGTATCACTTCAATGTAACTCGGCGATACTATCACTGAAGAACAACACTCGGATCCTGGAAGTAAATTTGAAGAAGTTATTTCTAATCAAACTCCACAAATTATTGAAAAGAATACAGCCCATTGACATGTTAAATATTGAAAATACACACACAGCTTTCAGCCTGAAAGGATTGTGAAGCGTACCCGGTTTGAGGTTCAAGCTGAGATAGTTGGAAATAATGTTGCTCTTCTAATTCCAACAGTGGATCATGGGAGAGGGGATGTCCGAATATCCTTGGCATAATTATACACAAGGACTTTAAAACAGACCAGTATACAATTAGTGTAAAATCTGGGATATTGAAAAGACAATACTCAAGAAATCAGTTTGACCTTTGTCCTCAACGCTTGTTATCAACCACCAGCATCAATACTGAGACCACAGTGTCACTGCCAGAGTAAATACAATTGTAATGGTCTGAGCAAGTGTAAACCGAACATACTATGTAAGCGCTACAAAGCAAAACTTAAGTGTGAATCTCGATGCCACGGAAGTCTTACTTGTGCTGACAAATAATTTCTCCATTTCTTAACAATTCTTCATTTTATAGTGTTCACTTGGAATAATTGCGGTATTGTATCTCTAACTTTTTTTAATGTTTAGTAAATTAATGAATAATTAGGTCTTTGAATCAGCAATTTCGTGAATTTCCTAATTATTTCAGGAAATTCGTGATTCTCTGGGTGAAATAGTAATTACATGAATTTCCTAAAAATTGATTTTTGAGTATCGGGGGTCAAAAAATTGTCTTCTGAAACTTTCTTGGACTTTTGATATGTTTTCAAGGATACTTTTGACTAACTTCACTGATATTTTGGTCTTTTTGGGTTTTCGTCGATTACTCCTGGACTATCGTAGAATTTTTCTAACATCCTTTGGCAGCTTGATAAATCCAAGAAAACATGTCTTCAAAAACGAATTAATATAGTATTAACTCAATGGTCATCTTTGTTGCTCATGTGTCATTTCATTAGTCCACAAGCCATTTTATAACTTAGATTTGTGATCATTTTATCTCACAATGCTTCACAAAGTTTCCCTGTATGCTATTCATTTGACTACAAAGATAAAAAATTGATATTCACACAACTACATCAAATCATATAAACTGAGGGGATAAAAATTACAAGAACACAAGAAACAGTTTACGAAGTGCCTACCCTATTTACACACAACTATGATGTTTATGCAAAGAATAAAATGGAGAATCATGGGAATGTAACTTTCATGCAAAGGAAGCTGAAATGCTTAGTCAGTTTGTTTAATCTTCTCCTGTATCAATTTCATTAGCCCATCCATTGATTTTGTAAACTGCTCTTCAAATCGTGTCGTCATTTCTATTGCTAGATCATCGATTCTCTTTTTCAACTCCTCTATCTCTTGACTTGTTCCTTCTTGAGGTTTGGGTTTGAGTATCTTTGCATGAGATTTTGATATTTCGTGAGTTTTGCGAGCCACTTTTTGCTGGTTTTCGATAGTAGAAAGCATCCCTTTAATTTCAACTTCTTCCGTGAAACTTTTTACATTTAACGAACAAATGCTATGTACGCCATAATATTGAAACAGTTCATCTTTCCCAATTTCTATTTCATCAATGAAATACTTTTTCCTGTAATCGATGCACAGTGAGAGCAGAGAGGTCCTTTGGAATTGTACAATAAAGTTTAACCTTTGCCAAGCATATGTGCGTTCTGCTTTGTTCTTAACACTACCATAGGTATCTGACAGCTGAGCAATGAACACATTCAGGAAAAACAACTACTGTTAAGAACAAGAAAGCGAGGTAGATAGCGGCAGCCAACCAGTTCAGTTGTTGAAATACATATTGATCTTGATACACGTTTCCCTCGAGGAGTATCCTCACACCAGTCAGGAACACCCATTGTACACTGTTGTCAACACCTAATTCTCGTTGTGTGTCTTGCATCAGAGACACATTTGTGAATCCTTCAGCCGTGTAAGGAGTGCGCAAGGATATGTAGTAAGCGCCAGTGAAAATTAGTAATACAATGGAGAAGAGACCTGAGAATAGCGGCACATCACGGACTAGGATCTTGTAGATAATGTTTGCATATGGTCCCAGATGTGGTATCAGTGCTATTAACTTGAATAATCTGAGAGAATTCACGATGAATGTAATTGTAGCAAAGACCCATTGTGTTGGTTGACTGGCTGCGCGAAGAATGAATAAGATTAATAACGTGGACAATCCAATCACATCCAAATAGTTCGAATAATCACTGAAGTAATCTGTGAATACGCGGATACAAAATATATTATTTAGTTTAGATTTGATTGAACGTTTCATTTGTGCAGATGATTTTTGTTTTTCAATAGCTTCTTCATCACCAATATCATTATCATTATTCAGTGGATTTTCAATTGTTTCTGCACGATCTAACATCTTTTTTCGCTCCTTTCTTTTATCTTTAAGATATCGGAATGTGAGTCTTGCTACACGAAAGAATTCCACTCCCTCCGTCAAGACATTAGACAGAAAATAAATTATCACGAATAACTCTGTGAAGATTCGGATAACATTAGTGTATCCTTGAATATACACATCTCTTGGTGCATTAAAATATGAGGCTTGTGTGAGAGAATATGCCAACGCTAGTAGAAACAGCAAATAAAAAGTTATTTTAATCGTCAAAATTCTGTTTCCGAATGTTTCCATCTTCTTGTCTACAAGTATTCGGACAGTACCATTGTATGCAATATCTCCATCCTTTAAATCTGCTAATCGTTGAAGAAAGAAAGTTTTGTTCTTTTGGCAACTACCATCATCAGGCATGCTTCCTTCTATGTCCACGTCAAGATATCTTGTACGGACTACTCCCAACTGTGCATTTGAAGGACCTACTTGTACGAGCATACGATCCAGAAGGGCTTTCAATGTTTCTAACAACCGATATCGGACAATTTTCAGCAAACTGATTTCAACAGTCTGCAAGTAATAATCTACGTAGTCATTTTCTGGCGCCAATCGTATGATTATTGCAGCTGCTGCATCTTTTTTCTGTAGTATTGCCCTCTCTAGAGCATTGAACCTCTCATTATCTGTGACATCAAATGACGCTCCATTGATTATCAACTCTTTTACTGTGTTAGCATGTCCATTACTAGCTGCGACTATCAACGGGACATTACCAAGTCTATCTCTCTGATCCAGATTAGCTCCTGCTGCTGCTAGTATACCGATGCAACCATCTTTTCCGTTTTGTGCTGCAATCATCACAGGTGTTTTGCCATCTCTATCCTTTACATTCACCAGTGCACCTCTCGCTGTTAGAAGATAGAGGATATCTTCATCTGCATGTTGACATGCTAAGTGAACTGATGTAAAACCTTCGTTATTGGCCAAATTTGGGTCCGAATTTATATCTAGGAGGTATTCTACAGTGTGGAGATGTTTTCTTGTTATCGCACTATGAAGTGGTGTTCCTCCTTCATCATTTTCAGTATCTATGGGAATATCTGGCTGATGAGTGAGAATTACTTCTAATACTGCTCTGCTCCCATTTTCTGCGGCCCTATTCAAATGCAGAGATGGTATTATCGGTGTACCAGAATTTAATAGCATTTGTGCAATCTCGCCACTATTTGAAGCACAAACTGTGTAAAGTGCCTCACAGGCTTGTAACTGGAATTTTCTTTCCATTTCCGGAGTTCTTTTATTGTTGTTGTACTTCTCTATGATGATTTCTATTATGTCAGCACGTGTATAAAAGGCTGCATGTGTCATTGCATAATTATTTTCGTCCCATGCATGCAGAATAGGTGCACCTCCTAGCAGCATTCTTTTTAGTTTATCCATGCTTAAATTTACAAGTACCTTATTGAGTTCTTCATAATCTTCCTCCGTACCTTTCCACGGAATTATATCATTAACAGACCCATTTGCCAGAACCCTATTCGAATAAGGCTTCAGCTTTTCTTCTGTAACCACATTATTCGTTAAGATTGTTTTTGCCATATTTATAAATTTATCACCAACAATCTATAAAAAGATCTAAAATTAATATGCAGTGGTGTCTTGGTGGAGTGTTGCAGTCTCCCCCCAACCCAGTGGCGGATCTAGGTGGGGGCAATTGCCCCCCCCCTTTTCTAGGAATAGGTGTTCGAAAAATCTTAGAAATTATTGGTTTGTTTATGTATACTGTAGTGAATAGTGCAGTATACACTACATATACTGTGTATTCGTATACACGATTGGCTATCGTAATGTGGTACTAGTATACTCTAAGTCTCTTAATTGAGGAGACTGGTAATTCATTTATTCTCTGGTTGCTAAATTGCTCCCTAAATCTGGTACAAATGAGTCACTAGTGATAAAAATAGCAGTAGATGGATGTTTGGGTGTTTAGGATTGAAATGTTTTTCTGGGGGTTTACCCCTAGACCCCCCTATATTATATATACAATCGCTCACTACGTTCGCTCATTGCCCCCCCCCTTTGACAAATCCTGGATCCGCCACTGCAACCTTTCTTTGCCATGGGGCGCGCTCCCTCCATTCAGTTATAATGCTCTCTGCAAACCTATTTTGGGATTATTACTCGTTTTTATAATGCTTACGTATGACAATATAATGTTTTAAAAGTAAAACTTAAATCATAGCCTACTGTATATGAGGCTTCACAGTAACCTGCAGATTTATAGAAAAATTTGGAATGTTTTCATGGAATGTTGCCCACAGAAAAAACCTACAGATGCCCTGTTTCACCGTGACTTGATACAAACCATGGATCTACTACATCTCTAGTAATTTGAATTGCATCGTAACCTGATCATAACTTGATTCTACAAGTATTATAGTAACTTGACTCGCTATTCTATTTCCAAGATTTTGATTTGCTAATTTCATAATTTTGATCCAGCTGATTTGCTACTATTGTCCATTTGATTTAGAGTAAGTTGCCTCGATTCACTATTATGATAGAAGCTAATTAATTTGCTCATCTTTGTTTCATGATTTTAGTAAATATCTTACCGTACGTTGCCGCGTTGAACCAAGGTAATATTAATAAAGTGAACATTAATTGTGAATCAGGTATTACGGGGTATTATCATATAGTTGATAGCAATAGCGGATCAAGTTACGATGAAACAGCCCATATAAATCCACAGGAAATAAGTACTGTATCGATTAAGATAATCATGGTTGGGGAAAATATAAAATAGTAGAATATACTACGTAGTAACAGCAGAATTACGTGTACAATGTATATTAGATAAATAGGACTTCACACTGAAACCTGACAGATTCCCACAAATTCTCACATGTGGGAATACCCACAAACAGTGGTGGTGGCTTTAGAGATTTTAATTGGGGGGGTAACTTAAATTCGACTGTCCTAGAATTAGAAGCCCGGCGTTAATGCAGGGGTGTAGCAAGGATTTTGGATTGGAAAGGTCCTGAGCGAGCGATGGGAGCAAATAAGGGGGTCTGGGGGACAAGCCCCCAGACAATTTTCAAATCTTAGACGCTGAAATATCGATTTACAGCTATTCTGACCATCTTGGAGCAATAATAATCTGATTTATCTTATTATCTAATCATTTTGATGCATTAAAATCAAGACGAAAAGTAGAAATCAACATGTAAATACATTTGGGAGGCCGCTACTGCCCACAAATCCCTATTCCCATTGCAACTCTGCTGTCCAGTCTATTTATCTCCAATGGTCCATCAGGATTGTACAGCAATACTATATCCATCACAAAATTTCAACCTCCAATAAAAATTGGAGGTTGGAAATTTTGTGAAAAAATCCATTTCAAAGTTTTTGATCCTTGTGACCATTTGGAACCCCAAAACCCCCGAAGGGGATGTTGAGTTTTTTTGTGTGCATAATAATATACTTCAACTAGTTCGTTGCTAAAAATGAAACATCTTTTTCTGAAATATTGAAATTAGGTACATTTTCTCGAATGTTACCATTAATTAACTTAAACAGCTTTGCAGTTAAGGTGATAAAATGTGTACGCTGATAAAAAACTGAAGTGAACGATTTGAAAACTTGACATAAGGTCATCTCTTCTCTCAAAATAAATGAATGAAAGGTTTGTCATATTGTTATAAAATCGTAATATAAGAGTACATCATAAAATGTGTTTGAATTAGGCACTGTAAAATACTATTTACAATATAAGTGTAAAATACTATTTACAATATCTTACTAGATTTTACTGCAAACACAGCTCAATCCTCCTCAAAAAATCATTGTAAGCTTCTAATGCTCGTTGATAGAAATTCTCAAAAAATATCGAGCTCATTACATTTAGGCTTTAAATCGATTCCAATCAAAATTTTCAAATGATATTTCCCGTCAAGCGCGTTAAGAGCGTTATTTAATGCGCTCAGTTAGTAAAATTAGGCACTTTAGCGGCTAATTAATGCATCGTAACAAAATAAATTGAAACAAATTTGCACTCTTCCAGCTTTATAATGATCTTATCGTTCAAATGTTAACTTTTATTAACTTTTAGAATAATTAAAATTTTGTGATAAGAATCATTGAAAAGGTGACTTAGAAACAGGGCGTGTACATGAGCATAGGCGCCGAATCCGAGGGGAGCTCACGAGGGTAATGCCTGAATTTACGGATCATTTATTAACCTAATCCCGAACAACAAATTTCATTAATGATAATTAAGTTCAAGTCTTGGATTCAGTACATTGGAAGCGTAAGAATGTATGATTCTATACCAATCTGACAGAAATTATATTGGTTGTTGTTATTTAAAAGTACCGAGTAGTGTATGAAGTGATAATAACTATATTAGTTATTAGAAAATATTAAGCATTTGATAGCCGTTACTATCGCAAAATTACTATATAATTTTAACCGGAAATAGGTTTTATTAGGTTTTTCGTCCCAACCTTCCCCACATGATATAGAGGTTCTACTGTCATAGGCGCAAAGTGTGGGTTCCTGGAGGGGGGCGACCCCTCCCCAGGTATGGAGCTGGGGGGACCGTGGCAAACTGTGGTATGGCAGGACTACACACAAACTTATATATAAGTTACAACTAAACTCCAACATTATGTTAATATATATATAAGTGATCAAGTGACGAGGACTCATCGAAAAATATGTCGAATTTTGATAATTGTGCTTTTCTATATTGCCCAAAAAGGTTTCCTCAAAATTCCAAAATTTTCATATATCGAGTAGGCATTAAAAGTGTATTAACTTGAAAACGAAAAGAGATAGGGATTAGACTACTTGAGAGAAAATGTTTATTAGGTATCGCAGCACCTTTTTATATAAACATGTTCATGGTCAGGTGATAATAACTCATCAATGGTTGCATCATGTATAGAAAATATCAAAAAGATACCACCGTTTGTCTCCACCTTTTCAGCAATCACCATCCAGATACCAAGTGAGTATAGTCTGACATAGGTATTACTCAGTTAAGTCCCACTGTACTAGACGATACTCACTTGGCATTGTGGCGCATTTGTGGAATGTCTGGATGGCGACTGCATGATAAAGATGGAGGCAACCTGGGGTATCTTTTTGATATTTTATAATGTTGATGGGTTCTAGTTGGGTATAGATGTGGTACAATATTGCGCATATCGTTTCGAAAAATGAAATTCTAAACTACATCCCTAAAAGGTCAACAACAAAATTATAGTCCAGCATATTTTGAGATTTGTTTACTTTATGTAGCTATCGTAAATAAAAACACAAAATTTGACCTGTATATATAATATACGATATTCATAATTTACACCCTAAGGACCCCAGGTCAACAGTTAAGCGCTCGTCTCTAGCATGCTTTCAAAATGTTTAATTTTAAGTGTGTATCATGTAGTTTCGAAAATTAAATATTCGGAACTTACACTCCTAAAAACCAAAAAATATTAACTGTTGAAAACTCGAGCTTATTTTGGGAATTTATTCACTCTATGTATCTATCGTAAACAAAAACAAACAATATGTATAACATATAGTCTCAAAAATATGATATTCGGATCATATACCCTAATTTTCAAAATCAACTAATAAACAAACCTTTGTATCTTTCAGTTGTGAATGTTTCTTGAAGCAACTGTCAAGTTATGACTATTGTTGTTGTTGTTGTTGTAAATCTTTAGTGAATTGAATGTTGCTTGTCTATTTATACATATTTCAAGGCATACAGTACATGGTTGAATTTAGCATGCTAGCAATTGAATCAGCCATTGAACTACAAAATCATTCAATTCAAGAATTTGACACTAAACCTTGATAACTTAACATATTCATGATTCAAAATTTAAAACGGTTTAAAATCTCGTATTACAATACGTAAGAAAAATATATAAATTCCCTCATGTAGAACATGGCAAGGCATTTCTTCGAAAGATTCACTAACACAACAAAATAAAATGTATAATGGGGAAAGGACATAAGTGTTCCCCTTCTGTTCTAGGCACAGATCCAGGAGTTATCCATAGGGGCTATAACTAGAGCATTAAAGGAGCGCGCTGCTTTCCAAATGGTAAACGAAATGCGCTCTTTTCAATAAAGTTTGTTCTCATTTTTTCCTAGCTTCCCAAATAATGTTTCTCTTTGTTTCCTCACTTAAAGAAATGTAAGGTAAATTAAGACTTTTAAATAGAATGACATTTATAGTATATCACTTAGTATTCAAAGCTCCCACTTTTTCATCTTGCTGAGACATTTTGCGCATAGGGGTAGAGCTTTTCCACTTTTAGGAGCACGCTCACTTTTAAAAATTAGGAGTGGAGCCTGGAGCACACTCCAAATTCTTAATGCTCTGGCTATGACCGCTTGAAATTGGTAGATTTAGTCTTCCATAGATTGGTTGATATGAAGTTATGCTGATATAGTATGTGTACATAGAGCAATGTGAAATCCACTATGGGGGAAAGATGGCTATTTGAAAGATTCGCAAATTTTCTTCTTTGGGGGCAAGTCTACTTCAACAAAATCCTGCCCTATGTTCGATTTTGTAGGTTCGTTTAACTTCAACATAACTTCAGTTTTTCGATATGTTTTTCTGCCATTTGTTCGCCAACAATGATTAGACATTGGAGATTACTAATTGTAATGTTAATCACTCCTCAATAAATCATTGATAATTTATTTTAACCATCATGCAGATATTGTCATAATATAATTGCTACTCAGTGAGTCAATTGATAATTCATTTTAACTATCTTGTAGATAGTGCTATGGTAGAGTTACTCCTCAATGAGTCAATTGATAATTCATTTTAACTATCCTGTATGTAGATAGTGATATATGGTAGAGTTACTCCTCAATGAGTCAATTGATAATTCATTTTAACTATCTTGTAGATAGTGTTATGGTAGAGTTGCTACTCAATGAGTCAATTGATAATTCATTTGAATTATCTTGTAGATAGTGTTATGGTAGATTACTATTGCATAAAAATAGCACAATAATATAACTATATCACACTGTTGCACAATAAACCCAAATATGCTAATGATGAGAATACATCGAGTCTGTGAATAACAAGGTGTCCTGATGAGCTGGCTGAGCGAGAGGAAGAAGTTCATTTTGATCCTGCACGGGCTGAGAATCGAGATTCAGAATTAGACATTCAGTAATACGAGTTAGTAGTGCTATTGGTTCGATTATGTATTTGTATTTATATTTGAATTCACATTAAAACTATAAAGTTCTAAATTGATCGATTACGAGTATACTTGAAGAGGTCGATAAAAGTATTTTGTTGATGAACTACGAATACATGCAATGACTAACAAAGGTATATTATTTGACAACTGATTAGATAATATTAGTAACGCCTCCACCCCGTGATTTAAGGTCAACCTGACGCCCCTGATCCTAACCAAACCTAGCACTGATACTACTACTAGGTTTGGTTTCAAGCATGGACGTCGTTACGGGGAAGGTAAAAGGGGTAATGCCTCCCTGGAAACCTTTCTTGCCCCGGGGCAATATCCTCTGGTAAAATTTATTTCCAGTTTCTTATATTTTATATTCCCATCAGTATTTAATAAACTACATTTTGGAAAATATTGCATTTAACTTGACCAAATTTGAGGGATTTGAGCATATTATTTTGAAATAAATACAGTCAACTTCTAGGGATTTTGCCCTTAGCTCACTGGGGCGCTTACAGAACCCCCCAGACCTCCAGATCTCCAGTTGGACTTTGTGTCCTCATCAGAAAATTTGCTGTGGTTGCCCTCCCAGGAGGGAAATCTTGGCGAAGTCCCTGATTTCAAACCCTCAGTTGACAAGATAACTTCAGCCATATTCATTTCACCCAACGGAGCATCAATCAAGTTAATACATACGTATGCACACACGGTATCTTCCCACTCTCATAGCTTCGTGGTTAAATGATAAAAGCCTTCTTTAATACAATAAGAAAAAGCTAGAGTTTAGGAATATTGAACTCAAATATGATCAGGTCGTGTGAGAAACGAAACAAATGAATTACTCTGCGGTTTTACATTTATTGTTCTAATTTAAAAAAATGCAAGTGGTTTGGCATTCATGCTTCATTACAGCACTGACAATAGAGCACAATTTTTGATAAGCCACACAATGGAAATATATATATACGTATGTATATACGTATAGTAAGTGGTATATAATTCTCTATGTTACGAAAAATTTAAATTGTTAAGATGGAATTTAGTTTAACTTTTGCGTTATTCGTAACGTTTCTATCATTAACTTTTGGTAAAGAACATTATGACACAAAATTTGGGAAAGTTCTATTCTATTCAAAGCAAGCAAATGATTTATCTGGGAAACTAACTGATTTACAAGGGAAATTCTCACTGAATTTCAATTCAAAAGTGAGAAATAATGAAGCTCTACTTATCATCTCGGATGCTGCAGCGAACAATGTCATCATCAGCTACCACTTTAAAGAGAATGCCATTGGATACATGCAGCTAGGACATTTCGGCTTCATCGAGAATCCAGAGGACGATACTGCTCTCTACGTGAGTGAGATGGATGACATCCCTGCTGAGCTGAATCAAGAAGAAGATGAGAAGCTCTACAATAGAATGCAGCAAGAATCTGCTAGGAATATGACAAAGACGTTTGCATTCGAAGAAGTGAAAGGAAGAGTCAACATTGAGAAGATAGAGACTCTAGTCCATGCACTAGGGGAAGGAGTAGGTCTTAGAGGGGATGAGTTTCCGAGTGCATTGGCAATCTACGCTGCTGCAAAATCCTTCCTTTCCCCCACTAACCTTAGAGCCTATACAGCAAAGGACTGTGACACAATGTCTGGGAATGGATTATGTCCAAATGAAAAGAGCAAATCATGCAAAAATAAACCGATTGGTAAAGATTGCCTCGGAATGTGTGGCTATGGGACTAAATGCTGGTCTTACGTCTGTGGAGACTGCTGTAATCATAGGGGATGTTGTCTGCGTAACGTGTGCTGTAGAAAACATGGAATGACGTCATGGCAGTGTTTGTGGATATTCGGTTTTTCCTGCAAAAATTATAGGAAGTGCTGATCACCTCCTCCATGCTCAAATCTAATTAACAACCAACTGCTACTAATTAATATGTACTAACTATTGTACTTAGAATTATGACCATCCTATCTGCTCAGATATGATTATGTTGGCTTTTGTAATGGTATTCTGCTCTAGTAGTAGTTCTGGTACTCCAGTGTTAATCAACATGTTCAGAATTATTCCTTTATTATCTACAATAATTTCAACATTAATTGTGACACAAAAATATCAAAACTACTCCATCATAGGATATTAATTCTATTCACAACTTTTAATAAGATTATATAATGAAATTCCAGGTCTTAATGCTAATTAGGTGCAACGTATTTATTTGCTACAGATGTGTTCTATTATTGTTTAGCCTTGGAGGAAAGTGTTGTTTTGGCCTACAAACCACCAGGTCTTTTAAGCTAGGTGCAATCCCTTCAACATTGTGGTTAAGAATGTTACTTCTCTAACAATGGATGACGTCTTTCACACTTTAAAAATGTTACATGACTAGTCGTGAAGTGCACTATTTCAATCAATCTGTACTATCATTCGATATCCTCCATTCATTGTGTCCCAACCAAAGTCTAATCTGACCAGCATTGCACGACCAATATAGTCCACAAGTAACATGTCTCAAACAATAATCTACATACCTATCTACAAGGCTGGATTCGGTTAACCGGTTAACCGTTCTCAATCTCGGTTAACGGTTTAAGAAAATCTCAATTAGCCGATCTGCCCTATTTTCTAAATATTTACTTTTCGATAGAGGTTCATGATTAATACTTCTAAAAAATTAGACAATATAATGTTTCAGGACAACTCGCTTCAAGCTTAAACTAAGAGATTTTTTAAAGATGTGAAAATGTGCATATTTGTTAATGTTAATAATTATTTATCACAATTGAAAACAGCCGAGATAACTTCACTCAGATTTCAAATGCAAACTTCTCCACATTAGTAAAACTTTCTTTGCACTATCTTACGACATTTAAAATTCGCCCAGAATTTACATGTGCGAATACTGTAATAGTTGCGTATTTGCATGCGAAAAATATTTTCTCACATATGGATATTATACATGGTATCTTAGGATTATGATCCACCTACTTTTGTACTACAATATAAGTAATCAGTATAACACACAGTACATCATTTATTGGATAATTATGTCTACAAACTACAATGTAAAAAGTTATTTGAATTGTGGTATAAAGAAACTGCAAATAACAACTAATGCATGCAATCAAGAGCTAGGGGGAGAAAGATGAATGATACAAAAATATACAGTTAACTGGTGCAGTAAAAAACAATTATGTAGTAAAGTTAACTAACTGGAGACTGCTAGTTAAGGTTTTGAGTAGCTTATCACCTCTAGAGACATCAATAGTTCACGGAGAGAACAAAGTGTTCCATCAATGTCAATTATCGCGAATCAGTTTCTTCAAAGTCGTAACTCCATAATACTTCAACAAAGTATTTTTGGAAAGCTTTTGATCTTCTATATACTCCACTTTTTTTATTTTTCGAAGATAATAGGAAAAGAGAGGGTTCTTTTCGATTTGAATAATGAAATTTAACCTATGCCAAGCATAAGTTCGTTCCGAATTTCTTTTGATTTCACCATACGTGTCTGAGAGTTGGGCAATAAACACGTTGAGGAATACCACTACCGTGAGAAAGAGGAAACTTAAGTAGATGCAAGCAGCGAGCCAGTTAATATGCCGATACAAATATTCATCGGAATAAACATTGCCTTCCAGCAACACTCTTAACCCGGAGAGGAATACCCACTGCACTTCATTGTCAACACCAAGAGTTCGCACTGTGTCTTGCCTTAGGGAATTATTCGCGAAACCTGCTGAAATGTATGGAGTGAGAAGTGAGATGAAATAACCCCCAGTGAATATGAGGAGCGTTAGGCCGAAGAGGGTAGAGAATAATGGGACATCTTTAATTAAGATTTTGTAGATAATGGTGGAGTATGGCCCAATATAGCGAACGAGGACGACAAATTTGAAAATCCGGAGTGCGTTGGCGAAAAATGCGATAGTCGCGAATATCCATTGCACGGGTTGACTTGCGCTACGAAGAATAAAGAGAATGAACAATGTTAACAATCCAATAACATCGAGATAGTTTGATTGATCAGAAAAATAGTTTTTTATTAGACGAATGAATAAAATTGAACTTTCTTTGTTTTTGTCACTAAATGTTAGTAGTTCACCCTTATTTTTCCTAGGTTCTATATTAACTGAGTTCATCAATTCTATTTCCTTATCCCTTTCTTTCTTATCAGCTTTTATATCTTGTTTTGTCGAACGAATTTCACGAATAAATTCCATTGCCTCTGTAATACAATTGAATATGAAGTATCCAATTACAAAAAGTTCTGTAAAGACACGAAAACCATCGAAGAATCCCATGTGTGCGTTACGAGGTATTGGTACATAGGATGCTTGTATTAGGGAGTAAGAGAGAGCGAGGAGGAAAGTGGCATAGGAAGCTATATTTAAAAATAACACCTTTTTTCCAAATTGTTCCATTCTCCGATCTACCAATATTCGTATTGTGCCATGGGAAGCAATTTCTTCTTCTCCCAAGCGTGCGATGCGTTGGAGAAAATAAGTATGCCTTTTTACGTACTCATCTTCATCTGGTAACTTTTTGTCTGTGTTTAGATAAAGATATTGCGTTTTAACTATTCCCAAGCTTGTACTGTCATCTGGTGGCAAGACCATACGATCCAATATTGCAGTAATGGACTCTGTCATTCGATCGCGAACTAACTTCATCCAAGTTATATAGCATCTCTTTAGATACAATTTAATAAAATCTTCAGTGGGGTAAAGTTTAATTATTACAGCCGCGACATCATCTTTTCCATTTAAGCATGCTATCTCTAATCCATCGAACTTCCAAAGATTGGTACCAAAAGAAGCACCATTCTTTATTAGTTCCTTCACAGTGCTTGCATGACCAAGGCTTGCAGCTTTTGTCATTGGAACTTCCCCATAGTTATCTCTTTGATCGAGATTCACACCTTGACGAGCCAGAATAGCAATACAACCATCCTTGCCACCTTCTGCAGCAATCAAAGCTGCTGTTTTTCCTTTGTCATCCCTCGTCGTGAAGTCAGCTCTATACTCGATTAGAAGCTGCAGTATTTCTTCATTGCCATTGTCAGAGGCTAAATGTACCGCATTACGACCATCCGATGTACTTACATTAGGGTTCGCTTCATGCTCTAGAAGGTATCGAATCGTATGTTTATGGTCTTTCAAAATCGCTAAATGTAATGGGCGTTTGCCATCTTTATTTTCCGAATTTAAATCAATACGAGGTCTATCCTTGACTATTTCGTCTAGAACATGCCAACTCCCATACTCTGCAGCCACGTTTATATGTTTTTGGTAGATTGGAGCTCCTGCGTCTAGTAGCATTCGTGCAATGTCGCTGTAGTTTCCCTCACAAATTCTTTGCAGGGCATTTGCTAGCATATTTTTATATATTTCATCATCCTTACTTTCCTTTGTGTGTCTAACTATTATTATATTTATTATATCAGCACGGTTATAAAATGCAACTTGACAAATTATGGAATCACCGTCTGATTCATAATTATACGGAGCAAGTCCCAATAGCATAGCCTTTAGTTGATACATATTCGAAGTTTGTAATGCAGTATTCAACATTTTTTCATTTTCAGATGTACCGTTCCAATGTATAACGTCTTCTTCTGGAAATGTTTCTAGAAACTTTTCTAGATACGAAGCTACTTTCTCTTTCTTTGTATTAGGATTTGAAACCATTTCATGATATGGATTTTCCTTAGTAGCCATCGTTTTCAATCAGTTTCTCCCTAAAGTATTAAGAGCAAAACATGAACATCTAACTAATAGATAGTGTCCCTACATAATTTATATGGGATTCAAAATAGCGTTCATTGAAATTTTTAGAAAATATGATATACGAGTACTAATTGAATTTCGCCGAAAATGCCCTTTTTATTAATATAAAATCGAAATTACGAATCCGTACACCTTCGTTCATCCTGACTACGTATTATGTACCAATGATCGAAAAAATAGTTTGGATTGATGAATTTGCTCCGATTAATGAAACAATACTAATTCAATGGAGTATTAATTATTATTAAATTTGTATTGGTGGAATATTAAGGACATTATTATGTTATTATCGAGGGCTCGGAGGATTAGTGAGGTTCGGATGTACTATATTAAGAATCTACGTACAACCTTAATAACAACAGGTCAACTGTTGCTAGTTTCTAGCCTAATTTTGGAATTCGATTTCTTCAGGCATCTATCTTTACTATTAAAACCCGATAATTGTCAACCGTTGAAAGTCAGTTTCTAGACTATTTTGGATTTTTTCTACTTTGTAACTATTGTAAACATTAAACAAATAGTTCATTAAATGGATTCGAAAATATGATACTCGAGATCTACACCTAGAACCCCCATATTGTAGTGTCGCACAACCAAAATTCGTCAAATGGTATGAAAATGTATACGTATACATAAAGTAAAAAAGTAAAGTAAAAGTATTGTAGTGTCGTACAATGATTTCTATTGTGATAGTGTAGTCATATATATTGTATAGAAAGTGTGAAAAATGTTTTCCATTTTTTTTGTAGAGGTATGAAAATTTCGCTTAGATGTTCGAACTTAATCGTAAATTCGTCATTTGACACCTACATGCCAATTTTCGTATCTCTAGGACTTGTTATTCCTCGATCAATTCTGACAAACAAACAAATTCGAGCGTTTTAGTATATAAGTAAACACGATAATTACAACTATTTTTATTGCTAGGACATTACTCTAGCAATCTGACAAACCTAAATCTTTTTATAATGTTAATGGATTCTGATTTGGTATGTTAGCATATTGAACACATTGTTTCGGAAAAATGCAATTCAGAATCTACACCCTTAAAAATCCTATACTGAAGGCTAGTCTCGATCTTATTTTGTGAATTCTTTCGCTCTATGTATTTATCATAAACAAAAACAAACAAAATATTTAACATATAGTTTCAAAAATATGATATTCGGATTCTGCTGGTATATTATAATTTTCAAAATCATTTAACAAACAAACCTTAGTATCTTTCAGCTGTGAATATTTCTCGAAGTAACTATCAGGTTATGATTACTATTACTATTATGGTGTATTTTTAGTCAATTAGATGTTACTTATGTTACTTATTTATACCTATTTCAAGGCACACATGGTTTAATCTAGGATAGTGGCTATTGAATTAGGTCATAGAGCTACTTAGTGATGTTTATTCAAAATTTTGAAACTAAACCTTGATAACTTGACATAAACATTATTCAAATTTTACGATAAATGGTTTAAAATGCTTTTTGCTTAGAAGAAATAATGAATAATAAAAATCCCCTCGAAGAGATGGGAAGGTGTTTCTGCTAAGGATTCTCTAACATAACAAAGAAATATAGAAGGGAACCGGGGGAAGAAGGCAAGTATTTAGCTGTAGATCACTATTTGAACGTCCAAGATTCGCAAATTTTCCTTCTGAAGGGGGGAAGTCCCTTCGACAAAATCCTGCCCTGTGATTCAATTTTGTAGTGCAGTCCATTTTTTTCAAAAATAGCTCCCTCAACCGGGAACTCCACCTGACTTTTCAATTAAAAAGTTGAAATAAATCTGATACATCGATACGATTGAGCAGTTGACATATCACTAATTGCAATTAAATGAGTAAATCCTCTCTTATATAATACTCCCAACTGCATGTTTAGAGATAATGGTGATCAAGAACTAATTCTCCAATTCGATAACAAATAAATTTTATCCTATAACATATGTGATTCATTCTGTAATATTTGCCTTTATAAATTTCAAATCCACATCCGTATGGATGTCATCAAAGAACCACACTTTATAGCATAAGCGACGACCCCAAATGTATTGGAGGGAAAACTTGTTCTATTACATAAAGTTATGGTTCTATAGAATTTAAATAGTATTGAAAGAAATTCATATGAGAAATTCAAGTTATTATTTTTATTGACAGTTGAATACATTTTATTTTGCGACTATACAATACCTCACATCTAGCTTTCCGTTCCAGGAGGCCTGATCAACATCTTGAAAAGTGGAGGAGACGCCCACTCCCCTCATGGGGAGTATGGGGGCTGGTCCCCACTAATTTGGCTAATTCTACGCCTATCTGCACTACCCTAATGCATTTGATCAAATCGAGCCAAAAGTTCGTTGATTATTTTTGAAAATATCTAGGAATTTTACTAATTTCATAACCTAAAAGCTAAGTGATTTCCTTCAATACTCAAGCTTTTACGTACTCAAATGTATACTGATCTGTGCTCAAGTATCTGTATATAATTGTCCCAAGATACTGACATTTACATTCTAGAAGCAAAATGAAATTAATCATTCAAGAATTTTTTTATGGAAAACAAAGATAACAAATCAAGTGGAATAAGGTACATCAAACCATAGGTTTGTCACCACACAATCTACCAGAAGAATGTTTTAACTTCAACATAACTTCAGCTCTTCGAAATGTTTTTCTGTCTTTTGTTCACCAACAATGACTAGACCAGTGGTTCTCAACCGGGGTGCCGCGGCACCCTGGGGTGCCATTTGCTTCCTCTAGGGGTGCCGCAGGCCTTACCACACTTACATACTGCTATATTTTATTTTCTATTGATACCATTGTCAATGTTGAATTTGATGATTGTCCTCTGACAATCCTCTGGAATAATTTATTACACAATAATTTCCTAGTTTATTAATTAGTTATTCTATAATAAAGTCGTAATAATTCTAATCAATCTCCATTTTTAATATCATTTGTTCATTGGCCTGCCCCTAAGTCAAATTAAGGGGTGCCGCTGAAAGGTATAAGTTTAGAAAGGGTGCCGCGAGAAGAAAAAGGTTGAGAAACACTGGACTAGACACTGGAGATTACTAATTGTAACATTAATCACTCTTCAATAAATCATTGATAATTCATTTTAACCATCATGCAGATATTTTCATAATATATTTACTCCTCAATGAGTCAATTGATAATTCATTTTAACTATCCTGTAGATAGTGCAATGGTAGAGTTGCTACTCAATGAGTCAATTGATAATTCATTTTAACTATCCTGCACTATTGCACATCCAGTATTATTATTGGTCAAAAATAGCACAATATTATAACTACTACTTGTATATTCATTTGCATTCAAAGAAGTGAAAGGAAGAGTCAACATTGAGAAGATAGAGACTCTAGTCCATGCACTAGGAGAAGGAGTAGGTCTTAGAGGGGATGAGTTTCCGAGTGCATTGGCAATCTACGCTGCTGCAAAATCCTTCCTTTCCCCCACTAACCTTAGAGCCTATACAGCAAAGGACTGTGACACAATGTCTGGGAGTGGATTATGTCCAAATGAAAAGAGCAAATCATGCAAAAATAAACCGATTGGTAAAGATTGCCTCGGAATGTGTGGCTATGGGACTAAATGCTGGTCTTACGTCTGTGGAGACTGCTGTACTCATAGGGGATGTTGTCTGCATGACGTGTGCTGTAGAAAACATGGAATGACGTCATGGCAGTGTTTGTGGATATTCGGTTTTTCCTGCAAAAATTATAGGAAGTGCTGATCACCTCATCCATGCTCAAATCTAATTAACAACCAACTGCTACTAATTAATATATACTAACTATTGTGCTTAGAATTATGACCATCCTATCAGCTCGGATATGATTATGTTGGCTTTTGTAATGGTATTCTGCTCTAGTTCTGGTACTCCAGTGTTAATCAACATGTTTAGAATTATTCCTTTATTATCTACAATAATTTCAACATTAATTGTGACACAAAAATATCAAAACTACTCCATCATAGGATATTAATTCTATTCACAACTTTTAATAAGATTATATAATGAAATTCCAGGTCTTAATGCTAATTAGGTGCAACGTATTTATTTGCCACAGATGTGTTCTACTTAGGGCGGTCAGAAAGTTCTAATCAGTGCTATCATATACTCTTATTGTACCTTATTGGATCGATATTGAAGCTTGAATTTACTTCTTAACACATTCACAAGTGATACCAATTTACAGAATCAAAATCTAGAGAAAACTCTTTGTATACCACGTCCTATATATTGTGTCGCTTGAGCCACCGTGTAAAATTATGGCCACAAATCACCCGTTCACCACTCGTCCTTCCCTAAAAAGTAGGCTCCATTATCAGATATTTGAATCTGAGAGAGTATCATTCCCATCAACTTCCTAAGATTGATTTGTATTTGAGCATTCGTATCGCTTAGTAATGCCCTTGTAATGTCGTTACTCTTGAGGGAAGGTCGGGTGGTTTGTGGCCATAATTTTACACGGTGGCTCAAGCGACACAATATATAGGAAGTGGTATACAAAGAGTTTTCTCTAGATTTTGATTTTGTAAATTGGTATCACTTGTGAATGTGTTAAGAAGTAAATTCAAGCTTCAATATCAATCTAATAAGGTACAATAAGAGTGTATGATAACACTGATTAGAACTTTCTGACCGCCCTAAGTATTATTGTTTAACCTTGGAGGAAAGTGTTGTTTTGGCCTACAAACCACCAGGTCTTTTAAGCTAGGTGCAAATATCATTCAACATGAGTTGTTAAGGATGTTACTTCTCTAACAAAGGATAACGTCTTTCACATTTTATAAAAGATACATGACTTGCGTTGCTTGCGCTGCGCGGCTGGCAGACATTTCGTGTCCGCCGGAGGCTCCCTTCGGTCGCCTGGAGGTGACATTGGTTAATTATAGGGGAGATATCATCTCTAAATATGTCCATCTTAGTTTTAAAATCGATATCACTCGAAAAAACACCAAATTTGTCAATTTTTAAAATTTTTGATGAGTAATGATGACGTCATAGCAAAGTGATGAGTCATCATTTTTGAATGATAGTTGTATCATATGTGAGACGTGTTAGTATACAGATTCTATCAAAATTTCAGCCTTCTATCTCCTATAATAGCTGAGTTATGCCCGAATAACTGTGTTGCTTAACTTTTAAAAATGTGACAATGACGTCATAATTCCATGATGAGCGATATTTTCGTCTGAGCTCAGAACTTACTGGAGCCATAGCCAAAAGACTCCCACATGCCAAAAATTAGCTTTCTGTGCTCGCCAGTTTCTTCAATCAATTCGTTACAGATATATATATATAAACAACCGCGCTTTGCTTGCTTGCGCTGCGCGGCTGGCGGACACTTCGTGTCCGCCGGAGGCTCCCTTCGGTCGCCTGGAGGTGACATTGGTTAATTATAAGGGAGATAACATCTCTAAATACGTCTGTCCTACAGTTATAATCGATATCGCACGAAAAATCACTAAATTTGTCAATTTTTATAATTTTGACGCGTAATGATGGCGTCATAACAAAGTGATGAGTCATCATTTTTTGATGAAAGTCGCATCATGTGTGAGGTATGTTAGTATACAGATTCTATTAAAATTTCAGCTTTCGATCTCCTATAATGGCTGAGTTATGCCCGAATAACTGTGTTGCTTAACTTTTAAAAATGTGACAATGACGTCATAATTCCATGATGAGTCGATATTTTCGTCTGAGCTCAGAACTTACTGGAGCCATAGCCAAATGACTCCCACATGCCAAAAATCAGCCTTCTGCGCCCGGCAGTTTCTTCAATCAATTCGTTACAGATATATATATATATACAAACAATAATCGAGTTTTAATAGTAAAGATATATAAATAAATATACATTAATCGAGTTTTAATAGTAAGGATTACTTCTAAAAATTTGATTATACAATACAATGTTTCGAGACCATTGAAAATCATCAAATTTTTCAATACCGTATATCAGTTTGAAGATTAATCCAAAAATCCATATTCTACCAATTAATATTGACATCGGTTAATCGGTTAACCACCCTGGAGGAAACCAAAATAACCGAGCCCGTGACCTTCGTTATATAGGGCCATACTACTATGCACTGATTGACTCAACCATGGATTACTTAAAGTCTAATATTTTAATAACCCATTATTGTAAAATATAACTTGAATATTATAGTAGTCGTAGTATGATTGATTTAAAGAAATTATATTATGTCTTTTTATTCCATCTTCATTCAACATGCGTATAAACATATGTATTATGGGATACAGGCAATTCGTGACATTACAATTCGTAATTCACCAATATAAAACTTATACTTGAGATTTGTGTGGTTTGCGGTTAATAATAAAGTTAAGAATTTAATGATTTCAATGATTGATCTGCTTAGATGCGAAATGTAGATTTGGAGTTGTCAATACAAGTAAATTAAATTGTAATGTCATGAATTGTATGTCATGAATTGTCTGTTCCCGAATTATGTATACAAGCGCGATTCGCTTGCTTGCGCTGTGCGGCTGGCGGACACTTTGTGTCCGCCGGAGGCGCCCTTTGGGCGCCTGTGGTCACCATTGATTAATTATAAGGGAAATGACATCTCTAAATACGTCTGTCCTACTCTTATAATCGATATCACACAAAAAAATCACCAAATTTATCAATTTTTAACATTTTGATGAGTAATGATGACGTCATAACAAAGTGATAAGTCATCATAATAGTTGCATCATATGTGAGGTATGCTAGTATACAGATTCTATTAAAATTTCAGCCTTCTATCTCCTATTATGGCTGAGTTATGCTCGAATAACTGTATTGCTTAACTTTTAAAAATGTGACAATGACGTCATAATTCCATGATGAGTCGACATTTTCGTGCTCAGAACTTAGTGGAGCCATAGCCAAAAGACTCCCACATGCCAAAAATCAGCTTTCTGTGACTGGCAGTTTCTTCAATCAATTCGTTACAGATATATATATATATATATATCCTTACTATTAAAACTCGATTAATGTATATATATATACAAGCGCGCTTCGCTTGCTTGCGCTGCGCGGCTGGCGGACACTTCGTGTCTGCCGGAGGCTCCCTTCGGTCGCCTGGAGGTGACATTGGTTAATTATAAGGGAGATAACATCTCTAAATATGTCCATCTTAGTGTTAAAACCGATTTCACTCGAAAAATCACCAAATTTGTCAATTTTAAAATTTTTGATGCGTAATGATGACGTCATAACAAAGTGATAAGTCATCATTTTTTTATGAAAGTCGCATCATATGTGAGATATTTTAGTATACAGATTCTATTAAAATTTCAGCCTTCTATCTCCTATAATGGCTGAGTTATGCCCGAATAACTGTGTTGCTTAACTTTTAAAAATGTGACAATGACGTCATAATTCCATGATGAGTCGACATTTTGCTCTGAACTCAGAACTTACTGGAGCCATAGCCAAAATACTCCCACATGCCAAAAATCAGCCTTCTGCGCCCGGCAGTTTCTTCAATCAATTCGTTACAGATATATATATATATATACAATCATCGAGTTTTAATAGTAAGGATATATCTGTGACGAATTGATTGAAGAAACTGCCAGGCGTAGAAAGCTGATTTTTGGCATGTGGGAGTCTTTTGGCTATGGCTCCAGTAAGTTCTGAGCTCAGAGCAAAATGTCGACTCATCATGGAATTATGACGTCATTGTCACATTTTTAAAAGTTAAGCAACACAGTTATTCGGGCATAACTCAGCCATTATAGGAGATAGAAGGCTGAAATTTTAATAGAATCTGTATATTAACACGTCTCACATATGATGCAACTATCATCAAAAAATGATGACTCATCACTTTGCTATGACGTCATCATTACTCATCAAAATTTTAAAAATTGACAAATTTGGTGTTTTTTCGAGTGATATCGATTTTAAAACTAAGATGTACATATTTAGAGATGATATATCCCGTTTAATTAACCAATGTCACCTCCAGGCGACCGAAGGGAGCCTCCGGCGGACACGAAGTGTCCGCCAGCCGCGCAGCGCAAGCAAGCGAAGCGCGCTTGTATACTATATAAATAAATGAACAAATAAATATACATTAATCGAGTTTTAATAGTAAGGATTAGTATAGTTATTTGAAAACTTTGGAAAACTGTTGATATCTTGTCTTGTATTAATATCTCTTATTATTAACGCGTCATACACAATTAGCTACAAGCAGTATTAGGATGCCTAATAGATGTTCTGCACCTGGCTGTAGAAGCAATTATGATGGCGAACCTTACACACCAGTGTTCAGGCTACCAGTGAAGAAGGATATTGCACAGGAATGGTTACGATCATAGGCGTCGGACCCACCCGGCCACCCGGCATGGGCCGGGCGGCCCTACCCGGCTCTACCCGGCCCATGCCCGGCCCTACCCGGCATCGTCGGTTATGGGCCGGATAGGCCTGGAGGGCCTACCTGACTGGGTAAAAGCTTCCCCGATACATTCCCAAATTCCTAGAACCGTGTATCAGGCAGTATTATGTACTATGTCGTGAATGTAGCAGCCCCGGAATCGATTGGGCCGACCCCGGAGCCTTCGGGCCGGGCAGCCCCAAGGGACGACGGGCCCATTTCCGACGCCTATGGTTACGATCACTGCATAGGGAAGGTGTAGATGATCTAAAGAACATTTTTGTATGTGCTAAACACTTCCGTTCTGAGGATGTTATTACAGAAGTAGATATACCACAGCCAGATGGATCAATAACTAAAATCAATCGTTGTCCAATACTCCATGAAAACGCCTGTCCATGCTTCTTGCCTAACTGTCCCAGTTACCTCAGTTCGTAGCAGGTGTCAACTAAACCCAAACGTTTAGATCTAGGTGAAAAAGACTAGCCATTTCTCTACTGCTTTGCATCAAAGCCAGAAAGAATTTGACCTGGAACAAGCAATGTTTGGCGTTAACTCTATTTCGGATGTTAGAACAATGTTAATACACTATGAGCTACTTTTTGATTGGTTAGTTTGGTCTCCAACTACAATCAATTTTATCCTACCATCAACTTCTGGAAACACTATTTCTATAAAGAGTTATATCAGCGTTGATGAATCTCTAGCCACCCTGGGTTTTTATCAAGGTTCACAGATACCACTCTCTATAAGCAAAATCAACGATATCAGACAACTTTCTACTCTTATAACCAGTGGTGTTTTGGGGGGGGGCGCTGCCCCCTCACTTTTTATAGAAAAACGATCCGTGAGCAGAAATAATGTCGGTTTAGAGAAATGTCGGAATACAGAGGTGTCGGATTACGGAGGTTCCACTGTACTACGAATTATGCTTTCAATATTACAAATACACAAGTAGTGTTGATAATTTCAAAACTATTAGAATTCAAATCCAGGCTTCTGAAAATAGAAGAAATATAAAAGAAAAGTCTAAAAACCGTCCTTAGCATAGGATTCATAGCATATGAGTACGTGCATACAGTTAATTAAGGAATGCAAATATTGTAATTTCATTCCAATGCCCCAAAGAGTAAATACATCGTAAGGGCGCAGTTTTTGCTCCTTAACCAGAGGGCGATCATTTCTCGTTACGGCTTTGATAATGGTGTTATAACAAGAGTTATAACTGGTGTTATAACTGGAGTTATAACTGGAGTTATAACTGGAGTTATAACTGGAGTTATAACTGGAGTTATAACTGGAGTTATAACTGGAGTTGTAACTGGTGTTATAACTGGAGTTATAACTGGTGTTATAACTGGAGTTATAACCAGTGGTGTTTTGGGGGGGGGGCGCTGCCCCCCCACTTTTTTCGCTTGGGGGGGGCGCTCCTTACCTCATGCTGACTACCATTTTAATTTTAGCCTTAGAATGTATTACGTAGCATAACAAATTCAAATTAATTGTTGCCATTTTAAACTAACCATATTCTTTTTCTCTTTCTTATTATCACCATTTCTATACCATCAGGGGATTAAAGTTTCACGAAAAACATTTTTACGGTAAGGAAGCGCCCCCCCCCCCCCTTCTATTTTTGGCAAAACACCGCTGCTTATAACTGAAGTTTCAGAATATAAATGCTCTGCCTTTGAAAATGACATTTTACGAGCTGTCAAATGCCTAAATACGGTAGCATCCAATTTAAAAGAGATCGAAGAAATCCTTAACTTAAATTGTATACTTTTGTTTTATTATTTATGCTTATTTACGCATTTTCGTTTATGTATGCATCAAAAATGAATTGATGATGATGTTGTTTCAATGTCTAAAAATAGTTGAGAAAATTATAGAAATACTTAGTTCAGACTTTAAGTAATCCATGGTTCGGAATAGTAGTATGGCCTTATATAACGAAGGTCACGCCGAGCCCTAAAATCGGTTAGCCAACCAACTACAGTACAGCGGTTCGACTATTACTAGTTTAAAAGTTGTAGATCCTTGTGAGCATTTTGGCACCCCAAATCCCCCTTTGGGTGCCTTTGGGGTTTATTGATGCTAAACAAAGATTAACAACTCTTCGCCAAAAACGAGTCTTATTTTGAAATTTTGTTCATTTTACCCATTTAGATTCCTAAATTTTAACAAATACGAAAATCTCCAACATAAAACGAACATTAAGTTAAGAACAGAATTTAATCTCAATATATAGAATAAGGATAAATTTCAAACAATACACACAGACTTAAAGTTAAGTAATTGATAAGGTTGTCGATATATGTATGTATATATTCGTAATATAATATTAATTAGCTTAATTAGCTGTCTCTAGTTGTTACTGAAGAGTATGTTGGTTATTGAGTGTGGCGCCAGATCATTGATTGCATTCTATGCATAGGCCAGCATCAAAATCTTTTGTAAAGAAGGGGTGACCCTTTTTACAGAAGAACCAGCCATTAAGATGACAGTTTGCAGGTCGTAACAGTATTAAATGACTATCATTTTCCGAAATAACTCCGTATTTCAGTTTTAATTTGTACAAAAAGAGTTTACATGTCACCAAGTGATGGTAAATTTCTTTTCCCTTATCCAATGGGTTCTGTAAGTGAGCTGAAAAACGTCGAAAAGATGAATCGAGCAGGATGCAATCAGACTCTTCAAGCTGAAGACTAGCATCTTCTCTGACCTTAGAAATTAAAGCCAAAACTTCGCATATATCTATACAAGTGGTCCATTTAGAAATATACATTTGGTCTGAGGGATAATAGAATTCATTATACTTGAGAAAAGATCTGATTGTCCCATCATTCAGAAAGGTTAAGTGTATTTGTGGTTGAATCTCCCCCTGATAGAGGGAGGAGGGGTGGGAACAGATTCTAGAGAAAAAAGATATCAGAGAGTGCAAGTAGGGTAATTTCAATCCTTCAAATGTCTCGACTTTTCTGTCGATCTCTCTCAGCCAATCCTCAATCTTCTGAAGATAAAAGGACGGTGGCAGATCCTGGATAACGTTTTGGATAATTCTACTATTGTTAGTGCAAGACAGTCTGAATTCTTCGATTATGTGACATTTTATAACATTGATGCCTTGAAGTAGAGTTTTGATTGAACTCGCGAAATGACGGTTGTTACGAATAGGTACTTGACAGAGGGGGCACACAGGGAGCGTTACAGAATCGCCTGGTCGTGCTTTAGAAATATTACAGTTAGCCTCAAAACTCTTCATCTCAAACACATGCTTACAATCTTCAAGCAGGAGAAAACGAGAGTCTCTGTCTTTCCCATTATTCTTGAATATCGAGTTCTTGCGGTTACACTTTCTGCACACGTTAGGACAGGGTTCACCACAAACACCGATACACTGGTGACCACAACGTAGCTTCTGAGTGCATGGATGCTCACAAGGAGGTCGTTTGCAAGGTTCACTGCATGGCAGACTACATTTAATATGTCTACAGCTCCAAACACATTTCTGAAGGCAAGGTGGACACGGTGTGCCACAAGGATGGTAACAGGCTTTATGTGGACACCTGTTTTCACACATTTTAGTGCAAGGGGCACACATCCCTTCATGACACAGCTCTTCGCATTTGTGTCCACAAATTAGCGATCTATCACACGTTCGTTTACAAGACTCATGTTCATTCCCATAAATGCAACTTGTGCATGACCCCAGGCAATAGTGCCCACAAGGCAATAAGAAGTTGCATGGCTTGGTGCATTTAAGGTTCTTTGAATCCAATTGTGACTTGTTGAAACAGGTGGTGGCCATTATATGTCCGCATATGAGAGGAATATTAACATTTTCTGCACATTTAAAGGTCTCATCTATTCTGAAAGAACATGGAAGCATTGTTTCATGTTCACAATTTAAAGTTTTTAAAACAGATATGCTACATTCAATTGAACAATCTTCATTACAATGTTGTGCACATATGTGACCGCAGTCTAATATTATTTTGCAAGGAGATCTACACATGTCCGAAGTCACTTTCTTCGCACATGAGATATTTATTTTGTGTTTGCAATTAGGAAATTCTTTCTCAACGATGTTGTTACAATCACCGCAGAATTGGTAACATTTTTTTACTGTTTTTCCATCTTCCTTCACGCAAGGATGACCGCAGTCATGTGTTCGTTCACAAGGTTTCAAGCACCTCACTTCAGTACAGTCCCTTCCACATCTTCCTATGCAATTATGGCCACAAGCTAGCGTGTTTTCACATTTTCCTGTACATAGATCATGAAATGGATGCTGGTGACATTGTAAAATCATTTTATGTCCACATTGCTCTAAGGTTTTCTTAACTCCTGCATTACAGGTACCACATTCTTCAGAACACGTCTTCCTTGTCACTCCATCAGAACGAAAACACAGGTGTCCACACTCTTTAATTCTACCGCATAATTCCTCACATATTATTTCGTTATGACTGTACGGGTGACAATTTAGGAGACATTTGTGTCCACAGGGCTTAAACTGATCACATGGTAATTGACACCCTCCATCTTTAACGGATTTGAAGTCCTCAGCTCGCGACACTTTAGTTTCTATGATTGGATGGTTCTGGCATTGTAACGACAGAGTTTTACCCAATTTGCTATCAAAAGTATCCAGAATTTTATCCCAGAGCCCGCTTCTCTTCCCTCCCTCTCGGAGACACTGAGAATTGCCAATAATGAAGAGACCTTCTTTAGCTCTAGACAATGCTACGCAAACTCTATTGTCTTCTTTACAGTGCCCGATTTCACTCTTCTTATTGCTACGAACTACAGAAAATAGAATTATTTTGTTTTCTTCCCCCTGGTACTTATCTACAGTGCTGACCCTTATCTGTTGATAGAGCTTTGAAATTTTCCCCAGTTCATCTTTAATATTAAACCTCTGTGCTTCATAGAATGTGAGAATAGTAATATCCGAGTGTGAGTAACCTTGTTTTAGTAAATAGGATGCAAATTGTGCAATAAATCTCACTTCATGAGAATTTGATTTACTCAGACCGTCTCTATCCAAATGATCTTCATTGACATTATGGTCAAGAAAATACATATTAAATTTCACCCCGAGGACTCTATTGAATGTAAGGACAGAATGATGGTCGGAGAGATTAGGATAGATGTGCTTCACTAGCTGAGAAATCTCTGGTCTCATTCTATGCTGGCATTTAAGTTGGACATGCTCGAAATCATTCTTGACTAACCTCTCAAAGAGAGACTGATTGATATTGTATCTCCTGAGTGAGTACTCAGCAAAAGAGGGCTTCAACTGTTGATGGTCTCCTATTAATATGATGTGTTGAACCTGTTCGGATAGACACGCGATCACGTGCGCTTCTAGCACCTCAGCAGCTTCCTCTATGAAAATGATGCCAGGCTGGATCTTAGAAATAATGTCAGAGTACCTGGCGGCTCCAGTTGTGGTCATTCCTACAACAGCTGCACATCTCAGAGCAGCATACTCTATCTGCCTGTAATGCTTACTCAGATCATCTCTCAGTACATTATAGTGAGACTGCAGTCCCTCCATCTTTTCACTCAGGCATCTTCTCTTCATTGAATTCCAATCATCGATCAAGGTATGACGCTCTGCGATCGAGAATTTCCACAAGTCATCACAATTAACTAGAGTTGGATATCTTGAATTTTTATATTCATTGATATCGAAATAATCAAGAAATTCTTCGTCTGAAATATAGCCTACTAAGTCTCTATCATAATCCACCGCATCCTCATTATCGCTATCTGAATAGATATCATAGTCTGATTCTGCGTCTTCGAGAGCTCCATTGGGTGTATGTTCTGCAACATTTTGAATAAGAGGCAAGGGTTTAGGCTTGTCTACCAAGTCAGCACAGTTGCACCAGTCTGAAAGAGTGTACTTGGGATGCTCAGTCAAGTATTTAAACTGTGTTCGAGTGGTGTGTCGCTTTATATCATCATCCGACAGTTGAGTTGAAGCCAATTTGCGAGAGTAAAATTGTATGTGCTCAGCAATGCACTGCATTTTTAGTTTCAATTGGTAATTTTCATATTTACTGAGCGTACCACAACGAGGATCTGTCCTTTTATATAAAGTCAATTTCTTAATTCTCTCATCTTCGGATCTACTCCCGATTCTGATAATTTGTGATTCAAATTCGAGCAAGGATACCAAGAATTGATCTAGTGCATGGTTAGTATAAGTGATTACTAAGATTGGCCTACGACATAATATGCTCGAAGGAATATTTTGAATACTTCTTTTATGACAAGTTGATTGAAGGGATTGGCCTAATTCGTTTCTAGTTTTTAAGAGTATTTTCATCACGTGTGTTCCGACGTACGTCTTCCCAGTCCCCGGAGGTCCTTGTATAAGAGCTATTTCGTTAGTGAGAGCCAGCTTGACAGCTTGATACTGACTCTCATCTAGTATGGGAGATGTCCCAGGCCATTCTCCTAGTATATCAAGACTTGATAAATTAGGAAATATCTCAGTCATAACATAAGATGAATTAGCTAGGAGATAATGAGGAGAGTCTGCTTTATGTCTGTAGCCGAGTAAAATGTGTTGAATCGGGAGGGAAAATGGATCCATTTTTTGTAAGGCAGTTAGTGTGTGCTTGTAAGCTTCAAAATACACCTTTCTAGATTCGAGTATAAGATAAGATTTATCAGGAGAAAACAGTGGCTCATATCCATTAAAAAACTGAATGGATATATTTGGATGTTTAAGTGTTTTACAAGTTTTAAGTAACTTCTTATCATCTTTATTTATAACCACTGCCCATAGCGGATCACACACAGACACATCCTCACCAGGTACCGAATCCATTGGAAATATGCACAGAAGCGTCCCGTATATAAGACGCTTGGATCGATCCCAGCATATCTTGCTAATATCTTTCACGCCACAAGGCAGGAATGAAACCTCATAGACGATTCCTTTCCTAGTGTCACAACGGATTTCCAACATTCTAACATCTGAGTAGACGTACAATTCTCTCTTGAACTTTAAAGCATCATTTCTGTTCCAACTTGCTACCCCATTACGAATGGATCGGACCATGTCTTCTCTCAGAAGTTTGAAGTGTACATCCAGGAATACCTCAGCATTCGGATAAAAGCCTGTCTCGGGCAAGCAGCGCAGAGGGACGTGAGACCTATGTTGCACCTCATCGGGATAGGGAAGTATTGGCATGTCTCGGTATGATTCTCCGTAGTCGCGATCATCGCATAAGAACTGAGGATGTAGAGTGGCATTAGCAAGCTGTGTAGCAGATTCTTCTTGCAATGCGTGCACTCGTGTCGTGATTGAATGTGGTAGGCTAGAGTAGTCCCAATATTTTCTTATCGCATTACATATCAACTGTATAGACGTGCAGATAGTTAGATTATAAGTAGCGTGTGCTCGAAGAGTTGAAAACAAGGTTAAAATTGTAGATATTTTAATATCATTATCTTTTTGGCTCGCTTCAATTAGATCAACTGCATATTTCATTAGGGGACCGTTGGGCAAGAAGAAGTTGGCTTTAGATATCTCCTCAAAAAGGGTCGAAACGTGTTCTGCATATGAGGCATCGGGAGAGACGAAATGCTCATCTGTAAGGGCATAAACCATGTCTTGGATTAAGATGGGATCTAGTAATTGAGAGTTGAGTGTGGGCAAAATAGAAAGTGAAATGAATATCTTAACTTCTTCAAGAGTATCTCCTAAATCCAATATTTCTTCGAATCTATCTAAATGTCTGAAAGTCCTTCGTAACATATTTAGCTGTGAGCTTTGCTACTTATAATGACATAAAATAAAAATAAAAATGCAGTATTCGTTAGTTATAAAAAAATACACAAATTAGTTTGTTTAGCAGTTAATTAATACGGATATATACTTACTTAGGAGAACTCTGAGACAATGCTAAAGGATTCCAGTTTTCGTACACACGTCAGTATGTTATCGAATATCCGAACACCTCTATTAGCAAACAGTTGACTGATCGAGGCATAATTATATTTTTAGAGTGCTTTCTATATATTATATAGGATGAGGATCTAAGAAGCTATATAATCAATAGTATGTATCGTGCACATGGCCACGTTTATTCACTAAAATCGATCTTTTCTAAGAATTCCCTGAAATTCTAAGAATTGAACAATACTTAGTCGAATTCTTAGAACAATTATAAGTACATATTCACAAAAATTCTTAGTTATATTCTAAGAATTCCGTGAATGAAGATTTTTTTAAGAATTTTAGGCAACTCTTTTACATACGTAATAGGTATATTCATAGCATTCTATATACTAAGGCAATGGCACTCACCAAAAAATTAGTACCATGGATTGGTTAAATACTTCAAAACCAATAATTTTGATATTGTAGATACGTATTTCAATTTTCCATCAATTTAGGCATTCACCCCCCTGACAAACTAACTATTATTTCAGAACAATTGAAATGAGATATATTATTTGGTTTTTAATGCACATAGTCGAATTATTTAATACTTAATACATACAAAATATCAAAAGAATAGTTAATCACAATATTGACTTGACTTGACTTGACATGACATGACATGACATGACTTGACTTGACTTGACTTGACTTGACTTGACAAATAAACAAAGAATATATTAAATTAGTTCTTGAATTTAGCCAGTCTACTATTCTCTTGTTTCAATACTAGTGCATTATATATAGGTCTTAACTTTATTAGAAGTGTATACAATGTTTTAGTTCCATAGTAGCACATGCCAAATGAATAATATTAGTACGGGAAGAGCCAGAATAAATGTTTTAAATTTCTGCTGAGGGTGCAGATACATCGTCGTCATAGGTGTAACTCCAGGGGTGGCAGGGGTAGCGTGCCACCACAGACCTAAATGTTATGTTGACTTGGGGTGACATGCCACATTAGTTTGATATATGTTTACAAATCTCGCCACCCCAGCTAACCATGAAAAAATCAAAATAGTTACGCCTGTAGGGTTTCAGTTGGGGGGGCCCCCCCCATTTCTATCAAATTTTGGATCCCATTTTGGGGGGCCCCTTCAAATTGGGGGGGGATCCCCCCAATTTTTATTATTATTATCCTCGATTTGGGGGAGCCCCCCCAAATTTGGGGGGTACCCCCCAATTGTTTCTATTTTAGCAGTCTATATGGGGGGGTCCCCTCCAGAATTGGGGGGTACCCCTCCAAATTAACATTTAGATTTCTGCCTAGGGGTACCCCCCCAAATTTGGGGGGGGGCCCCCCGATTTTATCATTAGTCATATTTTAATTTGGGGGGGGGTCCCCCCATTTGTATTAATGTAGCGATTTCAAGCTCTAATTATTTCTGGAAACAAGCATTAAACATCGTTAATCTTTAAGATTCTGTATTATTTCGTTGTTTTTTAAAATTTATCTTTGAGTGTGTCTGGGCGTGTCTGTGTCTTCTATTATAATAATAGAGCATTGAAACCCTATTGATTACGTGTTATTTTTCAAGAATGTAAGCAGTGTGATTCAACTTTGATTAATATTTAAATATTCTGAATTCGAATTCCGCAGTTTAGATAACATCCTAGGTTGTTTTTACTGGGCCGATATTTATTGTTTAGACGAAGTATTGTGTAATACCAAAATAATCGAAGAGGCTTGCTCTCAACGGCTAGTTAGGGTAATCGAGTACGCTCAAAAGTCAAATTTAATAAAATAATCCCTTTGGATTATTTACAAGTTACAACAATTAGTGTGCTTTTGTTAACTAATAAAATACTAACACACACTGCTACGAGTGCTACAGATGATACATAGCAGGGGCGCTCAAACTTTCAAATCTACAGGCCACTTTAAAAATTAGGCTCCGCCTTACGGGCCACAAATCATAGATCGCCTGTGGCTTTAGTTTAATCAATTTTCAAGCTATAATATTTGACCTCATATTGCATTAACAATGGATTCTACTTGTAAATTCAGGTTATTGACTTAAATTATAATCTTTTGAATGGATTCGAATCACTTGATGTCTCTTTTGAACTCAGCTTGTTTTCTAGCAAGTGAACAATAGTACTAAACTTAGATTTGAGGTATGCTATGTACTGTTCATAGTAGAATAACATTGCAGAAAAATATACCTAAACTACGAAATTTAGCTAATGAGAGTGATAATGTTGCTTGGATTTAACTAAGCTAGAACTCGCCATTTCAATTTAGGTTCTGCCTCCTACGTTATACTTGTGAAGCTCTAATAATTGATAGAATTCGTAAATGCAAACTATCGTTAGCAAATACTGTATTTATACTAGGAACATTGATGCATTTGTAGAGTATCTATAATTATTTCTATATGGTGTTTAGAAAAAATTATTATTATCTGACGATTGAAGCACGTCAATCTACTGTATACAAGCACGCTTCGCTTGCTTGCGCTGCGCGGCTTGCGGACACTGAGTGTCCGCAGATTTACCCAGTGGGTGCTTGGGAATATACGTCGCTTTCTTGTTTTATACTAAGTACGCTGGATTATCATTTGTCTACGGTTACATTAATGAAATCAGAACTGTAGCATAAATTTTATTTCTTGATAAATATAATTTACTTCGTATTAAGTCAACTAATCCCGAATGTAAGCCCAATTTGAATACACGAAGTTCACATTACTAAAGATTATTATACTTAAATAATCAATTCCAGTCCATGAGTCCAAAAAAGTGCACAATCTCAGTATTTTTGTATTCTCAATGTTTTCTCGTTATAACACCACCTTGATCGACCTGTCACGCCTTAACTAGTACGAGGGGAGCAATTGTGGATACCATAACTGGCCGCCCCTTTCCACAACAGGTCGGGGCCGGACCAGTCATGGCGTAGAAGCCATCAGGCATTGCACTTTTCAGAATAGTGACCTTTATAAATCGTCTAAAACTATTCGCAGCGGACGGGGAGAGCAGGGGCGGTTTCCTATGGGCTGACCTCGGTCGAACATCTCTTACGGCTCTGAAATACAATTCAATTATAAATTGTCAGGTTATATCAACATTAACTAGTAAACATTAATTGCCAAAACATTAGTAGTAGTAGAAACAAATGGGTAATACTTTTCATAAAATTATAAATGGGGGACCCCCCCCAAATAAAAATATGACTAATGATAAAATCGGGGGGACCCCCCCAAATTTGGGGGGGTCCCCCTAGGCAGAAATCTAAATGTTAATTTGGGGGGATACCCCCAAATTCTGGAGGGGACCCCCCATATAGACTGTTAAAATAGAAATAATTGGGGGGTACCCCCCAAATTTGGGGGGGCTCCCCCAAATCGAGGATAATAATAATAAAAATTGGGGGGGTACCCCCCAATTTGAAGGGCCCCCCCCCAAAATGGGATCCAAAATTTGATAGAAATGGGGGGGTCCCCCCCAAATATGGGGGAGCCCCCCCAACTGAAACCCTACAACGCCTATGATCGTCGTTAAACGACTATTCTTCCCTACCCAATTCACATTGAACATTTCCTAAACATCATTAACGAATTTCAAGAACTCAACAGTTTAGTTCTGGTTTACACTGTTCTTATCCATCATATAAGCTAACAGTCCGGCTGAAGTTGACTAATAGAAAATCTTAAGGGCCAAAATTACATTTCGCCTTTCCAACCTGACAACCAGCAGGCTTGTTAGGTTGGAAAGGCGAAATGTCCCGATGTTAATTTGGAGCACGTTTAGTTAAATTGCACTTGTCCGAATTTAAAAAAAGGTATTTATGCCCACGTTTTTCTAGTAACGAGGATTGCATTTACTAAATTTGGGGAAGGCAACACTTTTTCTTGGTCTTTTAAATTCAGTCAATTGTTTCTACCCAACTTGAGTATGTATATGCATGATTCTAGAATAATGAACTACATTACTTAAGAAATCACTCACCCGTGATCTTGTTGTTCTGGTAGTATCACACGTCTTGGGTGGCTCGATACCATTTTCACGACGAGCACCATCTTTAGGAAATTGAGAAACTTCATGAAGTGTTCTACTCCTCTGTAATTGGAAGTCGAGTCAGGCACGAGACAAGACATCTCGTCCAAATGATTTATGCAATTAGTATTGTCAAGTGAGGTATTATAAATGAGTAATATAAATAATATGCAGCAAAACAATACATTATTGTAATCCACTAGTGTTGTATGTGAAGTAAATATAAATATTGTGGTTACATAATATTTTCAAAATGAATATTTAAACAACCATGAACTCACAATATGAGATAATTATATAGTTGATAATAACAGTTATTTAATTAACGGTTTTAGGATTGAAGTATTTAACCAATCCATGGTACCAATTTTTTGGTGAGTGCCATTGCCTTAGTATATAGAATGCTATGGTATATTATACTTGTATTATTCTTCCAACCTCTATTTTAGATCTCTCAATTTTTCAAATCAAAAAAGATACATTGTAATTCTTTACAAATGTTAATTAACTATTGTACCATGATAACTCTAGATAAGTCATGATTCTAAATTATGAATTATATTTGTGGAATCATGATGAAATCCTGCTGATTGTGAAACTGTCTAGGACTCTAGGTAGTACATATTTCAAATTAAACATAAATCTCGAGAAGAAACAAAAGGATCCATTAATAGGTAATCCTCTATATTAATTCAATTGGTTCTTTTCAATTTTACTGAGCACAAGGATTTGTCCTGTTATATAAAGTCAATTCCTTAATTCTCTCATCTTCGGACCTACTACCGATTCTGATAATTGATATTTGTGATGTTATGATGAAATCCTGCTGAATGTGAAACTGTCTAGTTACTAGGGCATTAGTCGATCCTCAAAAAAAGGATCTAGATCCAGATCCTGATCCTAACTTATAAAAGGATCTTCGATCCGATCACGATCCCCAAAAGGATCCTTTTAATAATAATCAGAGGACTATCATTTTTAGTACAGCTCCTGGAAGGAGATGCCTTATGGCATGTGGGGCGTACTAGTGCTTAAGTTAGTATTCAAACCATAAAAACACATTAAAAAATATATTTAATCAACATAAATTTCAACACTTTCACCTCCAACTTTGGATTAAAAAGAAAAAGGATCGGATCGAATTCAGTAAAAGTTTCGATCCGATCCCGATCCTACTTTTAAAAAGGATCGTCGATCCGATCGCGATCCTCAAAAAAAGGATCGCGATCAGGATCTTTCGATCATGGATCGAAAGATCCTAATGCCCTACTAGTTACATGATTCAAATTAAAGCTAATTACATAAAGCCTTAACAAATTATTTGCAATAAAATGATAAATATAAAGCGCGAAATGTTACAACTTGTACACATCAATCAATCACTCTAATTAACGCGAAAGAAAAATAATAACCAAGGAGAATGCAAAGACACGATCCTAAGCTTTTTCACTAATGACACTAGTAGACTAATTGGTTGTTGACAAATCCAGTTTATTCGGTGCTCGTAGCCATGGTCTACTTAATATACGGCTATATATGTCACCGAGAAGGCCATAAAACGAAGAGGCCAGTCTTAACAAAGTCAAAATTTAATTAGACCGATAAATCAAAAACCGCTTCCGATAGACATTTGAAATGTATTATTACCATATACAAACATTATATCAGAGTATCCAATTTCGCTGCCAAAAATTTGAAATGTCATCATGTGATTGGGCAATAGGCTCTTTTTAGAGTGGAAAATGTTGCTGTTCCAGCTCATATTAAACATCATTATCTGCATTTCTAATGCTTGATTTTTTGATGGAGCAACAATAGGAAGACCTCAAGCCAAAAAATCTGAAAATTTTAGTTGGAATGTCTATGCATTCCTCAGTTGCTATGGAAACAAAAAAATTACATTTTTAAGCCATAACTCGAAAAGTATAGATCGTAGACACTAAGAATTATACCATTTAATCCGTAAACTATTACTTCCTATATGAGAATAACACTATTCACATGTCTATTTTCAATAAGTTCTGAGTTATCTAGGATTTTGTCACATCTCATTACTTCTCTATAGATCGTGATAAAATCCTAGTTAACTCAGAACTTATTGAAAGTAGACATGTGAATAGTATTCTTCTCATATAGGAAGTAATAGTTTACGGATTAAATGGTATAATTCTTAGTGTCTACGATCTATACTTTTCGAGTTATGGCTTAAAAATGTAATTTTTTGTTTCCATAGCAACTGAGGAATGCATAGACATTCCAACTAAAATTTTCAGATTTTTTGGCTTGAGGTCTTTCTATTGTTGCTCTATCAAAATATCAAGCATTAGAAAGGCAGATAATGATGTTTAATAGGAGCTGGAACAGCAACATTTTCCGCTCTAAAAAGAGCTAATTGCGCAATCACATGATGACATATCAAATTTTTGACAGCGGAATTGGATACTCTGATATAATTTTTGTATATGGTAATAATACATTTCAAATGTCTATCGGAAGCTGTTTTTGATATATCGGTCTAATTAAATTTTGACTTAAACTGGCTAAAACTGGCCTCTTCGTTTTATGGCCTTCTCGGTGACATATATAGCCGTATATTAAGTAGGCCATGTCGTAGCTATCCCACATTGACAATGGAAGATAAAAATAAAGTCTGGGAGGAAATAGCAAGGAAACCCTATGAGAAATATGGGGAAATGCGAACTAGAGACCAAAAAATGGTATAATATCCTGAGTAAGCACAAACCATCCAGGGGAAGGGGAATGAATGTTTTGAGGATATAGAATCGGGATGGATCTTATCACGAGTTCAGTGGGGACTGCGGATGAAAATTTGATGGTCATTAGTCCAACTCCTTCATTGGCTTCACAAAAAGATGAACGAGTTTTTTTCCCATCAAAGAGAAAAAATATCAAGTGAAGATATGTATGAGATAAAGAAGAGTTTGTTGGATAGTGAAGAGGAAAAGAAGACACTGCTTAGAGGTATAGCTTCCAAGTTGGAAGAATTGAATGCTAAATTCGGTCGAGTAATCGGTCTACAAGAGTGGATTGCTAAGGATCAATCCCAACTATGTTCTCTATTGGCTTCCCAAACGCATCCTTCATTTACCCCACAGCCAGCAGGTTTATTCTCCCATCTTCCTATCACACCACCGCATTATCCTCCAAACACAGATTAGTTTATTCGTGCGATTAGTAAATTAATGTAGTTTCTATTGTTTAAGTCAAACCAGGACTGGGGTTTTTAGGGCTCGGTTATTTTGGTTTTCTCCAGGGCGGTTAACCGTTTGCCGATGTTAATATTAATTGGTAGAAATATGGATTTTTAGAATAATATTTAACTTGATATTGAAAAATTTGATAATTTAAGCGACATCTTGTATACGATAAAACCACATTGGTACAAATCAATAAATTATATTAACAACTATTTGTGAATGGTAGGGCCTTAGAAATAATTCTAAAATTTGAACTATTGTATGAACCTCGTATGGAGATCTCACGCTACTAGAATATTCCTGGTTTACTAATATAAATTTGTAAGAATCTCACGTAACAGTCCCTAACCAAAGTCTAATCTGACTGGCATATGCACGACCAATATAGTTCACCGTTTACATGTATCAAAAACAATAATCTAACTCAGCGCTGTCCAACAGGCGGCCCGCGTTGCGTCCAAAATGCCTCTATCCATACCCATCCCGAGTGCACGCCCCTGTATTGCGGCCCGCCACTAAATGGTATGAAGTAGTTGCGGCCCGAAGTAAATATAGTTGGACAGCCCTGATCTAACTCTCTGATCTAAACTACATATTCACTCCAATTATGGATATTAACTACAGTGCAATGTGGTTTGGCTATACTAGTTGCTCGAGACAAGATTCGCATATCAAGTCGCTAAAAACCCAAACCCGTTGCCTATGAGTGTAATCTTGGATCGCAATTTAATACTCCCAAAAAGAAAAAATTGAATATTTAAAGATCAAGGAAAAAATCAAGGATTACAAAGTTCTAAGCAATTCAATGAGTCGTTTCTTCTCTCCCAACTCGGTAGATCGGCTGGGATCTGAATCTGAAGCGATACCATCACCCATATGCTCTATAAAGTCTGACACAACTGACTTCACACTAGCAATGCTATCTCTCTTCTGTTCTAAAAGCTTGAAAAGCCTCTCTTTTAGAAAAGAAGGACCATTACAGATAGCCTCTACCATGATGAGATCTATTTGCTGCAACACAAATAATCCACCGTCTAAACGTCTCAAATACACCATTTCCTCATCCAATGTCTCATCTTCGCTACTTTCCAATTCTCTAGCAATTGTTGCATCAGACTTAGAACTTCTGTGTTTGTAGACAAAATGCAGTTCTACGAGTCGCTCCGCCTTTTCCATATCTTTTTCAATAAACTTTGCAAGAACTCTATCCTTCAGGGATCCATGCGCATTCTGAAGGAGACTCAACAAGATGGATATAACGTGTTCATCCTGCTCCATTCCTGAAATAGCGTTTTTCTTGCATGCTTTGTTCGGCAGCATGAAGAAGGGGAAGATAGTGCGGAGTCCGTAGAGTTCTACGAATTTAACACAATTGTGCACTCCCTCTCTTCCATGGAGAGCATGATTGAGGACCTTCAGGGCTGAGCGCCTACACATCTTCCTGTCAAAAAGAATTGAGATAAATAATAGGGGACTACAATTTGATCAGCTCCTTATGCATGGCTAGAAGAGTTTGATTAAATCTCTCACTATAATGATGTAGCTCAATTGAAACCTCATGCGAGTAAACTTTCTAATTATCCACTGTCCAACTAATTTAATTAACATTGGACTGCACTGAACTGATGATTCTGGAATAGCATTCTATATCAGTCGAAATATAGTGAAAAATGCTAAAAATTTAATAGAACTGAGAGCATGAGTTGCTAAACATATGGTGAATAAATTATTTAATTTATTCATCATATATTTAGAAACTCGTGCGAAGTTCTATTAATTTTATCTTAGGAGAGAATTTTATGAATGGATTCAAGTTTTAAATTTAATTCTCGTAAAAGTTACATTTAAATCAGATTTCTTCACTAAATTTGTCATTGGAATTTGAAAAATGCATTTTAGATACGTAAGCGTAAGTAAGTCTAGTGCATAGCTAGGAAAATGAATTACTAGGCGGGGAATCAAAAGAATGTGCGAACAAATAACATGGAAGAGATATATCACCAATAACAAGTTAGGTCCCTTGCTACGTTCGTAGTTAGAAATGTCTATCAAATTGAATAATTATCCATAATCAAAGGATACAAAACTTCAGTAAATTTGAGTTATCATAGCCCTCACACCTTCAGAAAATGCCTGGCCACCAGTTTAATTAAACCCTCCGATGGGGATTTTTCTATTTATAGTAATTACCCCAAACTTATATGGCTGCCCCGTTAAAAATAGTTTAAACCGGAAATGACGCCACACGTTCCTGTGGCGACGAAGGTTAATTATGCGATGAGTCTCGGTAACTGTTGTTATCTTTGGAATTCCACAGAAATTGTCTGGAGACATATAACTTTCTGATATCCATTTCACATATCAATAACTTTAAATTTCAAAGTAATTATCTCTAAGTTGATGAAGCAAATAAATAAGCAATACTAAAGCAATTAGGATTTAAAGTGGCAATATTAATTAAGAACCCAATTAACTTATAATGATTAATCAAACATTTGAAACGAGTTAATTAATGAGATTTTAAAATGCAATCCTAATCAATTGGAAATTAAACACATTTCAATTGCAATTAATACGGAGTCTAATCTGAGTATTTAATGAAAATTGATTTAACATTTAATCTCTTGCATCCTATCCACCCAATTAATATTAATTTCACTAAACCATTCGATATAAACTAACTATATACACTTTCAAATTAATAAAATATTTGAAATAACAATCACATCAGTCAACTAATCTCAAAAATAGGAGAGTAAATACGCAAAAATAACAGAAATTATCACTCTAAAGTAGGGGAAGATGGTACACAAGACAGGAAATCACAAAAATGCATAGGAAGCAAAGAGCAATGCAAGCATTGCGTAGATGAACCTCACTGCTGGAATGATAGTAGTAGATCCAGATCCAACTGCAGTGGTTATTACGGGCCTGCTAGATGAAACACAACGGTTTGAGCCGTGGTATACTATGTTTCCAGAAGTATAAGCACCACGAGCCAACAGAATCCAATATCCTTGCGGGTTGTTAAGCATTGGGGTGCGAGTAACTGGAGATGTGAATGTGCAGTTCAAGATGCTTCCGGAATTGGCATAGGATACAGCTGTCAGCAGCTGTGTAGAAGAAATAGGAGGGAGAGCACGTGCTGAAGCGAACCTCTCCTGAATATTGACACCAGCACTACCGGTACGGTGACATAGGAAAATGTACGTGTTTGGCATGTTATTGGTTTCAGAGAAACCAATGGCAATCCAACCAATGGCAGCATTTGAATATTGCATTTGGAATTGCACAGCATTGTCTCCTGTTGTGTAAATGGTAGCGATGTTTTCGTTGGAGGGATTGGAAGTCTCAGCACAGTTAGAGAAGTAATAGCAGGCTTTACCCGCAGTGTTACACCCGTTAGTTATCTGCGCATTTATTATACCCTGATAGAAAAAGAGCAAAGTCGCAAGGCAGATAAGTAATTTAACCATTATCCCTGATTGAAGAATTGATGCAAATATAATGTTGTAACATAACAAACTTTCCCTTTTATAGAAAGACCAAGTTTGTTAAGTAAGGAGAACAAGATAGACTGTTCAGAGCCTATAGACTAATAGTAGTAATTCATATTTTAACAAATTTAACGCTAGTTAAACAAATGTATAAGAAGAGTGGTTCCACCTAGAATTAAATATGTTTCTAGGTTAACTTATCCAGATAGCAAACTGCTGATACAATGATTTTCAAATTTAAAAAGATATATAAAGTCGATTATCTCTAATTGTCCATGTTCTATAATAGTCTACATCGATCCTTCAACGTGTAGACAATTACTATAGTGAAGTGGTGGGCAACCCGTGTCCCGCGGGTCATTTTGGGTCCGCGACCTCTTTTCAAACACTCTATAATTGGGCCCCCGTGTTAGTGATTGCAATACAAAATGGGCCCCGCCTAATTTTTGTGTGAAATTGATGCTAAATATAAATATATTTTCAAACCATCATAATGTGGGCTAATGAATCAATGTATTTTACTTAGTTGTTATAGCCTCCAAATATCTCGTTGAGTAACAATTTATATTTGTTAAGAAAATAGCTTTTGACATTTATATAAAATTCGAATATTGTTTTGAAGTAAGTTTTGCGTTATACATAATACGAAAATACGTCTGTTCTTGTTACAGGCATATTGATGTGGCCGTAGCAAGAACTGACAGATTTTCATTCACTCTTCTCTCATGGTCCCCTAGGGCAACTCTACCCATGGATAGACAATTAGAGAGAACATCCTGTGATGTTGTAACTAACCATTTCATGTGTAATAAAAACGTCTTATTTATCCAATAGCAATATTGCCTGAGGAAAAGATAACTTGGTTCAGCAGATAACATGACATATGCCCACACATGGTTTTATCTAAGAGTTTCCAGTCCGGCACTTTTTTGGAGGTGATAAAAGTTACATGGCACCCAAACAGGGGTTTATCTTGTAATTGCAGGGGTGATGACAACCCGACGCCAAAATCGAATCACACTGCAAGCACTTTGGCTCCTCCGACGATACCAGACTGGCACCTATAAGTGCCGGCCGAGCACCTAGATAAACCCCCCTGTGCCCACAGTAACACGTTTCTAAAGCATAAATTTATTGAAAAATCAAACTAAGTTGGGAATTGGGATAGCTTTTCTGGAGAAAGGTTTCGGAGGAAAACACAAAAAGTCAGGTCTAACAAAATCAGCAATAGGAAAAAACTTTCAAAGACGGGATGGGACTGTACTTCCACATTCTTGAGTTGGTTACGCAATATAAAACATTGTGTCATCAATCCAAAAGTGTGGAAGCATAATCCCATCCCATCTACCTTAAATACAAAATTATGATGATGGGCGCGTTCAAATTTTCAATCACAAAAAGTGGTGGAGCAGTATCCAATTGAATTGGCAGTGAAATATATTTTAAATGATGTTACTATCTACCTTTGATATTAATATGGACTTACTCTATGCTGAATAGTTTTCTAGTTACAGTACACCCTCGCTAATCCGAACAGCTATTTGCCAATGATCGAAAAAATCGTTCGGATTGGTGAACATCCCTAAATATTTCTCTTATAATCGATGTCATTCGAAAAATTTGTCAATTTTTCACCTTTTGATGTGTAATGATGACCTCATAACAGAATTATGAGTAATCATTATATGCGAATAATATTAATATACACAGTCTATTAAAATTTCAGCATTCTATCGCACAAAATGGCTGAGTTATAGTCGAAAAACTGAAATCTCGAATTATAAAAAAAGGTGTGACAATGACGTCATAATTCCATGATGAGTCGACATTTTCGTCTGAAGTCAGAACTTAGTGGAGCCATAGCCAAAAGACTCCCACATGCCAAAAATCAGCTTTCTGTGCCTGGCAGTTTCTTCAATCAATTCGTTACAGATAGATAGATATACAAACATTAGTTTTAATGGCAAGGATAAATTTGTATTACTAGAATATCAAGGATGTTATTTTGTTATGATTGATTATTTAACGCGGTTTCTCAATCTTATTGTAAGATATAAGACTATAAACGTTGATTCAAAGCATAGAGGCGAATAAGATTATATTTTAGGTATTCGGATTGTAAGAATGAAGTGTTCGGATTAGCGAGGGTGTACTGTATAAACAAAATAAAAAATGACAAAAATTTAGCATATATTGAAAATAGAAGGGTAAATAAGTGCAAATTTACATATGCAACTACTGCACCTTCACAAAATAATTTATGTCATTATCCTTTGAAATCTTGCGAAGAAAGGAATTACGGACAGACGGACAAACACCAACACTCATTTTGTACGATGCATCATCTACTATTATATTGAATAATACTAAATATCTAATATAATAGTATAAGAAGAGTCACTAAAAAGGACACGAAAGGAACTGGTAAAAAAAGTTTGACTGTTTTAGACAAGTACATTTATTTCACAAATAGACAAACTAAGAGTAGAATATCTAACTAACAAAAAATGAAAATACAAGAAAATACAAGGTCATTGTTCAAAGGTTACATGACATAGGAAGTTATCAAAGTAAATAGGAAGCAAACAGTAGGGTAATCATCGTGGAGATGAACCTCAATGCTGGAATAATGGTAGAAGATCCAGATCCAACAGCAGTAGTGATTCTAAACATGGCTGAGGAAATACAGCGACTGGTATTTCCGTGGTTTTTTATATTTCCATTGTTGTATGGACCACGTGCTAACAGGATCCAATAGCCGTTAGGATCGTTCAGCATTGGAGTGCGAGTTACTGGAGATGTAAACGTACAATTCAGGATACCTCCAGCATTTGTGTGTAGGACACAGCTGTCAGCAGCTGTGCACCAGACACAGGTGGACGGGCGCGTTCGAAAGCAAACCTCTCTTGAATTGTGAATGAAGAGCCTTCTTGCTGACACATGAAAATGTAAGTATTCGGCATATTAGGGCTTCTAGATAATCCAATGGCAATCCAACCAATGCTAGCATCTACATATTGTAGCTGGAACTGTACAGTATTGTCTCCGGTTGTTTCAATGGTAGCGATATTACCGTCAGAGGGATTGGAAGTCTCAGCGCAATCAGAGAATTGATAGCAGGTTTTATTCGCAGTATTACAACCATTAGTTATTTGGGCATTTGTTATACCATGGTAGAAAAATAAGAAAGAAATAAGGAAGAATAAAGATTTAAGCATTATGCCTGGCTGTAAAATTATACACACTTGTCATTATATAGACATAAGATACTGAGATGGCAGAACCTATAGACTAGTGATATTGTGCAATCACTTGTGAATGAAAGAAATGATTACGAAGAAGTTTAGAAATGGTGCGAATAGATTGTGTGTCTAACAACTAAAGCGATATCTTTATAATTAATATTAAAGTCCAAAACATATACTAGAATACTACTACATGTAAAATTTACTTTTTAATACTATTACAGATTCCTAAAATTGCCTACCGTTGGACGGAACGTAGGCGGTATACTATGGGCCAAATTAATTCCATTAATTTTATCCTGGAACATTAGATTTTTGTCGCGTCATCATGACGTAAGCATATTGTCGCTGCATAAAGGGACATCTGTACTCAACATTTCATCAATAAATAGTTTTAGCCTTTTTCTTCCTATTTGCGTCTTTAAGTATGGAATTAGGTGAAAATGACACGCTTAAATACTGAACCACAAATATGTATGTAGGTAAGCGCGCCAATGTCCGATTGAATTTGAGACTGAAATAGGTTTTAGATGTGGTAACTATCTACGCATTCAATATGAATATGATGGGCTTTCAATGTTGAATTGCTTTTGAGTTATAAACTAAAGAATGAGGTCACAAATGCTGCGTAATCGTGCTGATTTAGCATACACGTAATATATTGAAAATCGTAGGGTTATGTGAAATCTACATGTGAAATCTAAGTTAAATCTGTATCAAGGGTTTCATACAACGCTAATTGTATAGGAAGGACACTAAAACACTCAACTAATAATCAACTATAAATAAATATCATAAAAATAACAGGTTTATCACCAAAAACTTATGTACATAGTGGCATTAAAAAGGAACTTATTAAATATTGTTTTGGGCTCAATTTTAATTATGATCATAGGCGTAAACTCAGGCAAAGTAGGGGGCAGGCCCCTCCCCACTACTTACGAGTAGGGAGCCACTTTTCACTGGTGAGATAGGTTTCGGAAAATGAATTATAGTAAATTGAGAGTGCACTTACAATATTATTCAATGTAGGCGCAATATAGTTTATCATCCCTCCAATTCAAATCGTATATTAATCCCTGATATGGATAAACTGACTCTAATGGTCGCTCCCTACTTTTCGCCCATCTTTTCCATGAGTTCCTGTATAATATCTTTTCGCAAAAAGGCATTAAAAAGTATTGTTCTAGTTTATTAAAGTATGTATATATTATTTTATTTTGAAGCTAGAAATGATTTAGACAACAATAGTCGTAATTTTACATTCCTTCTATAGTATACAGCATGAATGCTTGATATGGCTTTATGAATAATACTGCCGCGATAGATTTGGTGATTCGCGAAGATGAGGGATGTTGTCTAGGGAATCCAAAATCCCATTCAGATGGGGAAAAACATCCTAGCAGGATGAACAATTTTGGAATCCTATTGTACTAGGAGTTAGGCTCCCCACTTTTAAGAAAAAAAGAAAACTGATATATCATTATAATAAATAATTATCTAATCAATTATTCATTGCCAACGTTTTCAAATTATCAAGAAGTGCCACTTTCTGCCACATATGTCCATTTTAACCACTTCATTCATTGAGATGAGCAATTTATTAGAATACTTCAACTATATCTAATCCGAATGCGTAGATTCCAAATCTGAAATCAGATTCTTAGTATCTCTTAGAGTTTGATTGTATTTTCCTTCATGAAGAGATCCAATTTACTACTAATTATATGGGAAATAATGAGTGTTCAAATACTTTGTCTGGTTAGTGTATGATATTATTCCTTAATTAAGTAACTGCTTTCAACATTTCTATCTTTCCTAGTCATTACTTCTTTCTTTCACTGTAAATGTACAATATCACTAGTCTGTAGGCTTTGCTATCTCAGTATCTCACTCGTCGTCTATATAATGACAAGTGTGTACAAATATGTTATTACACTTTATCAATCCTTCTACAGTCAGGCATAATGCTTAAATCTTTATTCTTCCTTATTTCTTTCTTCTTTATCTACCATGGAATAACAAATTCGCAAATAACTAATGGTTGTGATACTGAGAGTAAAACTTGCTATCAATTCTCTGATTGCACTGAGACTTCCAATCCCTCTGACGGTAATATCGCTACCATTTACGCAACCGGAGACAATACTGTACAGTTCCAGCTACAATATGTAGATGCTAGCATTGGTTGGATTGCCATTGGATTTTCTGATACCCGTTCCATGATGGATTCTTACATTTTCATGTGTCAGCAAGAAGGCTCTTCATTCACAATTCAAGAGAGGTTTGCTTTCGAACGCGCCCGTCCACCTGTGTCTGGTGCACAGCTGCTGACAGCTGTGTCCTACACAAATGCTGGAGGTATCCTGAATTGTACGTTTACATCTCCAGTAACTCGCACTCCAATGCTGAACGCTGCTAACGGTTATTGGCTCCTGTTAGCACGTGGCCAATACAACAATGGAAATATACAAAACCACGGAACGTCTGGTCGTTGTGTTTCAGCTACCAGGCCTGTAATAACCACTGCTGCTGGCGTATCTGGATCTACTACTATCATTCCAGCAGTGAGGTTCATCTACGCAATGCTTGCATTGCTCTTTGCTTCCTATGCATTTTTGTGATTTCATAAGTCATGTATATGTTCCATCTTTCTTTAGACTCATGTCTACTGTGTTATTTAGTGTAGTCTAATACTTTTACATTTTTTACATTTTCTAATACTCACTAGTTTGCTTTTGTTTCCCAATAAGTCCTTTTTTGAAGTAATATTTCCCATTAAAGTTTATGTCAATCATGATCCCATTTACTGGTTTATGGGTTTCGGAGATGGAGTTTAAAGTGAATAGGACGATGCTGTTTTATTTTGTAGAATTTGGTAGTAGTATATGTTAAAAATGTATAGCGATAGTTAACGTAAGAAATGTAACTGCACATTTTACACCTATACTTCAACCATTAGTCAATCAATTTTTATGTGTTTTCATGGAAAAACTAAAAATATTTTTTTGGATAGTTTTGTGAGAACACAGTGGAACCTCTATCAGTGGGGGAGGTCAGCCCGCGAACATGATCCCCCTCTTCTTCCCAGTTATAATTCTAATTGTAAATCTCCATCAAGTGGTAGGTATCGTAGATAATAATGGTTTTGAGTCAAGTAGTATAAACTTGATCTCAAACGTTTAACTTTCCCATTTTATATTTTAAAAATCATATCATGCTGCTTGCATTGATTCATCGCTTGCACTGAAAAGTTCATTCTGTGTACATAAAAATTCCAAGACGCCTGTACATCAGAATGGGACAGTAAACAGCTTCCGATGTATCTGTGATAGACAATAAAAATATAGATGTGCTTTAGGGTACACGCGATACAAGTTAAATTATTCCTTACTCTTGCTGGGGGTAGAACGGGCGTAAATCAATGAATACTAGATAAATAAAAGAACAGTGGGTTGTCTTAGTTGCAGTGATTGAGCCATGGGAGCAATAACGTCTGTTGGTTTATGTATCCTGTATGATTGTAGTTAAGGCTTCAATGTAGTGAGATGTGACTTTTGAAACGGAGTGATTGAGCGCAATAATCCGATTTGAGTTGCTATCGAATGAAGTCAAATTAATTACAGGGCCGTTTGGATGGATGACATCATTATTTGGGTGAGAATAAAGTATGTTACTGTCGTGCACTTTGTATTAAATATACTACGACCGGCATTTCATTGCCACAATAGGTGTAAGGTAAACTGGAATTTGTTTTGATTTTGAAATGATATCAGGACTATCGGTCCCTCCAGCCTTGAATAGTCATAATCTTATTGGAGATCCAAATTTCAAATAGGTAGGGGCTCCAAAAAGAAGAAATAGTCATCATTGTAATGTTAACATTTCAAATACCACAATTTTGATATTATACAAAACAAGCGCGCTTCGCTTGCTTGCGCTGCGTGGCTGGTGGACACTTAGTGTCTGCTGGCTGCGCCCTTTGGGGGCCTGGGACCACATTGATTAATTATAAGGTAGACAACATCTCTAAATACGCCTGTCTTACTGTTATAATCGATATCACTCGAAAAATCACAGAATAAGTCAATTTTTCATTTTTGATGCGTAATGATGACGTCATAACAGAGTAATGAGTCATCATTTTTTTGATGAAAGTTCTATCACATTTGATATACAGTGGAACCCTGCTTAACGGCCACCCCGGAATAGCGGCCACCCCGATATAACGGCCACTTTTCGAAGTCCCGGACAACTTACAATAGACATTAACATTAATTTGCTTCAGAATTCCGGCCATCCTTTTTTGAACGAAACCCTATTTTAACCTCAGAATTACGGCCAATCTTAACAATAGGGAATCATTATTGCAGGTTTGAAAACGAAAACAATTTCTTGACAATTCAATAACAACACACTCAATTGTATAACGTATACATATAAATGCAAATCATATTAATCAGTAAGAAATTCATACGTTTATTAATCTCAAGGTATCTTGAAAGACAAGTCAATGACAGATGACCTAACCATGATATCTTATATTGAAGATAGAGTTATCGAAAAGGCCATTTCCGCACGTTTTTCAGATTGCAAACAATCAACACTAGATGCATTTTTGAACTAAAATTTATGTATTAGCTTGTTATAATTAGCATAGTATGGTTAATATTAATGGAATATGGTTTCTTACAAAAAGTTTCAGAATTACGGCCATTTTTCTCGGTCCCAAGGGTGGCCGTAATTCCGGGGTTCCACTGTATATTATATACACATTCTATTAAAATTTCAGCCTTCTATCACCTAAAATGGCTGAGTGACAATGAAGTCATAATTCCATGATGAGTCGACATTTTCGTCTGAAGTCAGAACTTAGTGGAGCCATACCCAAAATATATATATAAATACACATCAATCGAGTTTTTTAATAGTAAGGATGTCATATTTTCTAATTCCAGTTTAGGTTTGTTTCTTTCATTACCTAAGTATCTACTAATCTATAGCTAGTGTTGTCTTATAATGATTTCTCACAACACATACCCCATAATTGTCAACTAAATTAATTTACAACATTTTCAGAGAGGATAGGATTCAGTTTAGTGATAATTTTGTCCGGTTTGAAGTTTCTCCGTCGATGATATTGCATACTAATTTTATTGGATATCGTGATAATTTAGTCAAAATTCCCTGCCCCCGGCATTATCACTATATCCATTATCTAGTGTAGTGTTTCCCAACCTGGGGTCCATGGACGCCTTAGTGGTCCACAGAATATATCAGGGGTCCAGAGGATTCGAAATTTTGTATTACGGTTAATAGGAGGGGTCCATAGAATATAAGAAAATTGCTATAGGGGTGCACAGCCAAAAGGGTTGAAAATTGCTGATTTAGTGTATCTGGTTATAATGTTTTCGCACTAGCTGAGCCTAATATTGCACTTATTTGTATACAGAACTTCCTTTAGACCGAAATAAAATCTAGATCTGATAGCACTTTGTTAGAACGGCAGTTTATTACGTACTATACACAAGCGCAGTTCGCGGACTTGCGCTGCGCGGGTGGCGAACACTGTCCGCATGAGTCATCCTGCGGGCGCCTGGTGAAAGCAATAAATATTACAGCTCACTGTTCAAGTTCTATTAATGCTGATTATTCATTATTTAAATTTGTTCTTACACGTGCACAAGTGCAAGTCGATAACTTGTAGTCGGTTCATCTTACGATCACATACCGAGAATATTTAAGCACAGGTAGCGTAGGAGGTGGAGCTAGATTACATGATTAGTCTATCTTTGGGGTGGTTAAGTATTTTAAAATATCCTTGGAATTTCCTTGATATTCGTAGCGCTATGTCGTGTTATGTATGTACGGGTCACAACTTCGATGTATAATTTTGAAACCTCGATTATCTAAACCCCTCGTACCATTCAATTGATCCTTACCAAGGTTTTCTGTATTCTGATAATTTGTAATGGCACAAAGTATTTGTAATCATATTGAAGAAAATCAATTCAACATAAAAAGTTAAATTTCATAACAAAAATTTATCTATTAAATCCCTTTCACTTATAACAGCCATTAGTATGTACGTCTCTTAATAAAATCTCAATAATTTTGAAAACATTTCAATACATTATGTAAATAATGGATCAATGGATTACAACGGTACACCTAGGGTTTTAAGAGTGTATATTCCGAATATCGTGCTAAACAGACATTAGTTGCAGGAATTGGACCAGATTTAGATGCTGGAACTTCATTGACGTTCGAGATAACGAATGTTCGAGTTAATGGGCATTCGAGATAGCGGGTGTTGACTGTACTATATTTGTGAGATATAATATACCTCACAAATTAGGGTTTTCGCACGTTGCTCATCATGGAATAAAAATACGCTAGCTGGGTATCTTAGAAGTAAACCACTACACTGCTGTAGACATCAAGATGCTGAATGGTCAAAAAGACTCGTCTTTCACATCTTTTTTTGAAATTTGTAAGTCTACTTATATCCTACACTAAAGTATCTATATATTTTCTATATACAGTTAAACCTGCTCTAACGACCACCCAAGGGACTGGTTAAAATGAGTACTATGTACAGGTGACCGCTATAGTTACCGTTATAGTAGGTTCCACTGTAATACAGTAGAACTCGGATAAGACGTACCCCTCCGTTAAAGCCGAAAAAAGTACGTACTAACCAGTGATCTTGCATAGGAATCTATATATTAAATGAATTTTGATTCAGAGAAATGAGTACGTACTTGTATTAAGCAGAAGTACGTCCTATCCCGAAGTAACAAATTTACAATTTGTCTCGTGGACTTACTGCATAATTTAGTACTAATATATTCAATATTTTCTAATTATAGATTCGTACGTTAATAGATAAAGAGTATTATAGCATAGAGATGAATTGGCCTCAGTAATATAGTCGTAATTATGGCTAAATATCTGATTGTGCAGCAGTAGACATAATTCTCCGAAAGGATGTTGTGTATCTCCAATTCTTGCAGGTGAACTGATGAATATATTCAATGCAACTTCTAAAATGGTTAGAATTGAGGATGTAAACATCTCTATCCCCCTCGCCAAGCCAAGTCATCAATGTTTAGTATAGATTTAATGAATTCTAATGATTCTAGCTGTGACATCCTTTTAGATTAATGAAATCTGCAAGATAATGAATATTTGCTTGACCTTGAAACGAGATAGTGATTAATTGGGAAATCACTAATGGGAAGTATCACCAACTTCCAGGTCAAATGGGTTCAGAAGGATAAAATAACTATAACATAATGTTCTATATAATTGGAACCTCGTATATATGTACGTAGTAGATGTTTTCTGGGTGTTTACTGTTCAGTTATATAAATTACGTCGAGTATTGGAATTTAATCATGAATGCAAATACTATAGGTATGCAGTATGTAGCGATCATGTTTTGGCTTGATATTGATATTACGGGGAGTATCGGAGTTCATATATATGTGTATGTAAGGTTGTTATTGTAACTGTTGTTCATTGGCAATGTAGTAACTACAATACAAGGCAGACAAACTTTATGTACATCATTACATTAATAAAAGGAAAAATACAGTGCATTTCTTCTCTACAGTTCATACTTTTCATAAAAATATTGAAAATATTATATATTGAATCGGCGGATGCTACAACGATTTACTAACATTACTCTTATAGATAACTTACCAAGGAATGATTATAAAATAATGTAGTTAATGAATAAATAAGATTTGAGTGAGTATATGAAATCACTTATAACGTATGTACGCAGGCCCTATGAGAGGGGAGGCCAGCAGGGCCATTTGTCCCGGGCCTCCAGCTCCAAGGGGGCTTCCTCACCCTCCAAGGTCTCACAAAAATAGATAGGGTTCATGATAATAATTAATTATAGTATATTCTATTTACAATACGTAGTATTTGGATTATGTAGTGTTCTTGTTAACCCATAACAGTAACTGTACTTTCAAAATTTAGTGAAAACCCATTTGATTAGATTTAACGGGCGTATATACAGTAGAACTCAGTTAGTACATACTCGGACAATACGTTCTTCGGTTTAGTACGTACTCATTTCTCTGATTACCCAAATCCATCTATAACAAGCGCGCTTCGCTTGCTTGCGCTGCGCGGTTTGCGGACACTTTGTGTCCGCCGGAGGCGCCCTGCGGGCACCTGGGGTTACATTAATTAATTATAAGGGAAATAACATCCCTAAATACGTCTGTACTACTGTTATAATCGATATCACACGAAAAATCACCAAATTTGCCAATTTTTAAATTTTTTTGATGAGTAATGATGACGTCATAACAAAGTGATGAGTCATCATTTTTTTATGATAGCTGTATCATATGTGAGTTATGTTAGTATACAGATTCTATTAAAATTTCAGCCTTCTATCTCGAGTTATGCTCGAATAACTGTATTGCTTAACTTTTAAAAATGTGACAATGACGTCATAATTCCATGATGAGTCGACATTTCACTCTGAGCTCAGAACTTACTGGAGCCATAGCCAAAAGACTCCCACATGCCAAAAATCGCTTTCTGGACCTGACAGTTTCTTCAATCAATTCGTTACAGATATATATATATATATATATATATACACATATATACGTATATACAAGTATATATACACGTACCGTATTTCCCTGAATAAGCGCCGGGTCTAAAGGGTGAGCGAAATAAATAAGCGCCGGGGCTCGAATAAGGGCCGGGGCATTTTAGTTCTCTGAACATCATATCAAACTAGTATTCTCAGTAGTGGCATAGATACAAGTGCTTTTTGAAACATTACATTATCCTTTTTAAATAAAACTAACATTCTCAGTTGTGGCAAAAATAAAAGTGCCAGTCAATGTAGTAAACAAAAAAAAGAGCGCCGGGTCAAAATAGCGAATGAAAAAAATAAGCGCCGGTTTGAATAAGCGCCGGCTCTAAAGGGTGAACGAAATAAATAAGCGCCCGGGCGGTTATTCGAAGCAATACGGTATATACATTAATCGAGTTTTAATTGTAAGGATGTAGTACGCGTATAAATCCCATTACGTAGAATACTTGAGAATTTTTTAAAAATCGGACATATAAGTACACAATATAACAACTGTGCTAACTGATACTATGGACTAGATAATGAATTCTACTTCTCTGTTTTTGGCTAATTTGAATAAACACGAATCGCGTGTGTATCTGGTAGAATAGAGCGCAAATCGCCCATAACAAATTATTTGAAAAAACAAACCTGTCTTTAAGCAGCAGGATCATGAGCTGCAGTCCCTCTCCTTCCAGGAACTTAGCCCTATTCGGTGCATGAGTCAAGCTCATGCAGAGAGAGTCAAACAAGTTCTCCACCATTTCAGTCTCATCGCCCGTGGCCGGTTCCTTACGCTTGTAGAGGGACACAGCCTCCAACAGACAGTCGATCCCGTTCTTAGCTCCCAGCAGCTGCTGGTTGCCAGTGTTGTTCTGTAGCAGGATGGAGAGAATCTCGGTGGAGTAGAGCTTGTTAGCATCGAATGCACGGGACCTGATACGCTTCAAGAGCCAGATCAGGAGGCCTTGCTCTCCAGAAGCGTTCAGTACCTCTACTTGTTTGAACTCAGCCATGTTCTCAATTAGACCTGGGATAATGCAGTCATCAAATCACACTGAAACATTTTAAAAATGTCGGCCAGCAGATCATAGTGCAGATCCAGACGTTGGCGTAGATTTACGAATTATCTAAGAGGGCGAAATGTAACCCTCCCCCTAGTTTGGAATTAATGGGGGGGGGGGGGGTGAAATGAAACTTGAGTCATTATTTTGTAACGATTCCGAACCCCTATTGTACTAATTTTAAAATTAAAATGTAATCAAATCTACGCCCGATCTAAATACGAAAGGAGATTTAACACAAAATAATGAGTATATCAATGTCTATCCGAGTGAAAGCCGACATTCGTAATTAATCCATATTTTTTACGAATACTTTTCGAATTGTTCTTATAAGAGTGCATATAAAATGCTACTTTTTGTACTAACTGACCTGTGACTTTGGGATCGAATGACCTCGCATAAAAGATTGACAATATTGTAAACTTGATATATTTGTATGTATTATTAATTAAGGTTAACACTCGGTGAAATGGGAGTGACTGCTCAATCGTAAAATAATCAAGGAGCAGGCATCAGATAATGTTAATAGTAGAGCCATTATTAATCCACAAACCTAGCACATTGTGCACTCCTTGCGACTCCTCCGTGTTCTTCTCATCCAGCTTAGCGAGCAGTGAGACGAGCAGCGTCACGATCTGACCCTCCAACAGAGCCTGCGTCAGGAGATTCGCCCCCACCACACCCTCGTTCAGAGGATCCACGTCCAACATCTCTCTCAGCAGATCGGCTACGCACACCGAGATATCTGCGTTCTCATGACTGAGCAGTTGCAGCAGAGTGTTGTGGTAGTCCAGCTCCAGCAGCTGAGGGTAGAAGTCTGGACAGGTGGCTGCATTGAAGAGGAAAGTGAGGAATAAGGCAGCAGTAATGACAATAATGACAATTGCGGTAGAGAAATATTGATGCGGGCGGAGCTGAAACAGGTTCCCAATTAACAATGGCCCAAGGCTGGATTCGGTTAACCCAGTGTTTCTCAACCTTTTTCTTCTCGCGGCACCCTTTCTAAACTTATACCTTTCAGCGGCACCCCTTAATTTGACTTAGGGGCAGGCCAATGAACAAATGATAGTAAAAGTGGAGATTGATTTGAATTATTATGACTTTATTATAGAATACTAATTAATAAACTAGAAAATTATTGTGAATATTGTGTAATAAATTATTCCAGAGGATTGTCAGAGGACAATCCTCAAATTCAACATTGACAATGGTATCAATAGAAAATAAAATAAAGCAGTATGTAAGTGTGGTAAGGCCAGCGGCACCCCTAGAGGAAGCAAATGGCACCCTGGTTGAGAACCACTGGGTTAACCAGCTAACCGCCGTCGATCTCCGTTAACGGTTAAGAAAATCTTAGATCGGCTAGCCGATCTGCTTTATTTTCTAAATATTTACACTAATTTCATTGTTTTTTATTGAGATTCATGAATATTACTTCTAAAAATTAATAATAAATTATAATTTCTATTTTTAATCATATAGTATATTTCGAGACAACTGAAAATTATCAAATTAATCTCTAGCAGGTTAAATATTAGTCTAAAAATCCAAATTTCAACCGATTAATATTGACATCGGTTAACCGTCCTAGAGGAAACCAAAATAACCGAGCCCTAAAATCGGTTAACCAACTCCAGCCCTGGTCGCCTAAACTTCAAAGGTTCAGCTCCACCCCATCAGTCTTTTTAAATGGAAATATAAAAAGACTGATCGGATGGAGCTGAACCTTTGTTGGATAATATAAAAATGTCGGTCAACAGACCGATAGTACAGCTCCAGGAAGTGACTCGGCACGTTATATACGAATATCATAATACGTATGTACATCGGGAACTATTAAGTTCAAAGTACGAAGATCAGATTCTACTCATTGATAAAAAGTCGTTGAGAACTCGCTTCAAATATAAAATAAAATTTTTGAAGGTGTGAAAAAATGTAAATATATATATATGTTAATAACTCATAAAATATTTACATTATTACTTTCAAAGAGATATTATTTATATCTTTAAACAAAGCTTTGCAGTGGAGGTGTTAGAATTTGAATAAATGCTTTCAAAAACCGGTGATGAGATTTCGCGAAAAATATTGACAGTACACACCTACACCATAAAGAGATCTTACGTGCGAAAGTGGGCAAAAATCAGATTTAGATTTCGCAGTAGCGCGCGTACGGACTTACATTCGGACGGACGCACGCTGTCCATGCCATAAAGACATCTTCCTACAGGAGCTGCACTAAATGTGATTTATGGCCTTACTTAATTAAACTACAGAAAGTGGTTGCTATTAGTCCCACTTGAGTCGATCCCTTTCTTAATATGAAGTCTTTCAGACTCTTATCTAATCTATACACAGCCTACGTAACTAGCTACGTAGGCTGTGTAATCTATCTATCAAGTCTAAACGAAAAAAAGGCGATACCGTTGGCAATTATTAGTCATCCCGCGGTGTACATTAAAGATCGAACTGTTGGATTAGAAAAGAGAAAAATGAAATCAAATTACAATCAACTCCGCTTAATTGGGACAAGTCCCCAGGAACTGAATGATTCCCACACATGGAAGCTAATACGAAATTTCATCGGTTAATTGGGAACTCCGCTTAATCGGGTCAAAATGTCCGGGACGAAAGTGTCCCGATTAAGCTGAGTCACCTGGAATTATTTAGAACCTAAACGTCAATTTTACTATTCTAAAAGGAACATCCTATAAAATAGCTGCATTATCGAGTCTTAATATCGAAGAATAAACACTTATTTCGGAATATCTTTTCAGATGGTGCTCTGCTGAAAATTCCTGTATATAATTGACATTTGAATATCAGTGCATCCTAATTCCCAAAATCAATTCAAGAGTCAGGGTCGCTTATTATGAACATTCGTTTATTATGAACTAACCTCCTGGTCCCAATTTCAGTTTTTAGATAGGATTTGTATTGAACCAAGTTCGCTTAATATGAAGTATCTCTATAATGAACATATTTTTTGGTCCCCTGGTGGTTCACAATAAGCGACCCTGACTGTATATACGAATGTATATTCGTAATACGTATTAGGTACTTAGGTTCGTCTCAGGGAGCCTAAACTCACAAATCAGACGGAGCTGCTGAATCTCCTCATACAGCTCCAGCTCAGAATCCATGAAGCGAGACGGCTCGTCAGAATACTTGACTCGCAGTTGCTGGTTAGAAACGCACTTCTTGTCGAGACTGAGCAGCATTCTTTTGAGTGTCGAGGGAGTGACTTCCTCCAGGGGGGCGGGAAGCTTGTCATCTACCTCATCAACTGCTGCTAGCAGCTTCAGCAGCCGTTCTTCCTCCTTCCTACGATTTTTGACACCTTCTTGCTCAGGAATTAGCACCTCTTTACTCAGAGCGGGCATAGATCCGGTGTTGGGGGTGGGGCGGTGGGAGGGAGAGGGAAGTTCGATGGGCTTACCAAGCGAGTGTCCGGGTGTGGGTGGGTACTTGTGAGAACGCTTGTGCTGTTTATGAGAAGGGGAGGGGGAAGGGGAGAAAGGTTCGAGGGGACGCTTCGTAGCACGGGATGGATGGAAGTTGAGCAATTCACCCAAATCCATTGGATAAAAAATATTTGTCTATTAATTAACTGAAAAGTAATAAATCCAATCGAATGTGAAGTTAGGAATTCTCTCTATTCCTTCGCTATTTAGTTCCTTATATTCCGACAGTTCTATGTAGGGCGGCAGTTGACTGGTTATATTTGAATTAGTATTCCTTAGAGACAACAGCCTGACCATAATTTTTAGTCATTTTTGAATACTCGGGCTAGGCATAGGGTGATCAGAGGGAATTTTATGGAGGCGGGGACAAAAAGTCCGCGTGACGAAAGTACCAGGGACGAGATGTCTATGTAACGAAATGTCCGTGTGACGAAGTATCCGCCATTCATCTGACACTAGACTAGAGTGAGGAATCTGGGAGACATCTGGCCCTAGGGCAACGAATCCAGGGGGACCGCCGGCACTCTTTGTTCATTTTACACCTGATGGATAACAAGTTTCATAGTCATACATACGTTTAGTCCAATGTGCTCTAGTTAGTAGGATGGTACGGAGCTCCGCATCCACATCCACATCCACGGAGCTTATAAATCAGACATCCGTCCCATCCCTATTACTTAGTCGATTGTCTGCTTTCAGTGCTTTTGTAATTTGTTTACTTTATGTATCTATTGTAAACAAAAGTAAACAATTAATTTATCATATCGATCTGAAAATATGATTTTCGAACTCTACATCCCTAAAAACCCTATGTCAACCATTGGAAGCTAGTCTCTAGAATATTTTTCAAAATTCGTCAAATGCAGGGTTGGGTTTTGTCCTGTCCAAAACTGGTTTTTACGGAAAGTGGGAAAAACCCGGTTTTTACCGGTCAAAACTGGTCAAAACCGGTCAATGCCGGTCAATACTGTATCCTTGAATATTAAGAAACTGAAAACGTATACAATTTGTTAAGATATCTTAGTTTGAGTTGGAAATATACTATTGACTACGTATACAATGAAACAGTAAAGTTATAAAGTATGTGGTTCAACCAATTAAATTATAATAAAGTATACGTACATATGCTCTTTCAAAGGGGTATAATTATCGAAAGCATTTGTGATATTATTTAAATTGAATACTATCGTGCAGATTGTTTATCTTGTTTGAATTGACCAATTTGAAATGACACAAGGAGGAAGGCCCATTGATTCAATTATGTATTCAGCATGTTTACTATATACTTATTAAAATATGCAAGTAAGAAGTAACATGCATTAGTGTTATAATTCTGTTTTGACCAGTTTTGTCCAGTCAGGAGGTTTTGGACAGGACGGTTTTTACCACTATGTTTTTTACCACATGGACAAAACCTGCCAACCCTGGTCAAATGGTGTGAAAATATGTATATAAAGGTGTGAGAATATGCACATAACCTTTTTTATTGCTATACACTATAATAAAATTAATTAATTATTAAGATACATAACATAAGTTATTGCTTTGAAATATAAATAACAATGACAGCCTACTGTAGTATCGTACCATGATTTATATTGTGATAGTGAAACTGACATAGTATTGTATAGAAAAGGTGTGAAAATTTGTTTTCCATTTTTTTGCAGGTGTGAAAATTAAAAATTAGTTCTTAGAACTTAATCGTAGATTCATCATTTGATACCTACATACATGCCAATTTTCGTATCTCTACGACTTTCCAATTCTTCAATCAATTCGGACAAACAAACAAACAAATCCTAGCGTTTTATTAAATAAGATGTATGCATATTTCTGTGATTAGTTGTAATTAAATAACTGCTTACTATATTTGGTTCTCAGAATTGAGAGTTTTGCAACATAAGGGGACGCGTTAATTCATAAATATTGATTACACGAATGTCGAAATCACTCATTTTCCAAATAGTGGAAGTATAAGGTAAACAAGGTTTTCGATAAAGGAGCTAATCTAACTCATCTTGAAGTAGATTTTAGTTGGGCGATGTTTCTGGCGTTTGCAACTGTTTCAACGCCCAATTATAAGAGAAATATTTTCAAAAAAATATCAAGAAATATTTTACTTCTAAACAGTTATTAATATATGTTCTGCACATATTAAGAACCGTTTAGTTATAAGATCGATCGAAAAGGCAACAAAAGAAACTAAGCGAACGATAATGTTCATATTGGCGCGTACTACAGTTGCATACTACTCGAGCGGAATTGGAAGCACAATCTCGAATTAGTTTCTTTTGTTGTCTATATCGGATGAGTAGTACAAATCGAAAAACATATAAAAGCTTGATAATCCAACCCTTTATTTACCAGAATTGGATGAATAATTGACTCATTAATTGGGCGACACTGTGTGAATATAGAAAAAGGTGAGTTATAGTATCCTATTAAAATCATGCTTATATTTATCTGCATTTCTATTGTTCTAGGAACCATTTATTCCACACAACTTAATACTCATAAAAAACAGGTTCCCAAAATAGGCTAGAGACTGGGTTCTAACGGTTGACGTGAGGTTTTTAGGGGTGTAGAGTTCGAATAACATATTTTCAAATCTATATGATAAATTCTTTGTTTACTTTTGTTTACAATAGTAACATAAAGTAAAAAAATCAAAAAATAAGCTAGAGTCTAGCTTCCAACGACATGTGTTTTTTTGGGGAAATGTCAAATATCGTATTTTCGATTATATTTTGATTATTTTTTGTTTACAACAAATTCATAAATGCTTGATTTTTTTATAGAGCAACAATAAGAAGACCTCAGTCCAAAAAATCTGAAAGTTTTTGTTGGAATATCTATGCATTCCTCAGTTGCTATAGAAACAAAAAATTGCATGTTTAAGCCATAACTCGAAAAGTATAGATTGTAGACACTAAAAAATTATACCATTTAATCCGTAAACTATTATTCCTTATATGAGAATAATACTATTTACATGTTTATTTTCAATATTTTCTGAGTTATCTAGGATTTTGTCACCTCTCTTACTTCCCTTTAGATCAGGGGTTCTCAACCTGGGGTACGCGTGCCCTAGGGGTACGTCAGGTGTTTTTCGAGGGGTACGGCAGATGTTTTCGACGGGTACGCTGAACCAACTTTAAATGTCTAGAACAGTGTTTCTCAAACTAATTTAGCACACCGCCCCCTAATCAGGATTTTACTGTCGACACCGCCCCCTCCCCTTACTCATGATCCGTAAGCCATCAACAGTGTAATTATTGTATTAATTAGTCACGGGAAACCATTGACAGTGTGATTATTGTACTTTAATATTTGGACCCCTCTGAACCAATATTTCAAAGTTATACTGAAATATATGGACCACTCTTAAATGATCGGTCTCCCTTAAGTGCGAGTATGGAGATCATGATCCTTGAGTATGTAGATAATGATTGTTGCATACTTATCTGCGTATAATAACCTAATCTCACGATTTCGTGACCTCAGGTTGATAGTCCTGTACATGGTAGTACAGTACGTACAAGGTTCTATCTAGGATGTTAAATGGGGGGGGAGCTTCCCCCTGCAGATAGAACCCTGACGTATCCAATAGAGTACTACGTATCAAGAAATACAGTAAAATCAGCCAATGTATGGGACATAGCTATGCTATTGAATTTCCTGAATGTACAATTACAACTCAAATAGGATACGTCAGTGCGCGCGATGATTTGCAATGGACAAAGAAGGATAATTCAATCCGGCCTATTTATCTAAAATGGAATGGAGGACACTACATCGACGGAGATTTTATCGATGGAAATTACGTCGAAAAGATATTTCACCTGGTGTGCATTTTGGCAGATATATATTGACACCTTAAAATTTGCTACTGCTCAAAAGATAGTTTGTCTTTTTGGCTATAGGTCTGGGTTTGGTTGAACAACAGTTGCGGAAATAAAATATTCGGAATTATATGTAATTACACGTGTAATTTCAAACCCAAAATGCACCAAAATGCATTTTATTTCAAACCCAAAATGCCCACTTTCTCTTTGCTCTTATACATAATACTCTCCAAAATCCTCACTCCTATTAATTATATTCAGCTTGAGAACCAATTCATGTTTCCCAACAGTTTTCCATTCACGCTTACACCCTTTCCATACACCCTTCCATACACGCCACCCATTCCGTTCATGGCGGAACATCCCGATTTTACAATATTCTATTGAACAAATTTTTATAGCGGTCACCTGTACATTGCATCCACTTAAAATTGTCCCGTGGTCGACTTTCCTATTACAATTGACCTTTGTATAATGATGGTCCATATATTTTCGAGGATAACACTGAAATATTAGTTCCAAAGGGGGTCCAAATATTACGAAATATATGGACCTGGGGAACCATTCTGGGGGTGTCTATTTTTCGTGTAACAGTTCCTTGAATCTGATTCGTAATTGTTACTTATTCGCATGCGAATAGAACTTATTTGCATATGCGAATAATAACATATTCGCATGCGAATAGTAATTTTCAATATATGAGTCGGGGACATATATAGCTGTATATTTAATAAGCCATCTCTGAGGTCAGAACTTAACCACAGACTTTTATATTGATCATTTGTATGAGGAGTCTTCGTTGGTTGCAGCTGTGTATACCTAGATGTTTGTTTCGCACTACAAAGATGATATAAAATAGTTGAAAAATAGTACAAATTAAAAAAAAGTAAAACAACAGCAAAGTCCATGCTGGAAAGATACATACAAATATATTACAGGAAAAAAGAGGATAATGACAATATTGCAAGCATTGCGTAGATAACACCGACTGTTGGAATATTGGTAAAACCAGAGCCAATAGCAGTTGCAATCACTGCTCTGGACGAGGAAATGCATCGGCCGGCCATGTGGTATTGAATATTTCCTGAGCTATATCCGCCACGAGCTAGTAGAATCCAATAACCATCCGTGCTGTTCAACAGTGGAGTGCGAATAACTGGCGATGTGAACGTGCAGTTCAGTACACTCCCAGAATTCTCAGAAGCCACAGTAGTTAGGAGCTGTGCAGTAGAGAAAACAGGAGTTGACTGTCCTGAAGCAAACCTTTCTTCGATAGTGACACCGAAATTGTCGATACGATGGCATAGGAAAATATACGAATTCGGCATGTTGGGGGTTTCAGAGACACCAAATGCAATCCATCCAATGGCAGCATCATCATATCTTAACTGGAATAGTACAGTATCGTCGTCAATCGTGGAAAAGGTAGCAATATTGCCATTCACTGGGTTGGGCGTCTCAGAACAATCAGAGAAATGATAACAGACTTTGTTCGCGGTATTGCAGTTGCTAGTAATTTCTAAAGCCATTGGAATAGGAGTCATTGGGGATGGAGTTGGAGTCACTATCATTGAACTACTGGTAATGGAAGGAGTAATTGGATTTGAATCGATAGAAATCTGCACTCTTGAAGATGAAACACAGCGATTGCTGCCACCATGGTATTGTATATTCGTCCCATATGAACCACGAGCTAACAGAAGATAATAGCCATTGTTGTTGTTCAGCATTGGAGTGCGGGTTATAGGCGATGTGAACGTACAATTCAAGATTCCTCCAGAATTGGTGGAGGATATTGCTGTCAGAAGCTGTTCGGAAGAAATAGAAGGGGTGCTGCGAGATGAAGCGAACCTTTCTTGAATAGTGACACCGATATTAGCACGGTGGCATAGGAATACATACGTGTCTGGCATGCTTTCAGTTTCAGAGAAACCAACAGCAATCCATCCAATGGAAGCATCTACAAACTGGAGCTGGAACTGAACTGTATTACCTCCAGTTGTGGAGATGGTAGCGATATTACCGTTTGCAGGATCGGATGTCTCAGCGCAGTTAGAGAAGTAATAGCAGGCTTTGCTTGCGGAATTACAATTGCTGGTAATATCCATATCTACTGGAGGAACTATCGGAGATGGAGTTGGAGTTGGAGTTGGAGTTGGAGTTGGAGTTGGAGTTGGAGTTGGAGTTGGAGACATTATCATTGAAGTGACATCCGATGTCATTAAAATGGAAGTCATAGTTATTGAATTGGCAGAGGAGGAAATTGCAGGATCTGGATCTGTTGCAATCTGCATTTTGGAATTAGAAACACAGCGATTGCTGCCACCATGGTATTGTATATTCGTCCCATATGGACCACGAGCTAACAGAAGATAATAGCCATTGTTGTCGTTCAGCATTGGAGTGCGGGTTACAGGTGATGTGAAGGTACAATTCAAGATTCCTCCAGAATTGGTGGAGGATATTGCTGTCAGGAGCTGTTCGGAAGAAATAGAAGGGGCGCTGCGAGATGAAGCGAACCTTTCTTGAATAGTGACACCGATATTAGCACGGTGGCATAGGAATACATACGTGTCTGGCATGCTTTCAGTTTCAGAGAAACCAATAGCGATCCATCCAATGGAAGCATCTACAAACTGGAGCTGGAACTGAACTGTATTAACTCCAGTTGTGGAGATGGTAGCGATATTACCATTTGCAGGATCGGAGGTTTCAGCGCAGTTAGAGAAGTAATAGCAGGCTTTGTTTGCGGTATTGCAGTCATTCGTAATTTGAGCATTTATAACGCCATGAAGCAAGAGTAGTGTGAAGACGAGCTGAAATCTAATCATTCTTCAGTATATCCAACTTTATCTAGCACATTTAAATGAATATTGTTATTACACATGTCACGAAAAAAAATGGTCCGGGTTAAATTTTGTGTCATTTAATTACGTACACTAAAGTAGTCCTCTCCTCATAGGATGTGATGACATTACAATCACTCTAGGCGGTCTCTATTAATAGGGAATCTATTCAATACATGTCAACTACCCGTTTTTGACGGGACGTCCCGATTTTTGCATTCTTCTGTTGAGCTAATTTTCATGAATGTCCCGCTTTTATATGAAGTTTTATTCTGTTCACTTTTTTTGATTCTACAAGTATGTAGAAGTTTTACTATTGCGTCCCGCCATGTCCCGCAAACTTCAACGCTGCGCCCCGCTTTTATCAAGGCTCAAGAGAAAAAAATGTCTGTCGGTAGACCGATAGTGCAGCTGACTTGGTACGTGAGATATGAACATTGTAATACATCGAGAGTACTAAATTTTTGAAAACTCAAATTTCGCAGCGTACGGAGATACATACATACATACATACATATGGACGGATGTGGTACACCGTCCTTGCCATAGGGGCATCTCCCTGCAGAAACTACACTAAAAATGATCTTTTTGGCTGCCAAAACTGGTCCTCCGGGCCAATTTTGGCGACCAAATCTGGTCCCCAGAACCAATTTTGACCTGACACACACATACCAACCGTTGCGTGGTTTTTTCACTCTTCTACAAGTATTTAGCTAATTTTCATATTTCTTAATTATCTCTCCCTTTTTGGATCACATGTAGTATAATACTTTTCCATTTCATCCCACTTTTATCATGGCTTATTTTTGCATGTATCAGTTGTGATCAACGCACGAGCTTGGAGCGAAACGCTGGTTTGAAATCTAGCCCGAGAGCGCGAGTGGAAGTGCTAAACTTGCGCTCCCGCTCGCACCCTACACAGAATTATAGGACTATTGCCGGTTATGGCTAATGGTGTGTAGCATGGTGGACCATACTGGTGGCGAGTCTGGCGACACATACACACAAACTCATTCTGAGATTTTTAAAGAGAGTAATGGATCGAGCCATAGCATTTTATACACTAAGGCACTCCCCTATTTTTGGACCAGGAATTGGTTAGTATATTCAGACTTATTCACATCACTCACAAAATTTCTTCTCCTGTGCAAGGTCATTGAAATTTATTATCGACATATATAAACAATATATACGAATGCTAAAATCAGTATTCAAAATATGTGTAATCATCTTTATATTGTGCAACCAGCTATAATTACGACTAATTTAACTACTTTTTTGCATGCTTTGCGCAGTCATAATAACAGTATTAATGTTTATTTAGCTAGAAAATCTCACTTTGGGCTAGTTGTTGAAAAATAAGTTCCTGTGAGACGACAGCGATGTCAGAATGGGGAGGTAGAGGTTGCTATTGTTGCAGCCAAGCAGTGTTTTGCCTGGCAAAGAGAGATCGCTAGTCCTGACCAGCCTGGCTATTCCAGTAAGAGTCGAATTTGCGACGCTACGAGACCATTAGGTTTGTCGAAACATTCCTCTTGTACATAAACTCAACAAGATCGCTAACTCAATTGGACCTGTGTCACTTTCGCTCATCGTTTATCCTAACCTGTTTGGATTTTTTGATGACCTTAGTGAACCAGGGGACACGACGACGGGTTAGGATGTTTTTAGTTCGAGAAGGATAGATTCTCTTTTGGCATTTTCACATTCTTGATATGATATTAATTGAACAAATTATCACTAATACGTATATGGAAAACGAACATTTATAAACCATGGCCGGCGCCATGTTTTATCGGGAGTGGGTGTCCTAAGAGGGATTTCCCTGAAAGTGGGTGTCCATATATGGATGGACACATATTGTACAATATGATAAAAAAGGACGCAGTGAGTGTCTGGACACCCAGGACACCCCGTTGCCGCCGGCCGTGTAAACTATCATAGCAGTCAAGAAATTAAAGTCTCTAAACTGGAAAATATATAAATTGATATGGTAAGTATAATCTTTTTCAATTTATTAGCATTTGATAAAGACAGTCAGGGTCGCTTTTATGAACCGCTTGATATTAACATTCGTATATTATGAACTAAATTTCTGATCTCAATTTCATTATTTAGTTAGGATTTGAATTGAATCAAATTCTCTTAATATGAAGTTTCTCCTTAAGGAGATGGAACCCCAAAAAATCATTTTTTATGGATAGTACTAGTTAGTATAATAATTAATGCATAATATGAGTTTCGAACTAGGAATAAATATGAAGTTATAGTCACTCAAAGTCTGAATCCTATACAATATCCGTGGTTGGGCCGTTCCTCATAACTACACTATTGACTAGGATCAAGTTGATTTAACTGTTCAAATATCATTATTAGCGATTGATTGAGCTAGTAGCGAAGCTATTTTTTTCAATTTTAACTTTAATATTTTTTTATGTTAAAAAATATTTTGTCAAGCCATTTAATTAGGAATTTTTGGGACAAAATTATTTTCAGCTTTTAAACTTTCCTTTTATTTGAAAATCGGGCTTCGCTACTAGCTTAATCAGAGTATTTTGCGTGTTTTTTACAATATGTTTGTGCTTAAAATGTGAATATTTTTTGAGATAGGGTGATTCATACGGATGTGCACCAATTGATAATTTTAAAAATTTAAATTAATAGATTTTGATTGAGAAAGGCCAGATTTGACCGGCTATAAGTACATAAATAACCATTTGATTAACAAAATATCTCATTATCGGATGATTTAGACTTCTTAGAATGATATAAAAACTAAATTACAATATATTTGGATTTGTCCATTTTTTTAAAAATTTGAGGGCCTGTCTCCTTAAGAACACATTTTTGGGCTCTTGGTGGTTCATAATAAGCGACTCTGACTGTATACTAACTAAGCCTTCTGAGATATTCGTTAAGTGTCATGGTTTAATGCTGTTTCATGAAATGTCAAGCTAATTGTGCAAATTCTATAAATACTAATATCTATGAGTAAACAAATACGTACTTGAGATACAGTGTAGATAACAGTAATGTGAGAATGAAGTTTAAAATGTTTGATATTATACATGTAGCGTATAATAAATGTTTAGTTAATCAATTGCCTGAATTTATAACAGATTTAGGCACCGTGAGACTATATACTGAAACTAGACAGAAATAGAATAGAATCATAGCCTACTACATACAGGCCGTTTCACTACTTTAGACCAGGGATAAGATAAAGTAGAATTTTTAATACAATTAAATTTAACACAATATCATTTTGATATATTTAATATCGTGTAATTATACATCCTCTACCCCACAATAATGATATTACTGACTGCTGGCATAATTTAGTTGACGGACAAGGAATACTACATAAATATATAGGTGTATATATATATATGTTGCAGTGTAAATGCGAAACTGGTGTATTCGCGAATACACTGAATATAGTTGGTGGATTCGCGAATACACTGAATAGTTGGTGGATTCGCGAATACACCGGTGCAAATGCGAAACCTTTTTATCTTAAATCTTATGGTTGATTTATATTTCTCATAGGAACAACTAGATTACAACAAAACTTTTAATCAAGATCAATGAATGGAAATCTTATTCTAAATCGTTTTCATGTAATCTTCAAGCATGATAAATTATTCTTACATTACATACATCACTCCTCATGCTATGCTATATTATTTGCTTTTTGGTATGTTTTAAGTTTAGAAACTTTACTTTCTCACGCCAAAAATGTAGTTGTATAGTAGCTTTCAAAACCTGTTGTTTACATCATCTTACTGTCAAATTTTTAGTTATATGAAACAGCTGAGTATTACTAATAATAGTGTAAATACTACGTATTTCCTTTGAGTTATATAATTAACCAACCATAAGATTTAAGATAAAAAGGTTTCGCATTTGCACCGGTGTTTTCGCGAATCCACCAACTATTCAATGTTTTCGCGAATCCACCAACTATTCAGTGTATTCGCGAATCCACCAGTTTCGCATTTACACTGCAACATATACATATATTAATTAGAGGTAAGTTTAAGTATCTTCCTTTGAGTATCTTTGGGACAAGAGGTGGTAGAAGTAATATTCTTGGCCTTGTTGTTGAGTAAATAGTTACTTGAAGTCATTAAAATACAACGTAGCATATCTTTTCCGTCAATACAGCAATCAGTAAACTCAAAAGCCCAATCCTCACATTCTTCATCCTCAATTTTTAGAATAGCCAACTGAGCCTCATCCAAATGCTCCAGGTGCGTATCGAAACTGGGCGAGTGGACACATGTGTCATCAACAAACGCCTGTACATTCGGACACCCTCGTAGAGCCTGGTCTACCGCTCGCTGATAGGTAGCCTGTGAGTTTGACAATCCAAAAGGCATGCGGTTGAATTCAAACTGGCCGCGAGTTGAAACATCGGATAGGCATCTCGCTTCGTCGCATCGTTGAGATCCCGGAAATCTACGGCAAATCGATGGGTCCCGTCCTTTTTCTTCACTAAGATCACTCGACTCGCCCAAGAGGAAGAAGAGGGACGTATGATCCCATTCTCGAGCATTTCATCTATTTGCTTGGATACCTCCGCCTCAATTTCGGCCGGCTTCTGATCGGCCGCTCATCCAGAAGAGTGATAACGTGTTCCGCGGTTCCAATTTCGCGCGGGCTCTTCGGGTTCTCCGCGAAAACGTCTTTCCATCTCGACAGCACCTTGCGTATGGCTGTCTCTTCTCGCGGTGATAGTTTCGGGTTTATATCGAACCTGGCCTCCAAGCTATCTCCCTCCTTTCCCATCTCAGTCTGCATAATTTCTGCTCTAGTCGCCGCGTATCCCCGCGTGCCGCAGCTAAAGAGGTTTTCCAACAACCACCTAGCCTAACTCTCATGTTTTCCCAATCGAAAGTAGTATTCTTGAAGCGCGCGAGGAACCTTCGCCCCAATATAACCACCCTATTGTTAGTATCGAGTATTTCGATTTCGTGTTCTAGTGGTCGACCATCCCCCACATCCATCGCCACGCAGGCCGTACCACAGACCGCAAGCGCTGTCCGCCCTAGCCCATACACTTGACTGTACTTTGTGCTGTAAGGAATATTCATCTTTTGTACGGTGCCTCTGTCCACCACCGAAGGATCCGCCCCCGTATCTATCATTACATTGATGGGTTTGCCGTTCCATTTAACTGGTACCACAACCGCCGTCTCATGTACAACACTATGCTGCGTCGTGGCCTGAAATACCCCTCTTCGACTTCGTGTATGTAGGCAATAGCGGACCTCGTGTCCTCTTTCGCCACATTTCGCACAGTGCCGTTCCGGGCATTGGGCCATAAAGTGCCTGTTCGAGTCGCAAATAAAGCACCGACCCTTCTTAGGGAATTGGCTTGCCGGATACTTCCTTGTAGGTCCATCCCGCCTCTCCATTGCCCTTTGCTGCGTGGCGCATCCTTATATGTATAGAAACAGTTGAGAGCTAACATTCAAGAACAAATACAACGTAAAAGTAAAAAGGAACCATATAGCAGAGAAAGAAAATAGCCATAACATTGATATTAATTTATTGGAACGTAATAATAATAATAATAATATACATTTATATAGCGCAGATTCCATATTAATATGTTCAAGTGCGCTGTACAATTCAATAAAAGTAGGTGTGTGTTATGCATGTAGGTATGTATGTGTATGTATGCGTATGTATGTGTATGTATGCTTATAAGGTATGTATATGCGTTAAAATTGGTTTAAGTGGATGTGTCGTGCGCGATACGGAAAAGATGAGTTTTCAAGAGTTTTTTGAAGAGAAGAAGTGAGGGGGCATTCCGAATGCTAGGAGGCAGAAGATTCCACTCAACAGGCGCAGCTAAAGTGAATGCACGATCACCCAGAGTTTTGGAAGATTTGATAGTAGGATGCTCAAGGAGGATGGCGTTGGATGATCGTAGAGTACGATTGGATGACTTAACCTGTATGAGCTGGATGATATAGTCCGGAGCAAGAGAATGGATGGCTTTGTAAGTTATGAGGAGGATTTTGAAGAGGATACGATGTTTAACAGGCAGCCAGTGGAGGTTAATAAGAAGAGGAGATGACGAAAAGGTACGAGATACATTGTAGATAAGCCTGGCTCTGCACTGTTCTGGACTCGCTGGAGTCGAGCTAAGAGGGATGAGGGGCAACCATACAAGAGACTGTTACAATAATCAAGACGAGATGTGATAAGAGAATTAACAAGAGTTTCACAGACTTCCCTAGAGAGATACTTTCTAATACGCCGGATGTTATAGATGTAGTAGAAGCAGGAGGAGGCAACTTTGCTGACCTGAGTAGACATTGAGAGGGTATTGTCGAGCCAAGTTCCAAGATTCCGTACTTCTTTGGAAGAAGAGATTCTCGACTCACCAACAGAGATGCTATCAGTTTGAACCTTAGATAGTTGTTGACGAGTCCCTATTATAAGGAACTCAGTCTTGGTGTCATTGATAAGCAACTTGTTGGTGAGGAGCCAGGAACGGATCGCGGAGATGCAATATTGGATGGCGGAGAAAGCAGATTCTTCAGAAGAGATGGAACCGGGTTTAAAAGAAAGATAGACCTGAGTATCGTCGGCATAGCAGTGCATGTCGGGGAGGTGGGACCTAATGAGGTCGAATAGAGGACTAGTATAGAGGTTAAAGAGAAGCGGACCGAGACAAGAACCCTGAGGAACTCCGTGTTGGACCGGGATATTCGAGGAACTAGAACCCTTAATCGAGATGAATTGAGTCCTACCAGAGAGGTAAGATTCAAACCAAGACAGAGAAGAGCCGCAAATGCCGAAATGAGACTGGAGACGGTTGAGTAAGATGGTATGGTCGACGGTGTCGAAGGCTGAACTAAGATCAAGAAGAACCAGAAGGGATACGTGTTGGCGATTCATGCTGAGGAGGATGTCGTTTGTGACCTTCAGGAGCGCAGTCTCCGTACTGTGGTGTCTACGATAGGCAGACTGCGTCCCGGGGAAGAGATGATGTAATGTAAGATGATTCACGACCTGGATGGAAGCGGCCCTCTCAGTGATCTTAGAAATGAAAGAAAGATTGCTAAGTGGACGATAGTTAGAGAAGATGGGATCAAGATTTGGTCTTTTAAGTTTGGGTAAGATGATGGCGCGCTTCCAGGGAGAAGGAAAATGACCAGTGGAGAGGGAACCATTTACGATTTTCGTAAGGATGGGCGCTAGGATGGGTAGAGATGATTTGACCAAGGATGCTGGGATAGGATCGAGGATGCAAGATTTATTAGGAGCAGAGGAAACAAGGGAAACAATTTCTTCCTCAGATAATTCTTTGAATTGGTGGAAAGTATGTTGGAATTCGATGTTTGAATTATCTGAGGGGGTAACGGAAGTCGACGATGCACATCAAGTAGTTACGTAGTTATTGTATCGTATTTAGTTAGTATTTCTGTATTCAATAGTGAAACCATAGCCTACTCTACGTATATATAGAGTAGGCTATTGTGAAACATAATCTTGTCCTTCTTGATTTACTCGCCATGCTAACACTATGATCAAATATTGATAAAGTAACAATACTACGAAAGGAGTGAGAAGAAAGTCACTATTCCATAACAGTGTGCATAGAACTCAACACACACTGTTATGGAATAGTAGCAAATATGTTCAAAACAGGTCACTCATTTAAGTGACCTGGTTGAATAAGTTCCAAATGATTAAATAATGTAACTCAAAAATATATTTGTTGCAACCTAATATAATGATCTGATTAAAAAATAAATTTTCATATTCTATCTCTCTCGTACATACAGCTGAGATTAATACTATTGTGATACATTCATGATTCATTTTGCAAAATATATTCGAAATTCTCAAATTTGTTGAAAATTCGAAAAAGCAATAAAAAAGTAGCATATTCTTTCTCAAAATCTGACAGCTTATACTTATACTTATTTGAATGAAATTTCCATTTTGTAAGGTTGAACTGGTTTCAACTGATCCAAATTTTGGTTCAAACTTTGCTCCATAAGGAGTGTTTCAAATCTATCCCTGCCATAATATGCAAGCATGAAGTCAAAGCTAAGCGAAAAGAAGGGTTCTGGATTTCTGTTGAATCTGTCCTGTTGATTCGATCTAGTAGGATTGGATGATGGAGCTAGTCCAGGATTCTGGGCGTACTGTTGTTGTGTAGGAGGAGAAAGTTCCTGTTGAGCAGGGTACGGTTGCTGAGTAAGGGGCAAAGGTGTCACATTTTGATTGGTGTAGATATGAGGAGGATATGCTCCTGGTTCTTCAGGAAGGTCTGCAGTGGTGTTAGAGGGTTAGACATTTGGGGTATCAACGGGAGGGCAAGAAGAAGTAGCATCAGGATAAGTGGAGCGTGTTTCAGACATTTAATTTTATCTTTGATTAGAAATAAACTGTATGAGGCAAACTTAAAAATATTACAAAAATTGGAGGCATTTATCCTAAAAATTAAGAATATTGGAGATAGAGCGTATATTCTGTTTTCAATTGACGCAAAACTTTGATCCATTATTAGCGTATGTCCTGATAAGAAGAACTCTATCTACAAGTAATTAGATTCATTGCAAACTACCTGAAAGCTTATGTCATTAGTACATACGAGTAGAGTAGCATACATTGTGTAAGCTCATCTTACAGTCTATTGTGCATATGTATTTACAAGCATAATTATAAGATGTGTTGTAGATGAAGTTGCAACTTGATTAGCAAAAAAACTTTATTTTCAACCGAATGGTTAGAAAAGTCAAGGCTAACTCTATCTTCCAAATATTATTATAGTACAAGTACGTAATCCAAATTCAACTGAAGTTGAAAGCAGTAGAGTGTGTTGATTAGTTGATACTAGATGACATGGGCTCACAACATAGCAAATCTACAAAACATTTTATAATTATGCTTGCAAATACATACGCACAATAGACTGTAAGATGAGCTTACACAATGTATGCTACTCTACTCGTATGTACTAATGACATAAGCTTTCAGGTAGTTTGCAATTATCTAATTACTTGTAGATAGAGTTCTTCTTATCAGGACATACGCTAATAATGGAACAAAGTTTTGCGTCAATTAATGAATCATTGAAAGCAGAATATACGCTCTATCTCCAATATTCTTAATTTTAGTATAAATACCTCCAATCTTTGTAATATTTTTATAAACACTAAAGTTTGACTCATACAGTTTATTCAAATCAAAAGTAAGATTAAATGTCTGAAACACCCTCAACTTATCCTGATACTACTTCTTCTTGCCCTCCCGTTGATACCCCAAATGTCCAACCCTCTAACACCATTGCAGAACTTCCTGAAGAACCAGGAGCATATCCTCCTCATATCTACACCAATCAAAATGTGACACCTTTGCCCCTTACTCAGCAATCGTACCCTGCTCAACAGGAACTTTCCCCTCCTACACAACAACAATCCTCCCAGAATCCTCGACTAGCTCCATCATCCAATCCTACTAGATCGAATCAACAGGACAGATTCAATAGAAATCGAGGACAGGGGCGCGGCACTTCTAAATTTTCCACTAATCCCATGTATTTCAAGGTTATCATCATTTTTACATCTATCTCTATGTTATTTTCATTTCCCATTGGTGCATGTGCCACCTGTGTGGCAATATACGCCCAGAAACAATTTAATAACAGAAACTACAATTCAGCACTGACACTCAGCTGGATCGCTGCTGGTCTCGGAATAGCTTCTATCATTTTAAGCATAGTTGCAATAGTGGTAGTTGGTTTGATTTATTCCGGAAGTCTCAGGGTCCGTATCGTAGTTTAAGGCACATGATAAGTTGTTTGTTGGCCATATGTCTGTTTTCTTCAATTACTATTGGTTAGATCATAATTATGTATGTTGAGTCAATTTTTACTTTATTCTATATCAAATGATATGTTTATGTATTTTATCTAGCATTAGTGTTTTTTAGAAAAATAATTTTGGATTGATAATGTTTGTACAATTATGATATTAATTAATTAAATTTATGTTGACATCTTAGATTATTAATTTCAATATACATTACAAGTAATAACATAAATATGATAATGGATAGTAAAAGTCACTGTCACACACAGCAAGGATATATATAGAGCTCAACCTTCTATTTGCTTAGCTATGACGTCATGCTTGTATCCTATGGAAGGGCTATGGCCGCTAGATTTGAAGAGGTTCTTATGGCGTAAAGTTTGGGCGAAAAAAATGGATCGGTTGAAACCAGTCCAACCTTACAAAATGGTATCTTCTTTCATACAAGTGCGCAGCGCACTTGTGTAGAGCGGCTAGCGGACACTTCTTGTTCCCAGAGTCGCCCTGTGGGCGCCTGGAGAAAGTAAAAATTGCTAAATTGACTACATCCACCAATCCATTTCGAAATTTTGCGTGAAAAAATGAGGTGCGTGAAACAATGACACCCTCTCATAATAATATATTTGTCATACTCATTGACGTAATTTGTATCAATGTACATCAGTGGAGATTAATTCATTGACCAAAGTTCCTCAGCGTTAAAGTGTCGATTAAGCCTTTAGAGATTCTAATTTCGCATCGAATTGTTTATAATCATATCAATAGTTAATACGTGTTTGTATATTAGTTTATGTTTACCCTACTTATAACTACATAAAAGTGAGTTAGTTCTATTTCCCCCACTCCCACTTTTCCATCTTGCCCTCTCTCCCCCTCCTCGACTAGATTTCAGCAGTGACCTGGGCTGGGTTTAATAGGAGTGTAGATTCCGAAATTATATATACACTTTTTTTGTGTATATATATATATATATATAGGTACTTGTATGAGCAAAATTTCGAAATGGATTGGTGGAAGTAGTCAGTATTAGCAATTTTACTATCTCCAGCCGCCCGCAGGACGACTCTGAGAACAAGAATTAAGAAGTGTCCGCTAGCCGCTCTACACAAGTGCGCGCACTTGTATGAAAGAAGATACCATTTTGTAAGGTTGGACTGGTTTCAACCGATCCATTTTTTGCCCAAACTTTGCGCCATAAGAACCTCTTCAAATCTAGCGGCCATAGCCTTTCCATAGGATGCAAGCATGACGTCATAGCTAAGCAAATAGAAGGTTGAGCTCTATATATGTCCTTGCTGTGTGTGACAGTGACTTTTACTAATTCATTATCACATTTATGTTATTACTTGTAATGTACATTGAAATTAATGATCTAAGATGTCAACATAAATTTAATTAATTAATATCATAATTGTACAAACATTATCAATCCAAAATTATTTTTCTAAAAAAACACTAATGCTAGAGAAAATACATAAGCCTATAAAGTAAATTGACTCAACATACATACTTATGATCTAACCAATAGAGCAAAATATTTTTAATTGAAGAAAACAAACAGATGGCCAACAAACAACTTATCATGTGCCTTAGACTATGATACGGACCCTGAGACTCCCGGAATAAAACAAACCAACTACCACTATTGCAACTATGCTTAAAATGATAGAAGCTATTCCGAGACCAGCAGCGATCCAGCTGAGTGCCAGTGCTGAATTGTATTTCCCGTTATTAAATTGTTTCGCGGCGTATACTGCCACACAGGTGGCACATACACCAATGGGAAATAAAAATAACATAGAGATAGATGCAAAAATGATGATAGCCTTGAAATACATGGGATTAGTGGAATATTTAGAAGTGCCGCTCCTCTGTCCTCGATTTCTATTGAATCTACTAGATCGAATCAACAGGACATTCGATCTAGTAGGATTGGATGATGGAGCTAGTCGAGGATTCTGGGCGGACTGTTGTTGTGTAGGAGGGGAAAGTTCCTGTTGAGCAGGGTACGGTTGCTGAGTAAGGGGCAGAGGTGTCACATTTTGACTGGTGTAGATATGAGGAGGATATGCTCCTGGTTCTTCAGGGAGGTCTGCAGTGGTGTTAGAGGGTTGGACATTTGGGGTATCAACGGGAGGGTAAGGGGAAGTAGTATCAGGAGAAGTTGAGGGTGTTTCAGACATTTAATCTTACCTTTGATTTGAATAAACTGTATGAGTCAAACTTAATGTTTATAAAAATATTACGAAGATTGGAGGCATTTATACTAAAAATTAATAATATTGGAGATAGAGTGTATATTCTGCTTTCAATGATTCATTAATTGACGCAAAATTTTCATCCATTATTAGCATATGCCCTGACAAGAAAAGCTCTGTCAACAAGTTATTGGATTCGATTGCAAAGTAACTACCTGAAAGCTTATGTCATACGTATGTAGTCGTAGTAGTGGTAGTAGTAGTGAGTAGTAGTAGTATTAGGAGGAGTAGACATTGTAATTTCTCTCATTTGACAGCCTACGCGCGTATACAGCACATTATATAATGTGTTGTTGTGCTGTAAGCCTATGTCATCGAGATCTAAAAACTCTGGTGCTTTCACTTATTCTTTAGTTGAATTTAGACTACTTGCTATACTATTTGTAAGATACAGTGTTAGCTTCACTATCTCCATCAAAAAGAGAGGTGAATTTGGTGAAATCTCGCGATATGTGACATAGGATAGCAAGTGTTGAAATGTGAATTTTTGTAGAGAATAATTAGTTGAAAACTTATAATGCGAGAAATTTGATGAGAATAAAACGAATTTGGAGCCTAATTTAGTGTATCTGTGACAAATTAAAAGTCTTTACTTTATAAATTGATTAAGCATATTATTATAACTATTTACATGGCAAGAATTGGAGTGCGCGGATACTTTTAGCAGGGGAGTGTGTATACTATAGCTATGGATATGCTGTAGTTCGATTTCTATCTTTCTAGCTGGGTCACTAACACTAAGTGATTGTAACGATCATCATTCATCCGGCATTTAGTTTATTAAATCAAAACATTTCTCGCACAAGAAAGTATAACTAATTGGTTTTGGTGTTTTGGTAATACATAGTATTTCTTATTTTCCCAAAACATATATAAGCGCGGCTGGCGAACGATTTAACAACCTCAGCGTTGTATGCAGTCAGGGAGCAGGGGTTTATCTAGGTGCTCAACCGGCACTTATAAGTGCCAGTCTGGTATCATCCGAGGAGCCAAGGTGCTTACAGTGTGATTCGATTTTGGTGTTGGGTTGCCTCACCCCTGGAATTACAAGATAAACCCCTGTTTGGGTGCCATGTAACTTTAATCACCTTGAAAAAAGTGTCGGACTGGGAAAAATAAATTTGAGGAGGCGTGATATAGAGTCGTGCTCGAAATTTTCTATGGGGATTTTGAATTGGAAAAATGCAATGTCATTGTGGGATGGGGAGGAGTGATATATACTAACTATCAGAATAGAAGAAAGCCCCATACTAGATTATGCCATATAACAAGTTTGACCATGATTGATACAGAATTGACTGAGAAATTATGCCGTAAGTTGTGCTCACATCTCGCTGCTACTTCACACTCGTCGTGAGGGGGTGGGTGATTGTCATTTATTATTTGGTAGAATGAATGGGAGAATGAAAGTGGGGATTCAATAAATTCATTCAAAGAAATATCAGCGACGAAAGATCCGGCGTCGAAACATCCGTTTACCTCGATTATAATAGTAAGACATACGTATTGAAGGATACCCGTCGACTCATCTACAAAATTACTGGTTTCAAATTGTGAAAAAATGCCTTTTAAGGTAGTTATTATGACCCTTCAAAATCAAAAGTTACCCCAAAACTGGGATTTTGGGATTTTGAAGCATTATAAAAGCATTTTCCTCAAATCGAAACCAGTCATTTTGTAAAGGAGACGACGGGGCGTCATTTTGAGCTGGGATTTTTTTGATATAATGAATACTTTTTGAGTTATGCTGCCATCAAGGATTCGAGGTTGGGAATTTTGTAAATTTGAGTTCAAGGTTATTGTGCTAAGCAGGCATTTTAGGTTAAAAAAGCATCCAAGGGATGTTTGGTTGGGTTTTTGGTGGTTAACTGGAAATTTCAACTTCATTCCCGTCCGATAGTAACGGATAGTTGACATTTTTTTCAATTTTTAACTTTGATATCTATGCAGTAATTCCGTTTAAAGGACTTAGCAATTTGAATCAAATTCATTTATTTCAATTTCAGCACAACTTTTCATATCAACTTACAAACATGTCAGCTGTCGGGATTGATCTTGGTACCACTTATTCTTGTGTGGGAGTAGTCCAACACGGAAAAGTGAAAATAATCGCGAACGACCAAGGGAACCTCACCACTCCTAGCTGCGTGGCATTCAACGACACAGAGCGAGTGATTGGAAATGCAGCTAGGAACCAAGTCACCAGGAATCCTTCAAATACTATTTTCGATGCCAAGCGCTTGATTGGGCGTAGCTACAATGATCCTGTCGTACAGTCCGACATGAAGCATTGGCCCTTCACCATCATCAACGAAAAAGGGCGGCCCAAGATCCAAGTGGAGTACAGAGGCGTGAAGAAGAATTTCTACGCAGAGGAGATCTCCAGCATGGTCCTGCTAAAAATGAAGCAGGCTGCGGAAGTGCATCTTGGCAAGACTGTCTCGGATGCAGTTATTACTGTTCCCTCCTGCTTTAGCAATGCACAGCGACAAGCTACAAAGGACGCCGCTACTATTTCGGGACTAAACGTGCTGAGGATCATCAACGAATCCACCGCAGCCGCTATCGCCTACGGCCTGGAAAGGATGACCAAGGAGGAAAGAAACGTACTCATCTTCGACCTAGGCGGCGGAACTTTCAACGTTTCGATTGTCAAAATTGATGAAGGAATCTTTGAAGTGATGAGCACAGCTGGAGACAGCCACTTGGGAGGAGAAGACTTCGACAATCGGATGGTGGAGCATTTCGTTGCTGAGTTTAAGCGCAAGAACAAGAAGGATCTCTCCATGAACAAGCGCGCCCTATGTCGGCTTAGGATGGCTTGTGAACGTTCTAAGCACACACTCTCCCTCAGCCATCAGGCCAACATTGAGCTTGACTCCCTTTTCGATGGGATTGACTTCTACACTAGCATCACACGCAAGCGCTTTGAGGAGATAAACCAGGATTTATTCAGGTTGACATTGGATCCGGTGGGGAAGGCTTTAAGGGACGCCTCGTTACGCAAAGAAGATATCCATGACATCGTATTGGTAGGAGGCTCCACTCGCATACCTGAGATCCAAAAACTGCTCCAGTACTTCTTCAACGGGAAAGAACTGAACCGATGCATCAATCCTGACGAGGCAGTGGCCTACGGTGCGGCGATCCAAGCGGCCATCTTGAATGGGGACACAACTAAACTGGTGCAGGACTTGCTTCTCATTGACGTCCTCTCAATGTCCATCGGTATCGAGACTACAGGGGGCGTCATGACGAACCTTATCAAGCGTAACACCACCCTCCCCACAAAAATGCAGAACACATTCACTACCGACTCAGATAACCAGCCAGGTATCAGCATCAAAGTGTTTGAGGGGGAGCGAGCGATGACCAGCGACAATATACTAGTCGGGAAATTCGATATGTATGTTCTTCCCGCACCTAAGGGCGTGCCGCAGATCGAAGTGACCTTCGACGTGGATGTGAACGGAATCATGAAGGTCTGGGCAGTGGACAGGAGTACCAATAAGATGGAGAAGATCACGATCAAGAATGAGGAAAACCGATTCTCTGAGGCTGAGATTCAGCGAATGATTGACGAGGCTGAGAAGTTCAAACGTGAAGATGACAAACAGCGAGAACGTATCCAAGCCAAGAATGCTCTCGAGAGCTTCGCCTTCCAAATGTTAGATAAAGCGAAAGAAACACTTACCTGGCTCGACTCCAACCAGACCGCGACCAAGGAGGAGTTTGAGTTTCATCAGAAAGAATTGGCGAACGAATGCCTGAAGTTGCACCGGTCCAGCGGCGTTGTTGGTGAGGAGGGAGTGCCTGGTGGGTGGACGGATGGGAGGAATGCCTCCTAGCATGCCTGGAAGTGCTGGACAGGAGTAATGTCATTGAGGAAGTGAACTAGACGCTTATGCACAGTTCTCTAGCAGCAGTACCTTAACTTTTTAAATTAATTCCCCTCTTTGCAAATATATATATATATATATATATATTTGTATTCTCCCATTTTTATTAAAACATAATATATAGTATAGTACAGGACAGGCTTGGACCGGGTCACGAATAGACCGGGTCACTATTTTCAATAAATTTCCGGGTCAGAACCGGGTCACTGATTTTGACTTGACCCGGTTTATATCCTTATAGATAATTAGATTTTATCGGTTTGTAAAGTCGTAAATATTCAGTCAATATTAGTTAGGCGTTTCATTTTCATGAATCACTAGTATTTCTACTGAAACTTGTTCACTTAAATATAGTAAATATCATATATCGAAATAATTTTCTATATTCATGCGATATCAAATCGCATGAATATAGAAAATTAATGTTTCCTGGAAAACCGGGTCAAATAACCAAACCGGGTCACCGGGTCAGGAAATCTTGACCCGGTCCAAGCCTGGTACAGGAATCCTTTGCCATTCGCGGGGGTTACGTTCTTGAGAATTGCCGGGAACTATAAATCCGCGAAAGGCAAGTCTAAAGGGTAGCGAAAATCCTGGAGTTAGGTTCCTAGAATTCTAGAAGCTTCATCAAGTAATAACATCCATAATATCCTATGAAAGCTTCATGTTGTAAAGGGACAAATAAAGCTACGGTCAATAATATTTAAGTTTAATACCATAGATGTTGAATCAGTCTCTCTGAATTGGAAAACGATACCTTAGTTGATGACTATTTTGGTTAGGCCAGAATAAGAGCTAATTTGAGGATGGATTCTAACATAACTAATTACCAGGGTTAAAAAAAAGGTAAAGAAAATCCCACAGAAACTCACAGGATATCCCACAGAATCCCACAGGAAATCCCACATAATTCCACAAATGCTCACATAATCCCACAGATTCCCATTCCCAGGGCAACCCTGCTAATTACACTAGCTAATCAAAATATTCTGCAAATAAAACCGCGAATAGTCGAGGGACTTATTCGCGAAGGGCACAACTTGACACAAAATATTTTCCGCGAATGATCAAAACCACGAACGGCGAGGGCTGCCTGTATAACAGCTAAATTGGCATATTTTGAGTAGAGATTTTATTAAATGGCTTTTAGATAATTACCAACCTCTTATATAGTATATAGGGTAATGCAGAAATGGTTCGACTTTTCGAAAAAGGAAATAGTTCGACTTTTTATCATTAGGATTAATGGTTTTTGCGAATTATTTCCTTTTTTGGAAAGTCGAACTATTTCCACCATACCTCTCAGTCCATGTTGTTAACAACAATTCAAGTGTATTATATGCTATGATCAATCAATTCGATCAGAAAATCACTTTAACAATCAAATTATAGACTCAAAATAGCTCTGTATTCAATTATCTTAGATAAACTCAATGTTTTTTGTTTTGTTTTTGTTTTTGTTTTTGTTTGACCAGAATTTATTGAGGAACTGGGAGGTGCTAGAAATGTGAAATTTGGCACACAGGTAAATATTAATGAGTCTACGATTAAGTTCGAAGATCTAAGCGAAATCTTCACACCTCGCCGAGATAGGTGACAAATTGTGCTGACCAATGAAATTCGTTTCTTTTATGATGCAAATACATTAGGATCAAACAGTAGTGACTTTTGCATACAATCAAAAGGACTATTTGTGTTTGAAATTTATTGGTTCATGTGAGAACCAATCAATCATTAGACTTTTATAATGCCAATCACACGATTCTATTTCATATAAATGATTGAATATAGCTATTTTGAGTTTATAATTTGATTGTTAATAAAGGTATTTTATGATCGAATTGATTGATCATAACATATAATACACTAATTGTTGTTAGCGACATCGACTGGAATTGGTTAATTAATCAAGTATAATAATATTTAGTAATGTGAACTTTGTGGATTCAAATTGACCTTTTAGTTGACTTAATACGAAGTAAATTAATTCTATTTATCACGAACCTAAATTTTATGCTATAGTTCTGATTTCATTAATGTAGCTGCAGACAAATAGCAATTCAGCATAATTAGTAGAGAACAAGAAAGCGACGTATTGTTTCCCTAATATCCCCAAGCACCCACTGGGTAACTCTGCGGACACGCAGCGCAAGCAAGCGAAGCGCGCTTGTTTATATAAATTATATAGAATCGAATCGTGTGAATAGCATTACAAAAGTCTGATAATTGATTGGTTCTCGCATGAACCATGAATTTCAATCACAAATAGTCCTTTTGATTGTAATCATAAGTCACTACTGTTTGATTCAAATGTATTTGCATTATAAAATAACCGAATTTGATTGGTCAGCACATTTTGTCACCTATCACGGCGAGGTGTCAAGATATCGTTTAGATCTTCGAACTCCCTTCTAATGGTGCTTTTTTTGCGAACTATTTCCGCCATACCCTATTAGTTGTACTATATGCTGTAGAGCAGAAAAAATTTGAAAATTGTGTAGCAAGCGAAGCGCTTGTATACAACATATATGCCTTCATTCACACAATAAATAATTACACAAGTACGACACAATAAACTATCGTTCTCAATATCTCAAAACAATATAACTTCTCTATGGTATCCAGCAATAGATGCTCTTTTGGAGGATTATTAGGATCCTCTTGACTTCCTAAGCATCCTGACAAAGCTCAAGTTCGCGTATATGCATGATGACTTCAGTGATATTAAGATTATTTTGGGTATGCATTCTAAATCTCATCTTATCAGCAAATTCACCAAGTCCATAATGCAATCCAACCTGAATTCAATCTCTCAATCAATCCAATTTGAACTCTGTGGATACCTTCACTGTATTCTTAACTAACTGCAAGAATTCAGCTTTGACTATGGGTATCGAATTTTATGCAGTTTCTAGAGATATCGGAAAAAGAGTGAAGAGAAGAAACCGAGTTAAGGCTAAGTGATATTTGTACCAATGGCTGCAAGCACGGTGTACTTAATGGGGCGCATGTATTAGTTCGAATTCCATTTATTCGTTAGTTCGAGTAAAAGTTTGTGAATGTTGTTATTAGTTCGAATCGTCTGAATCCCTTTTCTAATAATTGATTTATTCTAAATAATAGAAACCAGTAACAATGGTACAATACAATACAAATAGTTATTGTAATAACATTAATTACCTTTCAAGTATCGTATTAATAATGCTAACACTGGAGAATATATTCAAAGCAGAGGAAAGTATATTAAGAAAAGAAAATTATATCTGACGGGTAAAAATATTTATTTACAAAATTTGAAAGAAATCCAATGTATCTGAAATGCATATTTTTCAGAAAAGGCTGCAAAAGGACTGATATACTAGACTTAGAAATAAATTTAATATATCCAAAATCCGAACATATTAATATTTTGAAAAATTTTATTCCGAAATGTATCTATTGAAAACGAAATGAAACGAGGTGCAGGAATTAATGTGGTAACTTTGGGCAAATATCTAATAACGTTGCTGTATCAGATCGATCAACATTCATATCTCTTCAAAGAATCCGAATCAGTAATGTTTGTTCACGAAAAATGCTTCAACCACGAATTCAGGAATTTTTCTACTTTTACAGATTTTGCTTTAAATTTAAAGTCACAGTGATGTTGAGAGATTTATTTGAGTGATTTTTCTTTGATAAAATATATGAGATTGCACCAGACATTAGTAAGATCTGTTTGTTTTGATAGAACATTAGTACATTGGAACATAATTTGATGGAACATACCACACAGTCCCTCAACATTTCTTCAGCTTTAGACAATATTTTTCTCTATTGGGAAACACTCTTCCAGTTATTTTAATTCAAACTAATGATGACATGGGAAATTCGAAGCTGCGCCCATTACTTGATAATTTTATTGATTATTTTGAATAAGTTCGTTAATTATAGCATGTAGCAGTTTTTGTGTGGCCATTTTTATGCGTGGCCAGTTTTGTGTGTGGCCGTTTTTATGTGTGGCCGGTTTTGTATGTGGCCATTTTTTGTTCGTGGCCGTTTTGACTGAAATCATTTAGTAGATTTATGGCTAATATTTCAATAGCCATCATACTAAATTCAATCATGTGTGCCTTCAAATAGGTATAAAAAGACAAGCAACATCCAATTGACTAAAAATACACCATAATAACAGTAATCATAACTTGGCAGTTACTTCGAGAAACATTCACAGCTGAAAGTTACAAAGGTTTGTTTGTTAAATGATTTTGAAAATCAGTGTATATGATCCGAATATCATATTTTGAGACTATATGTTACACATATTGTAATTCCTAAAATAGGCTCTTGAGTTTCCAACAGTTAATAATTTTGGTTTTTAGGGGTGTAAGATCCAAATATCTCATTTTCGAATCTTCATGATAGATGCTTTGTTTGTCTTTATTTACAATAGCTACATAAAAATTATATAAAAATTAAGATTTCACATGCTAGAAATGAGCTTTTAGCTGTTGGCATGGGATTCTAGAGGTGCAAATTCTGAATCTCGTATTTTAGAACTTATATGTTAATTTTTTTCCTTGTTTTTGTTGACGTTAACTACATAAAGTAAACCAATCTCAGAAATATGAAATAAATAATCAAGAAAAGAATCGATTGATTCAAATATTTTTTACAATGAAACACTGTTCATAGCCTACTCTAATAATGCCTCACAGTAAAATAACCAAGGATGCAGTAATAGCAGAATGGATTAATATACGATTAGCCTAAAGTCGTTAACCATAATGAATAGGCATTAAGAATGTATTACCAGCATATATAAACTTGGCATCAGAGTACATATATCCGTTCATATCATTGCGCAACAGATCCTTATAAGCACGATTTTGGCGATTTTCTAAGCTGTTTTAAGCCTACTTCTAAATGTTATTAAAGTATAATTTTGTGTATAATTAACATTAGTACTAGTTGATTTGAAAAAATTAGAATTTTTCAATGGAATGTTATATTCCTAGGTTGCTATGGTAGAGCATTTTGATTTTGTTTAAGCCATATCCTGCACTGTAATAACTAGATTTGATCGTATTTGATAGGAAATTGGTTACTTCCTATTAGGTAATAATACAATTTATACTTCTAAATTCACAGACTATAGAGTTATGCGACTATTTAGTATTTTAGTCACATTCTTAAAATCAAACCCATAACTCAAAACTCGTTGAATTTAGAAGTTCAAGTTGTATTATCACCTAATAGTAAGTAGTCCATTGCCTATTAAATACAATCAAATTTGAAGATCTAGTTGCTACAGTTTGCACGAAATGGCACAAACTGACCAAAATGCTCTACCAAAGCAAATTTTTCCAAATCAATTAGTACTAATCTTGGTTCTACACAAAAATCACACCTTAATAACATTTAGAAATAGGGTTAAAACAGCTTAGAAAATCGCTAAAATTGTCCTTAGATTGACCTGTTGCGAAATGATATGATGGCTAATCAAATTTTTACCAACAAATATATGTACTCTGACATCATGTTTATATATACTGGTAATACATTCTTAAGGTCTATTTTGCAGGCAACGATTTTGGCTAATCATGTATTATATCAATCGGCTACTACTTCATCCCTAGTCCATAATTTTCAGTCTACTGGGAGGAAAATTGAGGAAAATACTGTGAGAAAAATGTTTTAGTCGTAAAACTGTAATTTCAAATAATGAAAAAAAGTGATAATGATGTCATAATTCCATGATAAATCGACATTTCCGTCTGAGGTCAGAAAATTTAGCGGAGTAATTGCCAAAAGACTCCAACATACCCAAAATCAGCTTTCCGTGCCTGACAGTTTCTTCAATCAATTCGTTACATAGATATAAATATAAATATATATATATATATATATATATATATAGTATGTGACCATAACTTTTTAGAAATTGTTGAACAGTTAGAGAAATAATTCTAATCTATTTTAATACAAAACAAGCGCGCTTCGCTTGCTTGCTCTGCGCGGCTACAGTGGCAGATGCCTGGACTCACAATGAGTAATTATAAGGGAGATAACATCTCTGAATATATGTGTCTTACTGCTATAATCGATAGCACTAGAAAAGTAATCAAATTTGTTAGTTTTTAAATTTTTGATGTGTAATGATGACGTCATAACATTTATTAGAGTTGTCTCATATTTGAGATATATTGCTATACACATTCTACTAAAATTTCAGCCTTGTATCACCTAAAATGGCTGAGTTATAGTAGAAAAATTTCGAATTATAAAAAGGTGACGATGACGTCATACTTCCATGATGAGTCGACATTTTCTTCTGAGGTCAGAACTTAGTGGAGCCATAGTAAAAACTCCCTCGTGCCAAAATTCAGCTTTCTGTGCCTGGCAGTGTCTTCAATTAATTCCTTACATATACTATATTAATCGAGCTTTAATTGTAAGGATGATTGTGAAAAATTAATGTTCGATAGGGGTTCATTAATATTTAATCTTCTGACCTTGATTGTCCAGCACTGTAGTATATCTCAGACTTTGATTCCCAATATGGGCGTAGGAATTCAGGTTGAATATCTTCCCAAATGTTGATCAGACGTCTCTTTAGCTCTGAAATTGTTTTTGGACGTCGATTGGGATCCGATTCAGTTGGTATTTTATCCACGCAAATACATTCTCGATTGAATTCAAATCGGGGCTCTGACTGGGTCACTCAAATATGTGATTAGGCATTTTTCCTTCATCCAATTTTTCGCAACCTTTAATGTATGCTTAGGGTCATTGTCCTGCACCAAATACCACTTGTTCTTATGGAAAACAAATATATATATATTATATATATATATCTAAGTTGACTAATTCAATGAAAAATGATGAAGAATTATGAATTATTCAATTAATGAATTATTCAAAACCTCAAACATTAGAGTGCAGATTCTCTGCCCCAAAGTGGTTAAAAGGTTGCTCATGTTATATACCTCTAACATTGCTCAGTCCCTAAGCGAAATATCAAATATTTTTTTCATTATTTTAGTTTAAAATTTTGAGTAATTCATTGATAATTCATGAATTAGTCAACTTATATATATATATATATATATATATATATATATATATACAGTCGAACCTGCTACAACGGCCACTCTATATAACGGTCACCTGTCTATAGCGGTCACCAATGAACAGTCCCGTCCGAAATTCCATAATATTGAACCTGTGTATAGCGGTCACCTGCTCAACGCAGCCAGCGGCCACCCGTTTGTAGTCCCATACTGAGCCTAAAACTGTATAACGGCCAATTTTCTATATACAGTATATACAGGGTGTTTCAAAAAAAACAGGCCCCTAATCAAAATTACCACAAATCAATCAGTGTTATGAAATAAATTTGACAATTCAACAATAATAAAGTTAAAACACTTTTTAATAATATATCAAAAGGAAAAAGCTATAATCCAAAAAATGCGTAAGTTATAGCATATGTTCTAGATGTTCCCCATTTAATTCCATACATTTTCTCAGTCTTACAACAAAATTGTTCATTACATCCTTGCAAACTGACCTCGGAATCTTTCCTATTTCATCCTTGATGGAGTCTTTGAGTTCTACGATGTTTTGGGGCTTGTTAGCATATACTTTATCCTTCAAATAACCCCAAAGATAGAAATCCGGGGGGCTCAGATCCGGACTGTGAGGGGCCCACTCAAAGGGAGTCAGTCGACTGATGACTCGGGTTCCGAAATGATTTTTGAGCCATTCCCTAGCCATTATTGAAGTGTGTGCAGGTGCTCCATCCTGCTGGAACCATAGCCTGGGTAATAGAGAAGGGTAAAGTGATTCCACTTCCTTCCAAAATTCCTCTAGCACCTTGACATAGCGTTCTTTTGTCACAGTCACATTTCGACCATTTTCTTCGATGAAAATGGGTCCGATGATGCCTCTCGCGCTAAGAGCAGCCCACACAGTACATCTTTCGGAGTGTAATGGCTTCTGGGATATCTCTGAAGGCTTTTGAGTACCCCAAAATACATTGTTCTTACTGTTGACCTTCCCATCCAGGTCAAAATGAGCCTCATCCGAGGTGAAAAGAAGTCCAAGAAATGTGTCACAACATTCTACTTTGGCGACCAATTTCACAGCCATAGTCAGCCTCTTGGCGATATCTGCATTAGTTAGCTTCTGACTAGTCCGTATTCTATAGGGAAAAACACGCAGATCATGTTTCAGGACTCTCCAGAGAGTGGTAAGTGTGATACCAAGAGTCTGGCTCCTCTTCCGGATTGACCTTTTTGGGCTGTTTCCAACTGCCTCCCTAATATCATCAATAAGTTCGGCAGTTCTCTTCCTAGGTCTTCCAGAATGAGTCGGGCGCTTGTCATCCTTCACATTTAGGTTTAGCACTGTCCCATAAGTCCTGAAATGGTCAATCCAAGCTTGTATCACGCTCTTGCAGGGCGATGAAGCTGTCTCAAACTTTGCATGAAATAACTCATTGACCTTCTTAAATGAGCCATGCTTGAAGTAGAATTCCACACAGAATACACGGTGCTCCAACTTCCAATTTGGTTTGCATGCCTTCACATGAGTTGCCTCTGCCATTCTTTAACGAAATAACTTGACTAGAATAAAATCCTTAGTTAGGTGGCGAGAAAAATTATTATGGGCCTGTTTTTTATGGATCACCCGGTATATCTTATATATTAAAACACTAGGATTTTTTGTTTGTCCGAAATGATTGAAGAATTGGCAAGTCATAGAGATATGAAAATTGGCATGTAGGTATCAAATGATATGACTACAATTAAGTTCTAAGATCTAAGCGAAATTTTCACACCTCTGCAAAAAAATTGAAACAATTTTTCACACCTTTTCTATACAATACTATGCACGGCTCCACTCTCACAATAGAAATCATTGTACGACACTATTATAGGCTGTCATTAATACTTCAAAGCAATAACTTATATGGATGTCTCAATTATATTATAGTATATATTAATAAAAAAGGTTGTGCATATTTTCACACATTTATATACATACAAGTATTTTCACACCATTTGACGAATTTTGAAAACTAAGCTAGAGACTATCTTCCAACGGTTGACATGGGAGTTTTAGGAGTCTAGAAGTCGAATATTATATTTTCAGATAGATAGGATAAATTATCTGTTTATTTTTGTTTATATAATACAATATTTATATAAAGTAAACAAATTTCCAAAATAGGCTAGATTGAGTAACTCCAGGCGCCCGCAGGACGACTCTGCGGACACGAAGGGTCCGCAAGCCGCGCAGCGCAAGCAAGCGAAGCGCGCTTGTATATACGTATATATATATATATATATATATATATATATATATATATATATATATATATATATATATATATATAGCTAAAATTGGACGTTATACACAGTTTTAGGCTCAGTAAGAGACTACAAACGGGTGGCCGCTGGCTGCGTTGAGCAGGTGACCGCTATACACAGGTTCAATATTATGGAATTTCGGACGGGACTGTTCATTGGTGACCGCTATAGACAGGTGACAGCTCAAGCAAGCGAAGTGCGCTTGTTATATTGAAAAGTATATTTAAGTTATAAAAACATTAAATTGATATACACAAGTTTTATAAAATCGAGTAAATAATCCCAAAGTAGATTATCAGGGAGCATTGTAACTGAATAGAGCACGCCCCCTGGCAAAAAAAAGGTTGGGGGAGGCTGCACCCCCCTCCACCAAAACACCACTGTATATAATAATAGATCTATTTATAGATTGTTGGTGATAAATTTATAAAATGGCAGAAAAGCTCTCAAAGAATGATGTGGACACAGAAGAAAAGGTGAAGCCTTACTTGAATAGGTTTCTGGCAAATGTGTCCGTTAATGACATAATTCCGTGGAAAGATACGGAGGAAGTTTATAAAAATCTCGATGATGTACTTATAAATTATAGCATGGATAAACTAAAAAGAATGCTACTAGGAGGTGCACCTATTCTACATGAAGCGAACGGCTGGTGTGCAATGGTACTTGCAGCATTTTATACACGTGCTGACATAATAGAAATCATCATAGAAAGGTACAACAATGAAGGAACTCCGGGAATGGAAGAACAATTCCGGTCACAAGCCTGTTACGCACTCAAAGGAGTCTGTACTACAAATAGTGGCGAGATTGCAGAAATGCTATTAAAGGCTGGTACACCGATAATACCAAATCTGCATTTGAATGAGGCAGCAGAAAATGGGAGCAGAGCAGTATTAGATGTAATTCTCACACATCAGCCAGATATTCAGATAGATGCTGAAGATGATGAAGGAGGAATACCACTTCATAGTGCGATAACAAGAAAACATCTCTACACTGTAGAATACCTCCTAGATAAAAATTCAGACCCAAATTTGGCCAACAACGAAGGCTTTACATCAGTTCACTTAGCATGTCAACATGCAGATGAAGATATCCTCTATCTTCTAACAGCGAGAGGTGCACGAGTGAATGTAAAGGATAGAGATGGCAAAACACCTGTGATGATTGCAGCACAAAACGGAAAAGATGGTTGCATCGGTATACTAGCAGCAGCAGGAGCTAATCTGGATCAGAAAGATAGACTTGGTAATGTCCCGTTGATAGTCGCAGCTAGTAATGGACATGCTAACACAGTAAAAGAGCTGATAATCAATGGAGCGTCATTTGATGTCACAGATAATGAGAGGTTCAATGCTCTAGAGAGGGCAATACAACTGAAGAAAGATGGAGCAGCTGCAATAATCATACGATTGGCGCCAGAAGATGACTACATAGGTTATTATTTGCAGACTGTTGAAATCAGTTTGCTGAAAATTGTCCGATATCAGTTGATAGAAACCTTGAAAGCCCTTCTGGATCGTATGCTCGTACAGGTAGATCCTTCAAATGCACAGTTGGGAGTAGTCCTTACACGATATCTTGATGTGGACACAGAAAGAAGCATGCCTGATAGTGTTGCTTATCAAAAGAACAAAACTTTCTTGCTTCAACGACTAGCAGACTTAGGGGATGAAGAAATTGCATACAATGGTACTGTTCGAATACTTGTAGATAAGAAGATGGAAACATTCGGAAACAGAATTTTGACTGTTAAGATCACTTTTTATTTGCTGTTTCTATTAGCGTTGGCATATTCCCTCATACAAGCCTCATATTTCAATGCACCAAGAGATGTGTATATTCAAGGATACACTAATGTTATCCGAATCTTCACAGAGTTATTCGTGATAATTTATTTTCTATCTAATGTCTTGACGGAGGGAGTGGAATTCTTTCGTGTAGCAAAACTCACCTTCCGATATCTTAAAGATAAAAGAAAGGAGCGAAAAAAGATGCTAGATCGTGCAGAAACAATTGAAAATCCACTGAATAATGATGATGATGGTGAAGAAACTATTGAAAAACAAAATACATCTGCACAAATGAAACGTTCACTCAAATCAAAACTAAATAATTTAATTTGCATCCGCGTATTCACAGATTACTTCAGTGATTATTCTAACTATTTGGACGTGATTGGATTGTCTACGTTATTAATCTTATTCATTCTTCGCGCAGCCAGTCAACCAACACAATGGGTCTTTGCTACAATTACATTCATCGTGAATTCTCTCAGACTATTCAAGTTAATAGCACTGATGCCACACCTGGGACCATATGCAAACATTATCTACAAGATCCTAATCCGTGATGTGCCGCTATTCTCAGGTCTCTTCTCCATTGTGTTACTAATTTTCACTGGCGCTTACTACATATCCTTGCGCACTCCTTACACGGCTGAAGGTTTCTCAAATGTGTCTCTGATGCAAGACACACAACGAGAATTAGGTGTTGACAACAGTGTACAATGAGTGTTCCTGACTGGTGTGAGGATACTCCTCGAGGGAAACGTGTATCAAGATCAATATGTATTTCAACAACTGAACTGGTTGGCTGCCGCTATCTACCTCGCTTTCTTGTTCTTAACAGTAGTTGTTTTCCTGAACGTGTTCATTGCTCAGCTGTCAGATACCTATGGTAGTGTTAAGAACAAAGCAGAACGCACATATGCTTGGCAAAGGTTAAACTTTATTGTACAAATCCAAAGGACCTCTCTACTCTCACTGTGCATCGATTACAGGAAAAAGTATTTCATCGATAAAATACGAATTGAGAAAGATGAAATGTTTCAATATTATGGTGTACATAGCATACATTCGTTAAATGTAAAAAGTTTCACAGAAGAAGTTGAAATTAAAGGGATGCTTTCTACTATCCAAAACCAGCAAAAAGTAGCTCGCAAAACTTACGAAATATCAAAATCTTCTGCAAATATACTCACACCCAAATCTCAAGAAGGAACAAGTCAGGAGATGGAGGAGTTGAAAAAGAGAATCGATGATCTAGCAATAGAAATGAGGAACAAAGAGACACGATTTGAAGAGCAGTTTACAAAATCGATGGATGGGCTAATTAAATTGATACAGGAGAAGATTAAACAAACTGACTAAGCATTTCAGCTTCCTTTGCATGAAAGTTACACTCTGATGTTATTATTTCTGTTTTATCCTTTGCATGAAAGATCAGAACTGAGTGTAAATAGGGTAGGTACTTTTTCATAAACAGTTGCAGGTGTTTTTTAATCTTGTATTTTGTATCCCTTCAGTTCATACTATTTGATGAAGTCTTGTGAATACTAATTTTATATTCGTACTCAAATGAATAGCATGCAGGGAAACTTTGTAAAGCATTGTGAGATAATATATCACACATATTCTAAGTTATAAAATAGCTTGTGTACTTATGAAATGACTCATGGACGCCAAAGAAGGTTGTTGAGTTAAAACTACAATAATCGTTTTTTAAGGCATGATTTCTTGGATTTATCACGCTGCCAAATTCTAGAAACACCACCCACACATTAATTAAAAATTGGTGCTATTATTACAAATATAATACTATTGTTTTAATACTAAAAGTAAACAAATAACTTTTAATATTGATTCAAAAACATTAGCATTCGTATTCTTACTAGTCTTCTTGTTAGACATTTCAAATTCACTAATAGTATTAGGATTTTTATCGTCTTTGTAGTGTGGTATACGTATCATATATATTATAATATCCTGTAGTTCATTTTAGTAAGGATAACCCGGTGTGAGAAAAAACGTTTTCGACTGAATCTTATACACTGCCTGACCAAAAGTATTGGAACACCATATTGCTTTGCATCATAAATAAGACTAAAATGGGTCTATCCATGGAGGCCACCAATTCATTAAAATCACGACAACTACTGAAAATCTGATATCAAATTCGAAATCTACACACTCGAGTTACTCAGTTCTTTTATATTCATCAATTATGCCTAAAGGGTAATTAATATCGATTGTGCTACCTTGATCCACTTGTTCCCATAATATATAATGGTCTCCATACAAGTGACAAGTGGATACTATAGGAAGCTTCTAGATTGATTTATTCGAGTGTGTATATATTTCGTAATTGATGTTATATTTCATTAACCCAGGTGGGTTTAATTGATTGGAGTCCATTTTATTATTACTTATGATGCAAAGCAGTATGGTGCTCCAATAAGCAGTATGGTGTTCCAATGACCAGGCAGTGTATATTAAAATGCTAGGATTTTTTTTTTTTTTTGTTTGTCCGAACTGATTGAAGAATTGGCAAGTCGTAGAGCTATGAAAATTGGCATGGAGGTGTCAAATGATATGACAACGATTAAGTTCTAAGATCTAAGCAAAATTTTCACACCTGTGCAAAAATAATGGAAAGCAAATAATAAATAATAAATAAGCAAATAAGAAAGCAATTAATGGAAAGCAACCCTATTGTATGCTGTTATTGTTATTAATACTTCAAAGCAATAAATTATATAGATGTCTCAACTCTCAATTATATTATAATGTATAGCAATAAAAAAGATTTTGTGTATATTTTCACACCATTTGACGAATTTTGAAAAATATGCTAGAGACTAGCTTCAACGGTTGACATGGGGTTTTTAGGGGTATAGAGTTCGAATATCATATTTTTGAATCTATATAATACATTATTTGTTCATTTTTGTTTACATCAGATACATAAAGTAAACAAATTACAAAAATAGGCTAAAGACTGGCTTCCAACGGTTAACATGGGGTTTTAGGGGTGTAGATTTAGAATAATATATTTCGGATCAATATGAGAAATTAATTGTTAACTTTTGTTCACAATATTTATCTAAAGTAAACAAATTCCCAAAATAGGCTAGATTGAGTAACTCCAGGCTTCCGCAGGGCGACTGTACGGACTCGCAGTGTCCGCAAGCTGCACAGTGCATGCAAGCAAGCGAAGCGGGCTTGTTTATATTAAGCAGGTTATTAATTAATAATAATCATGCGATCCTGACAGTCTTTATCAAATGATATAAATTGAGGAAGATTTGAGGTAAGAGATTTTTAATTTCTTATGCAGTCGATCTCCCTCTTTTTCCTACTGATCTTTCTTCCTCTGATCTCCATATACATCCACCCAGGAAACTTGATGATCTTTCAATCAAGTACAACACTACTCTTCCTACCCTCTATCCTTCTCGAACCAAAAATATCCTAACCCGTCATCGTGTCCCCTGGTTCACCAAGGTCTTCAAAAAAATCCAGGTTAGGGGAAACGATGAGCAAAAGTGGCACAGGTCCAATGAAATTAACGATTTGATTGAATTTATGTACAAGAAGAATATTTTGACAAACTTAATGGGCTCGTAGCGTCGCAAATTCTACTCTGACTGGAATAGCCAGGCTGGTCAGGACTTGCGATCTCTCTTTGCCAGGCGAATACCCAGCTTGGCTGCAACAACAGCAACCTTGCATTCCTTTCTAAAACACATGAAAAATCCGCTTCTTTCCAGGTTGTTAGTCATCTTAATTCTTATCATCTCTTCCCCAGGACGCAGTCTGCTTATCGTAAATATCATAGCACTTAGACTGCGTTCTTGAAGGCAACCAATGGCATCCTCCTCAGCATGAACCAAAAGCATGTCACACTTCTCGTCCTCTTAGATCTCAGCTCTGCATTGGATACCGTAGACCACACATCTTAGTTACACGACTTCGTACACATTTTGGGATATGTTACACTTCTTTCATTTAGTTTAAATCATATCTTTCCAGCAGAACTCAATCCGTTTCCATCCGGGGTTCAAATTCATTCGACACTCCCGTTAAATACCGCGTCACCTAGGTTGTCCTGCCTCGGTCCTCTTCGCTTCACTCTTTATGCCATCCCGTTCTGTGATATCATTAAGTCTCACCTCCTCGGCATGCACTGCTATGCCGATGATACTCAAATTTATCTTTCTTTTAAACTTGATTCTATTACATCTGATCTGCTCTCAATGTCATCCAATCCTGAGTTTCTAATCTTCGTTCTTATCAAATTCCATCGTCCTCGAACATATCCATCCATTAAATCCTCTCTTGGAGATCGCTCTTTTTCTTTTGCTGCTCATGTTGAATGGAATAACCTCCCTGCCAACATCCGGAATGTTCGATCCATTACTCTCTTTAAAAATCGCTGAAAATTCATCTTTTTCGAATAGCCCATGAAACACACTTAATAGTCCTTGAAACTCACTCATGACATTGAAGAGGAAGAATACTCAGAATGGGTATTGTGTGTATGTGTCGCCAGACTCGCCACCAGTATAGCCCACCATGTCACACCATTAGGCATAACCGGCCACAGTCCTATAATTCCGTGTAGGGTGCGAGCGGGAGCGCAAGTTTAGTGCTCCCACTCGCACTCTCGGGCTAGATTTCAAACCGCGCTTCGCTCCAAACTCGTGCACTTGATCACAACACAACAAGTATTTTGAACTGTACATTTACATCTCCAGTTACTCGCACTTCAGTGCTTAACAATCCGCAAGGGTATTGGATTCTGTTGGCTAGTGGTCCATATAGCTCTGGAACTATACAATACCATAGTAATCGCTGTATTTCATCTTCAAGAGTGCAGATTTCTATCGATTCAAATACTCCTTTTTTATGAGTAATTAAGTTGTGTGGAACAAATGGTCCTAGAACAATAGAAATACAAATAAATATAGGAATAATTATGATAGGATATTACAACTCACCTTTTCTATATTCTCATAGTGTCGCCCAATTAGTTAGTCAATTATTCATCTAATTCTGGTAAATAATTCGGCCGAGTAAAGGATTGGATTCTCAAGTTTTTCCGTATTTTTCGATCTCAAAGTCCTTCATTCGAGATAGACATATTATGCACAAAGATGTGTATAGTGCATCCAATTCTACTCTAGTAGTGTACAACCCCCATTGTGAACACTATCATATGTTTAGTTTCTTTCGTTGGCATTTTATGTAGTTTTCAATCGATATTATAAATAAATGAGTCTTAATATATGCAGAATATATGTATTAATAACTTTTTATAAATTTAGGATTAAAATATTTCTCGATAATTTTTTGTTAAATATTTCTCAAATGATTGGGCGTTGAAACAGTTGCAAACGCCATGTACATTGCCCAACTAAAATCTACTCCAAGAAAAGTTAGATTAGTTCCTTTATCGAAAACCTTGTCATACTTCCATCTATTTGGGAAATGAGTGATTTCGACATTCGTGTGATCACTATTTATGATTAACGCTTCCCCTTATATTTCAAAACTCTCAATTCTGTGAAACAAAAGATAGTAAGTAGTTATTTAATTACAACTAATCACAGAAATAGACATCCATACATCAGAAAAAACCTTAGTAAGGCACTATTTAGTAAACTACAAGTAGATGTGTACAAAACAAAAACCCTATACTACAAATAGGATAACTCTTCTAATATGTCAGCACTGAAAACTAGTCATCAGCGTCATCATCTCCTCCATCTGCGGAATCCTCTTCATACTGCTGGTATTCATTAATGAGGTCCGAGAGGTTGGATTGGGCTTCAGTAAATTCCATCTCATCCATTCCTTCGCCGATATAGGCATGAATGAAAGCCTTTTTTCTGAACATTTTTGAATATTGTCCCAGTACACGTTCGAATAGGGATTTGATCGCCGTTGTATTTGCAATGAATGTGCTGGACATTTTCATATTCTTGGGCGGAACATTACAAACAGCCGTTTTCACATTGCTAGGGATCCATTCAACAAAGTAAGCACTGTTCTTATTCTGCATTGAGACCATCTGGTCGTCTATGTCCTTCATGGCGATCTTTCCACGGAAAATTGCAGCAACTGTTAGGTATTTTCCATTGCGAGGATCACAAGCAGCCATGCAATGTTTGGAGTCAAACATCTGCTGTGTAAGTTCGTTTACTGTCAGAGCCTGATAGCTCTTAGTCTCCATAGAGACGAGAGGTGCATAACCAGGCATGAAAAAGTGTAGACGAGGAAAGGGTACCATATTGACAGCTAATTTTCGGAGATCAGCGTTCAACTGTCCCGGAAATCGAAGTGAAGAAGTAATTCCAGACATGGTACAGCAGACAAGATGATTCATCTCACTATAGCTTATCGTGCCAAGCTTTAAGACTCGATGACAAATGTTAAACAGCGCCTCGTTATCAATGCAGAATGTTTGATCCGTATTAGAAATCAACAGATTCGAAGTGAGCACAGCATTATATGGTTCCACGACTGTATCAGACACTTTGGGAGAAGGAATAGTACTAAAAGACATCAGCATACGGTCTGGATACTCGCCTTTCAACTTGTCAAGGAGGAGAGAACCGAGACCTGATCCCGTACCACCTCCAAGTGAGTGAGTCATTTGGAATCCCTGCATACAATCACAGCCTTCGGCCTCTTTACGTACTACATCCATTATACGCTCTACTAGATCAGCTCCTTCTGTGTAGTATCCCTTCGCCCAGTTGTTCCCTGCACCACTTTGTGAATGAATCATGTTGTCCGGCTTGAAAAGGTTGGCAAATTTTCCACCTCTGATGGTATCTATTGTTCCAGGTTCCAAATCAACCAAGAGCGCTCTTGGGACATATTTACCGCCGTGGGCCTCGTTGTAATACACATTGAGTCTCTCCTGCCTCATTTGCGAAATAGCAGGATCTTCCTCTGGGATGAACACACCATTTAGGTCGATATTGTGGTCTTGAGCTATCTCTTCCCAGAACTACCGAAACAGATATATTAATAAATATGGAATCCTCCTTTTTATATTTTGATTTAACTTCAATTATAAATAAGGAACGCGGAGGGAAAACTCGCTCTTAAATTTCCGGGCTTAATGCTTTGATTACTGTATAGATTTTATGATTGTAATTACTTTGGCATATATTACCTGTTAACATACCTTCGTTCCTATTTGATTGCCACATTGTCCAACTTGAACGTGAATGATTTCTCTCATCTTTAGATTGATATTCTTTATTATCAAATATTTTTTTTATTTTAGCTGCCTAATTTTCTTATATATACAAGAATCGAACGAGATTAGTGCACACGTTCTTTTACTAAGCACTGAATACATAGTACACGTAGTATGGTGTAAGCTAAATAAAACTATCCTATCTTTTTACATGTACAAGTACATAAGATATAATAATATGAGCAGAATTGATGCGTTTAGTATTGATTTTCTTTTGTTTTGGTCGTTGGTGCATTTGTAATCAGTGATTACAAAGATTCTGTTCTATTTTTTTGATGTAACACTGAGATAATATTATTCTTCAAAAATTAAATAAAAAACCCAGCACTTTGATGGTAAGCTTAGGCAAAATCAATACAGACTTTCTTTCACAATATGTATTGTATACAAAGTTATGAAACATAAAAGTGTAGATTACTATCCCAACTCCTCATTACGGTCGATAGATCGGGGGTGGCGAGAGGAATTTCCCGACAGGGGGGCTAAATTAAAATGTCATTTCTAAATGTCTTCAAATTCTTTCCCCGACATATTATTAAATTTTTTCCTGGCGGGGAGCTTTGCCCCCCTGACTCCTTGGCGCCACCCTTGCGATATATGTATAAAGCAGACAATAGATTAAGTAAGAGGGATGGAACGGTGAGATTTTGCACATCCGCGGATATCAGATTTATAAGCTCCGTACCATCTAAGTAACTAAGTAACTCTGTCAGAACAATATATTTATTATGCTATTCTATAAATTTAAGAAAATATACAAATAAGGTGTTCCTGAGGGAAATATTTACATTACATTGTTGATTGCCATTTGCCAAAATGCGATAATTTATTAATTTATAAGAGTAATTTCTCGTTCGAATTATCTAAAAGAAAATGTGAAAACCTGTATTTAATTGCCTAAATTTCTAAAACATTTGTCTCAAGAATGTCAGCAATGGAGAGAATCGCACACTTCACCCCAATTTGCAATCAGGTTAATCACACATGCATTTGTTTCATTATGGAAATATGAATAACTTGCAGTGTCTCCCAGTTACTCGGCTAAAGTGTGCGAAACTCGCTTGTATGAAACATAATGCAGAGAAAAGGTTGAAAATTTGTTTAGATATTATGTTTTCTTGGGGTGCGAACAATTTGTTAAACATTCCTTTTGATGTCTGAAATTTTGCAACATACTGCTTTATGATAGATTTGACACACAAACTCAGTTTTGATATTTAAGATGATTTCCTAGAAGTATAAAGGCAAATGTATGAAATCGTATGTTATATCTTTAACTTAAGTTAGTTAATCTATCCTTAGCTTGGTTAATTTGTTTACATGGGACTGTCAAGCCAAAATTGTTCCCCCTATCTAAATTTGGCCCCCCCGGACCAACTTTTTCGTGACAGGACTTAGATTTATCAGTACCGTAGAATACAGGGTACAGGGACAATGACTGTACCACTTGATGGGCATACCGCACTACTGTCTATCTACGTATAAAATATCTTCAATTAAACAATTAATAATATCCAGTACTACAAGACATTACTTTAAACGACAATATTTTACAATTATTCAAATTATTCCACACAGTTTTACTTGAGTTGATTAATTAGAATATTCTCGAACAAGCAATAACATTACTTCACTACAGTATTTGTTGAAATAATATCACGTAGCCTGATTCACTCTTAATTTATGCAATTAATGCTATGATACTACTTACGTTGAGTTAATATCTTTAGCATTCATCAGATTATTCAACTAAATTATGTCTAAGTATAATTTATTTTAAAATATAGCATTTAGTGTTACAACTGCAGGTAGTCTACGCATATATTACACATTATTTGCTTCGTATGGTTTGCCATCACTTATTTTGCAAATGGACATTGGATTGGAGGAATAACAATCAAGAATTGAAACCTCATGGTACGAATCAATAATTACAAAAAACATAATGAAGAAATTATTGTACCGAAATGAGTAATCAAAAACAAAATCAAAACTGTGTGTTTTAGATGATAAATATCGTTGGTTATTATGGATAGCCAAAACAGTAATAGTAGAAGTATTTTGATGAGCTAGACTTAGAACAAATTTAAAATCAACCACAGTAAATTGTTTTAATAATATGTACAAACTTGGACAAAATACGTGTGTCCAGATAGCCAATATATACAGGTAAACCTCTAAAAGCGGCACCTTTGAAATACGATAACCTCCGAGATACGTCACAAAACCATTCTCCCGATTGACTTTCTATATACATAAATAATACATCTTGAACCTCCGAAATACGGCAGTTAAGTAAACTTCGGATTGACTTTTTAAATGCAAAATTACCTCCGAGATGCGACACTGTCTGGCAAACGCACACTTATGTCCAACAATATTTGTGTATATTATTTAATGCATTCATCAATTTAATTATAGTCGGGGAATATTAACAAATATCTGGCAAATCTGGGATCAAATTTCTTCACCAATGCGTTTATAAAGGTGCCTATTAACATGCTTCAAAAAGTATTCAACTCCTGTGGGGAACCCGTGACAGTTGCTGAAAGTTGGGATACCTAGAACCTTATCTGAGAAAATTTGAAATGTTTAGTTCTGCCTTAAGTAGCTTGTGCGAGGTCAAACAAAGGGGGTTTCATGATTCTGAATGGATTGCAAGCATTTGGTTTGGACCAAAACCACTCCTTGGCAGTTTTCATGATTCACTACTCCAAGACCTTTTTTAATTTGTCTCACTCAGTCAAAATCATACTTTTAGATAATGTACATCTTCTCGAAGTAACCACCTGTCTCGAAAAGAACTTTGCAGCGCAAATGATATAGGGTTTCCTCTGCTACCTAGTCGTTGATCCCTTCCAGAAAGCCAGCGACTTCAGTGCCCTAATCATCCTTGCGGCCCTGAAGTCGTTGGCTTTCTGGAAGGGATCAACGACTAGGTAGCAGAGGAAACCCTGTATCATTTGCGCTGCAAAGTTCTTTTCGAGACAGGTGGTTACTTCGAGAAGATGTACATTATCTAAAAGTATGATTTTGACTCAGTGAGACAAATTAAAAAAGGTCTTGGAGTAGTGAATCATGAAAACTCCTTTGTTTGACCTCACACAAGCTACTTAAGGCATTTATATAACTAAACATTTTCAAATTTTCCCAGATAAGGTTCTAGGTATCTCAACTTTCAGCAGCTGTCACGGGTTCCCCACAGGAGTTGAATTTTAACTTTTTGAAGCATGTTAGTAGACACTTTTATAAACGCATTGGTGAAGAAATTTCTTGGTAAGAAATTTTCCCAGATTTTAGTGATATTCCCTGACTATTAACAATATTTAATATATACAGTACCCGGACAAAAGTATTCGACCACCGCATAAACCTCCATACAAATAGTATTAAAGTGGATCTGTACATAAAGGAATGTGTACACAAGCTGTTAGAAATACTCTATTTTTGATTTCTAATTCCTAATCTACACATTCTAATTACTCACAATTGAGATCTTCAACTGAATTACTAACTCCCAAAATTAGAAATATCTACATTTGATACTTGATGCTACTTGTCCCGAGTCACAGCCATTATATATGATGGCGATTATTGACACAAAGTGGCAGAGGTTGATAATTTTCTACATGAGAGAATTAGTATTTGTATTGAAAGTTTCAAAAATTAGTAATTCGGATGTGTAGTTTACGAATCTGAAATCAAAAATAGAATATCTCTTCTGTTTGATTACATATTCCATTTTGAATAGATCCACTTTAATACTATTTGTATGGAGGTTTTCGTGGTGGTCGAATACTTTTGTCCGGGTAGTGTACATTCAAATTCTTTTCTAGAGAAGTCCATTCGGACGAAGATAGGGAGTCTACAACTTCCTTCATTTTATCCATATATATTTTAGGTTCAAACAAACAGTAGGCACATGGTACCTCTAATCCATACCCTGCTCCCCGATTGATTTTTTCTCCCCTCACTTCAGCAAAACCTATTTTAACTTCTCTTTTGACCACTTCTAAACTTTAATGCCAAATTAAAGTCATTTACTTAGGTCATTTCATAAGTACTGAGCCGTGATCTGTATTCAGAAGTTAGTGAAAATATACTATTTTCGATTTGTCCATTGTATAGCTGAGGGGATCAGCTTACGATTTGCATATAGGATTGTTGTGATAGAACAATTATGGTGATTGGTACGTTCGATTTATATACATGGTTTAGGTGACTGTTGAAAAATTGATATCTCCCCATTGAAAATGGCTTAAAAATGAATTTGGTGATATTTTTTGAATTCGTGGAATAAGATCATTAAAAGGTCAAATAATTAAGAACATATGTGTGATGAAGTAAACGGGAAGTGTTCAGTACAATAACCTGTGATAAAAAGTAATTATGCAACTTTAAAAATGGGACAAAAGTGGTAGTATACCATTTCATAAACAATTTATTCCCCAGCCTAAAACCATAATGCTACAAATAAATCAATATTTATGGGTTTTTTTATATGTAGAATTTAATGGAAGGATCAGTTTTAATCCAAATTTGCTCAGAAATGAAATACAGCCTTAGGGAACTCAAAATTCACGTTTGAAGGCAGTATCCTAAACTGATGTACTTAAATTGGATGTAGGAACCACAATAATTGTCCTATCACAGTAATTATGTATGCAAATCGAAAGCTGATCCCCTGAGCTATACAATGGACAAATCGAAAAAGGATAATTCCACTAACTTCTGAATACAGATCACGGCTCAGTACTTATGAAATGACCTAAGTACTATATAGTTTAATGTCATGTGGGTAACCTCCGAAGATCCGGCACAAGTGCTGCCCCCAAAGGTGTAGCATTTCGGAGGTTTACCTGTAGAACCAAGTGATCCGCATTTGAAGGTCGAAACCCGTTGTCCCATATTAAGGGTAATAAAGCCCATATTCGCGCTGAAATCAGTATTTGCTCGCAATTCTATCTGATAGTTATAAGCTGATAAACTTCAGCTCAACCCATAGTTAGGTTTTTATGGCTAGGCATAGCCTACTCTAATAATGCTTCACAGTAGACTGAAAATTATGGACTAAGGATGAAGTAGTAGCCGAATGGATTAAAACACGATTAGCCTAAAATCGTTAACCATGCAGAATAGGCATTAAAAATGTATTACCAGCATATATAAACATGGTATCAAAGTACATATATCCGTTGGAAAAATTTCGATTAGTCATCATATCATTGCGTAACAGGTCATTCTAAGGACAATTTTAGCGATTTTACAAGTTGTTTTAACCCTATTTCTAAATGGTATTAAGGTGTGATTTTTGTGTAGAACTAAGATTGGTACGAGTTGATTTGAAAAATTTAGAATTTTTCAATGGAATGTTGTTACATTCCTGCGTTGCTATGGTAAAGCATTTTGGTCAGTTTGGGCCATTTCGTGCAAACTGTAGTAATTAGATCTTCAAATTTGATCGTGTTTGATAGGCAATGGACTACTTCCTATTAGATAATAATACAACTTAAACTTCTAAATTCAACGAGTTTTGAGTTATGGGTTGATTTTAAGAACGTGATCAAAACACTAAATTGTCGCATAACTCTATAGTCTGTGAATTTAGAAGTTTAAATTGTATTATTACCTAATAGGAAGTAGCCAATTGCCTATCAAATACGATCAAATTTGAATACCTAGTTCTTACGGTTTGCAGGATATGGCTCAAACTGATCAAAATGCTTTACCATAACAACCTAGGAATGTAACAATATTCCATTGAAAAATTTTAAATTATTCAAATCAACTCGTACTAATCTTAGTTATACACAAAAATTCTACCTTAATAACATTTAGAAGTAGGCTTAAAACAGCTTAGAAAATTGCCAAAATCGTGCTTAAAATGACCTGTTCCGCAATGATATGATGACTAATCGAAATTTTGAGAACGGATATATGTACTTTGATGCCATGTTTATATATGCTGGTAATACAGGGTGTTTCATTGATTACACACAAAAGTAAATTGCTTTCATTTCATTTGTGATTTAGATAATTTAGTTATTTTGGTTGCTTTTGAAAGGAAATCCTTTGACATTTATGAAAAACAATGAAGCAAACCGTTGGAATAAAAGTAAATTATTTCAAAACATCATTAATATGGGATAACTCATTTCCGATTTAGTCATTTTGGGCGAGTAAACCTTAGAAGTGTGGGGTAATCTTGAATAGGACTGATTTTTATGGTAGAATTCCACCATCTTGATCTTCTTTTGTTTGTCATCTAGCTTGTCCATTTTGTTGTCACACAAATGCCAGAGGGTGTTAAACAACATCGTAAAAGGGGAAGATGATTAGTAAAATATTTACCTAGTAATTTCAAATTATTTTCGTGATACAATCGCTGAAACACCCTGTACATTCTTAATGCCTATCCTACATGGTTAACGATTTTAGGCTAATCGTATATTAATCCATTCGGCTATTACCGCATCCTTGGTTATTTTACTGTGAGGCATTATTAAAGTAGGCTATGGGCTAGGCTATTATTTGTAAGCAGGAACCATTCATTTGCTTCTAAATAGTATCAGAATTCAGGAAATATCACATCACAGATAAGAATTTTGATAATTTCTTTGTGAACACAGCCAGAATTTCCGATGTGAATAGCTCCTAATATAGCTACAAGTTTTGGAAAATAATACCAAATCTGGGGCCGACTAACTCCAGAATCTTAAACCGGTAGGGTATGGTACCTGGTGTCTAGAGTGACCCGCATTGGCCAAGTCAAACTTAGAACCTGTGCAATACTGGAGTTTCATATTAAGAGGATAATTTGAACAAATAAGTCGCATTCCACAGAATTTTAAGTACAATATTTCATATCATACCTTATCATTTTTCACAGAAAGACCATAGCAATAATCAAACAATGCATAACCATTTTTACTCAAACGATTCCATAGAATAGCAGCCTTAGTAGGATATCTGGTTCGAAGTAGTAGTAGTATATAAGCTGGGAAATGTCAAGTTATTTGATGAAGAATCAATCTCTCTTGCCTAAAGTATGAATTCATTTATAATTTTCTGTGAAATCTTAGCTTGCAAGTTCAAAAGTAAATATGAATTAGTTCATACATTCTTCATATTTCATCATTATTATGAGTACGTAATATATAAATGATTCACTGCAAAAATGTAATATTCCACCGAACTACTAATTTGATTTCACAAAATTACTTCCCTCATCTACAATTAAATTAATCTTCTTCTGCACATCACTTCTGAATGAATACTCCTTAATAACGCTAGCTATCGCCTCATATCCGTCCTTAGCAGAGGCCCCGAACTTTCCGAAATCTAAGGACAATTTTGAGTGGCATTCGCGATTTTTCTAATTGCAAATCCCTATATTAGCAAGTTTAAGTTTTTTTAAGTCCATGCATGTGCATATGATGTTTTGTTTAATTCTCTATTTGAAATTTTAATATTAGCAAAAGCTTTGGTCAAATGCTATCTGCTATTTAATTTGATAGAAGTTTCTGCTAAACTGGCCTAATATGCAAAGATCAGAGTTAGACATTCCAAAATTGAGAATTAGGTAATATTCTAGATTTTACGCTCCTAAACACTTTCGGGCTTAAAATTCTTCGCCTGAAAGAAGCGTCTCGCGGTTCTAGACAATCCTTTGCTCTGAATTCCATTTCCCGTCCAGAAACATGCTCATGTTCCCTACAGATGAGGAGCTAGCCATACACACGAATCTGTGTACGAGTAATCCTGTCTGTGCTGTGATAGCAGTGGAGTTGGTAGCTGTTACAAGGACTGGGGCTTGATGATAAGGAGAATTCATCATACATTATATAGTAGGATCCTAATATTTCTTAATCAGAGTATTTAATTTATTTTTTATTAAGTTATCATAAAAATTCAGCAATTTTGGACATTTACATTATCTCAATTCAAACTAGGATACATGCCAACCGTCTCGTTTTTAGCGGAATGTCCCGCTGAAATATCCCATTTTCTCCCGTTTTTAAAAATTCCATGTATGATAATATTATATTGCGTCTTACCATGCCTCGCAAAATTCAACGGTGCGTCCCGGGACACGACGTTGAATACCATAATTTTAGCTAAATTTTAGCTAGCGTTGAATACCACAATCTTAACAAAAAAAAACATGAATATTTGTAGTTGAAATTGACTCGAACCTCTCTTATCCGGGCAGTGCCGGACCGGAGGGTGCCCGGATAACAGAGGTTGCCCGGATAACAGAATTTGCCCGGGTAATTCGAAAACATGTCTATGCACATGAGGTTTTTCTATAATATTTACGTACCAAGACAATATACGAGTACGCAAAACCCACAGTTTTACTAATTACATATTAATGTCAAAAAATAATATTACATGATATGATTGCTGGAATTGTGGTTAATAATTGACTTGAAAATAGGACAATGCATATTGACTAAATGTCGAAAGGGCTGCCCGGTTGAGAGAGGTGCCCGGATATCGGAGGTCCGGATAAGAGAGGTTCGAGTGTATATATATCTGTAACGAATTGATTGAAGAAACTGTCAGGCCCAGAAAGCTGATTTTTGGCATGTGGGAGTCTTTTGGCTATGGCTCCAGTAAGTTCTGAGCTCAGACGAAAATGTCGACTCATCATAGAATTATGACGTCATTGTCACATTTTTAAAAGTTAAGCAACACAGTTATTCGGGCATAACTCAGCCATTATAGGAGATAGAAAGCTGAAATTTTAATAGAATCTGTATCCTAACACGTCTCACATATGATGCAACTATCATCAAAAAATGATGACTTATCACTTTGCTATGACGTCACCATTACTCATCAAAATTTTAAAAATTGACAAATTTGGTGTTTTTTCGAGTGATATCGATTTTAAAACTAAGATGGACCTATTTAGAGATGATATATCCCGTTTAATTAACCACTGTCACCTCCAGGCGACCGAAGGGAGCCTCCGGCGGACACAAAGTGTCCGCCAGCCGCGCAGCGCAAGCAAGCGAAGCGCGCTTGTTGCTTATAAAATTGAAATGAGATATTTTATTCAAACCATAAGTAATCAATTGAATCTATCAGAAGCAAAATCCATTTAATGCCTATTCCTTGGTTCTAAACCATTATACCCCCGCTTTTATCATGACTCTTTGGCAGATATGAACTAGTATTATTTTATAAATATACAGCTTTGTATGTATATTATCTTCTTGCAAGTTTACTAGCTACTCTAAAGTAAATTTGTCCCTAAATATTTTAGATGAGACTAGCTCAATTTTTTTGATTAGTTGAGTAATAGTCTAGTATTTTGATATTCTCAGTAATGACTGTTGCAATTTCTGCAGAATAACTCGATGTATCAATTCCATTTCAAATATTATCTTATCCTGAGCTGATATGGAACATAGTATATAAAGAAAGGTATAATGTTAGTAAACTATTATCATCATTAAATTATTCACTATAACTTCATGGATAAAGAATATCAAAAATATCTGTTCAGACATCTTCTTCCATTACTAGTGTTTCCATCTCTTCTTTGTGTCATACCAATATTTGCTTATTTCATCTATCAGAAAATTCAGGTTAGAAATGCGATTAGAAACGTTCCTTTCTCAACAATATTCAGCACTGATTTGAATAAGGTGAAAAAGAATCTCGAGTTTAAATCCATGATATTCAACTGCATTCTTCTTCTCTTAATGTTGGAAACATTGACACACCTTTCTATAGGGATTAGTTTGATTATGGAATATGATCTGAACTTGATTCCCTTCCGCTATGCATTAACTAGTAACTGTGTCAATCGATCCTCTTCATTTCAAGTAGTACGCTCCGATCCAATCTTACTACTGCTAGGGAATGTACATGTAATATTCTCCAGTCTAGTACCTTCAGTTGCTTCACTATTATTCATAGTGATAAGAAGAGCTCTTATCAATTTATCATATAAAAATAATGTAAGGAGATATTGCATATACATCTCCTCTAGACTCATTTTCATGTTAATGATGAGTCTGTCCCTCCACACACGTTATATAATGTTCCTTCTTTTGTTTCCTTTCGTTTTAATTGACTTTTGTAAATGCATTTCTTCATCCCGCAATTTATATACACTCCTAAAAGGAAGGAGAGATGAAGCGTTCTATCACTCTACTCGAAAGGATTATAGAGAGAAAAAGATAATTACCAAACAATTCCTGTATACGCAAATTTTCTCTTATTTTGCTTTATCTTTTTATCTTCTAACGCAATTTATAGTATTTTTCATTACTTTAATACAATTTTTGTATAACCCCGATTCTTGCATTTTGTCTCATTTCAATACCTACCCAGATTTTATCTGCCATATTCATGCATTGCAAGTGATGCCTTTAATATCGGTCTCAACTTGATACTGTTTTGTATTTTCTTCTTACTGTTATACATGTTCATCGCTTATCTTCTGATATGTATCAGCATTTTGATAAAGCTACTCATCAAACGAAAGAAGTTCAATCATGTTAATGATTGGATAACTCGCCCACTAATGGCGAGGTATCGATCAAACCTTGAAAGGAGAAGAATCCAAGAGAGACCACCTTTCATTCAAGCCTTTCGTTCTTACGATATTTATTGAATTATCTACTTTTAAATTTTACCTAAAATACAAGTATGTGCACATCAGTTAATTAATATTATATTCTGTCCATGTTTCTAAATGTTAAAGTTAGCAAGCGCGCTTCGCTTGCTTACTTGCGCTGTGCGACTTGCGGACACTACGTGTCCGCATCGTCGGCCTACTGGGGCCTGGGGATACAAGGAAACAGTTGATTGAATTCAAATTCACTACTAAAAATGCCATTTATCTAATGTAAATATGGATTCAGAATCAGAGAAAATTAAGTCCATGATGGAAAGAATTCGAAATCTATATCCCTAAAACGTCATGTCAAACGTTGAGAACTAGTTTCTAACCTATTTTGAGAATCTTTTTACATTATGTATATCAGGGCTGGGGTTGGTTAACCGATATTCGGGGTCGGTTATTTTTGGTTTCCTCCAGTGTGGTTAACCGGTAAACCGATGTCAATATTAATTAGTATACATATGGATTTGTCGATTAATATTTAACCTGATATTTAAAATTTAAAATCTTCAGTGGTCTCAAGTATACTATTTGGTTAGAAAAATAGAAATAACGTTGCACTATCAAAAAAGAAGTAATATTCATGAATTTCCATCGAAAAACAATGAAATTAGTTGAAATATTTAGAAAATAAAGCAGATCGGCTAACCGATCCAAAATTTTCTTAACCGTTAACGGTGATTGACTGCAGTTAGCCGGTTAACCGGTTAACCAAAATCCAGCCTTGTGTATATATTGTGAGCAAAACTAAACAAATAATTTATCTCATTTTTGGAATTTTTTATTTATGTATTTATTGTAAACAGAAGTAAACAAATAATTTATCATATAGATTAGAAAATACGATAATCAAAATCTACGCCCCTAAAAACCCTATGTCAACTGTTAGAAGTTATTAATTTATTTTCCAAAATTCGCCAAAAGCCGTGAAAATATATTTATAAAGGTGTGAAAATATATGCATAACCTTTTTATTGCTATATATGTTATTGGTTTGAAATATTAATAACAATGACAACATGTGTAGCCTGCTCAAGGAACGCAAATAACTCTTTTTGAATCCTGATGATGAATACAGCTTTTGTAATGTGCTGGAGTGTGGAAGAGATAAATAAGTATACTCAAAAGATACTGGTATGGTATGATGCGGTGAATTAAATGTGTTTAATAAAATAAACATGTTTTACTTCACCTTATTTCTTTGAACAAGCTATTTAGAAGCTAACATATTAGAATCTATAAAACTGGAGTATATAATTCGATTCAAAAGTTGTGTGTATATGGAATGGATATTTGAAATATAATTTAGAATTGATTCATTAATTAAAGTTTTATGAGAAAATAGAATATTTTTATTCGATTATTCTCGCTAAAGTTGATTGCTTTTAGCCCACATCGTAATGTATCGCTAACACCATAGAATAATAGTGATGGTGGGTGTGATAGCGTATGTTGGGAAATTTCAATCTTATGGATGGCTAATCGAGTTGAGAATGATAGAGATGAGTAATTTTTATATGGAGGTAGATTTACTGATTAAATGCTAGTTGTTTCCTAATTTGTCTCATTTATCATTATTTATATGGAACAATAGGGGTAACGAATACATTGGTAGTGTATCTTAATTTAATTTCCAAAAGAATTATATTCAGCATAAACTACATTACAGCAAACTACATATCATATTTCCTTACCTTTTAAAACTCCTGTGAACTTAATTCTTATTAATAGAAGTAACAATCTACTAACAGATCTGGCCATTGTACATAATTTCTATGAGTCATATTTCACTAGATTTTATGAGATAAATCAATGTACTCACGCGGTCACGCTCTATGCCTACAGATTATCTACTTACGTACGCTGTAATGATCACAGCGTAAGTTGATAACTATGAATTCAACTGTGTAGCTATAATTAATCTATATGATGCAAATACAGTGTGGAGATTATGTCATTCTGGTATTAGCTTGGAGATTAAATAATCTCCCCGAATTGATAATGTTTATTTTGTTCATTTATTTTAGAGATTATATCATCTCCAATGAATAGTTATGATAGGCCGAATGGGTCAAATGATTTCATATATTACTTGTATATCATTAACATGGATTAGATCGATTTCAGCTTAACTATAAGTAATACATTTTCCAAACTAAAGAAAGTTACTAATATATCGATATATCTTGATTTGTGTGAGATATTCACCAAATTGGTCTGTAAGCTAATATTTTTGGTGCAATTTTGTTTCATATTAATTACCCTATAATTTTCTATTTAATTACCTAGAAGTAGATAACTTATACTACGTATTTCATTTCATCATATTTTACTTTCAAACTGACAAAAACAAGTTTCAAACTGGCAAACACTCCCAGACAGGTGAAATCGTTTTTTACACCAGGTTTACTTGTACTTTTGTTTCATTCTTGCTAATTTATCCAGAACTGTGTATAAAAATGTATACAAGCGCGCACATCGCTTGCTTGCGCAGCGCGGATGGCGGACACTTTGTGTCTGCCAGATGGGTCTTTTGGGATCTAGTCTCACATTGATTAATTATAAGGTAGGCAACAACTCTAAAAACGTCTGTCTTACTGTTATAATCGATATCACTTGAATATCACAAAATATTATAATGTTATTTATCGATTTAGGCGTATGAAAATTGAAATTTTATATTAGGTGTGTATCTCTGGAAGGCTGTATAATACCCTGCATGCCACATACCTTCAAATGTTCAGGCCAAGTTCATGCCAAACAGCATTAAATGTTCATGCAAAATTCTTGCCAAAACTCAAATGTTCATGTCGTTCATGTGTTAAATCAAAGAAGTATTTTGTACCTGACCCACAACCAGTCTAACATTCAAGTCAACGGGGCAGCTATAGCATTGTATTGATCCTATATTATACAGCCAACTCCGCTTAATAAGACCACATCGGTCAGATGACATTTTGTCCCGATTAAACAGAGAACCCTATTAACCGAAAATGTTTTGTATAAGCTTCTATGTGTGAGAGCTATTCCGCTCCTGCAATAAGTGGGCTGATTAAGTAGTTGACCCAATTAACCAGCGACTTTATTAAGGGGAGTCGACTTCTTTCCTTGCTCTAGTAACTATATATTTCACTAAATTAATTAACCGATAAAATTACGACACAAGGATCAAATTGGCTGTCAAGCTGGTTCTGTCACGAAAAAATTGGTCCGGGGGACCAATTTTGGCAGGCCAAACTGGTCCTGGTTAAATTTTGTGTCATTTAAATACGTACACGAAAGTAGTCCTCCCGTCATAGCATGTGATGACATTACAATCACTCTAGGGGGTCTCTATTAATAGGGAGTCTATTCAATACATGCCAACTGCCAGTTTTTGACGGGACGTCCCGATTTTTGCATTATTTGTTGAGCTAATTTTCATGAATGTCCGCTTTTATATGAAGTTTTATTCTATCCACTTTTTTGATTCTACAAGTAGGTATGTAGAAGTTTTACTATTGCGTCACGCCATGTCCCGCAAACTTCAACGCTGCGCCCCGCTTTTATCATGGCTCAAGTTGGCATTATTCATGTAAAAAAATGTCTGTCGGTAGACTGATAGTGCAGGTGACTTGGCACGTGGGATATAAATATTGTAATGCATCGGGACTGTCACTGGAAAATTGGTCCGCGAAAATTTTGGTCCAGGGGACCAATTTTTCATGGAATTTTGGTCCGGGGGGCCAATTTTTTCATGGAAAATTGGTCCTCCCCTGAAAATTTTGGTCCTACTATGGACCAATTTTCCATGGAATTTTGGTCCGAGGGGACCATTTTTTTCAGGGAATATTTGCCCGGGGACCATTTCTTTCAGAAAAAATTGTCTGGGAGACTAATTCTTTCATGGAAAATTAGATTATATCAATCATTTGACATTCTCGATTTTTTGATACTTTTCAATTGTCGAAACAACTAAGTTGTTTGACCCCCTGACTGACAATCCATATTTTAGTATTCAGTACATTAGATGGACAATACTCAGGCGTTCAAAATTCCTGAATATACTTATCCCCAATTACATACTAATACTGTATTGTTATGGATTTGTTATATCACAGTATGATACTAAGAAGTAACTCATTCTACAGTCATACCAACAATTAAACAATGATTGTTACTAATATCCGAGATAGGACGGGACAGCTGCAGGATATCCCCTGTTTTAACTAAAATACTGGACATCTCCCAATAGACCAGGGTTGCCGTGGGGCTGGGAATCCCCATATACATGTGATGGAAATGGGAATAGAAATTCATTCCTACGGCAACCCTGATACATATTTAGCTACTCTCTAATCTAAGAAGTGTATTTCATTTTCATTGAAATATTGGTTAGGGCGGACCAAAACTCCTTATGGAAAACTGGTCCGGGAGGGACCAAATTTAGTCAGGGGGACCCATTTTGGCTGCCAAAACTGGTCCCATGGACCAGTTTGGTGATCAAATCTGGTCTCTCGGATCAATTTTAGCGACCAAAACTGGTCCCCCGGACCAAGTTGGCCCGGACCAATTTTGGCCTGACAGTTTCCGCATCAAATTTGGCAACTTAAACTGGTACTCAGGTTAAATTTAGCAGCCAAAACATCCCTCGAACCAATTTATATAGATATTTATACATCTAAAATTACCATACAAATGCTGGTCTGACCTGCATTTTCAGTCCAAACGAGATTACGCGTATATTTTTCCCATTATTTACTTTCATTAAGTGATTAATACACATTAATCGACGATTTCTGTGTTTTTGAGCATCAATTAAAATTTTGTAAATATTTACAAATCACCTTTTGTAGGGGCTTCTGTTGTGGGATGCAATGCAGGTTTTGCACACAATATGTGGAGCCCATGACTTATCTTGATTTCCAAATTTCATGCAAAAATAGGCTCAATAGGCTCAATAGGCTCTTTAATAAAACAACCGCGCTTCGCTTGCTTGCGCTGCGCTGGCGGATACTTTGTTCCGCCGGATGTCCGTAAGCGCGCTACTGCGAAATCTAACAGTTTTTACCAAATTTTGCTATAGGATCTCTTTATGGTGTAGATGTGCACCGTCAAATTTTTTTCGCAAAATCTCATCACTTCGGGTTTTTATAAGTACAAGCACGCTTCGCTTGCTTGTGCTGCGCGGCTTGCGGACACTGTGTGTCCGCAGAGTCGCCCTGCGGGCGCCTGGAGTCACTCAATCTAACATATTTTGGATTTTTTTCTTTATATAAATATTGTAAAAAAAGGTCGACGAATAATTTCTCATATGGATCCGAAAATATAATATTCAAAATCTACAACACTAAAACCCCGTGTCAACTGTTGAAAGCTAGACTCTAACATAATTTGTTTACTTTATGTATATATTGTAAACAAAAGTAAACAAATTGATCATCAAATTTACTCGAAAATATGATATTCAAAATCTTCATCCCTGAAAAGTCACCCGTTGGAAGCTAGTCTCTAGCATTATTTTCAAAATTTATCAAATGGTGTGAAAATATTTATACGTATAAAGGTGTGAAAATATGCAGATAATCTTTTTTATAGCCATGCACTATAATACATTTAAGATATCAAACATAAGTTGTGGCTTTGAAGTATTAATTAATAACAATGACGATCTATTTATTGTAGTGTCGTACTTGTACAATGATTTCTATTGTGATAGTATAGTCATTCATTTTGTATAGAAAAGGGGCGAATATATATATATATATATATATATATATATATTCATCGAGTTTTAGTAGGAAGGATGTTTTAAATAGTATACTAGTACCTTACAACATGTTTTGATAATTAATTAAGAACTAATACATGAGCTGCCTTAAATCATTAACAAAGCACAATAGAGCTTAGGAATGTATTACTAGCATAGATAAATAATGGTGCTAAAGTACCAATATATGTTGTTAAAATTTAGATTAGTTACCAGATGGTTGCGCAATAGATTATATTTGTGATTTCCAGAGGTCGTTTAAGGGCACTTCCACGGACTTCTAAAATACACTGACTTTCAACTTCGTTCTACGGTCAAATTAGCGTAGGCTGAAAATTAATATCGATGAGCTACGTTTGGTACATTTGGCATCATATTTTTGGTGATATACAAGCGCGCTTCGCTTGCTTGCGCTGCGCGGCTGGCGGACACAAAGTGTCCGCCGGAGCCGCCCTTTGGACGCCTGGGGTCACATTGATTAATTATAAGGGAAATAACATCTCTAAATATATTTGTCTTACTGTCATAATCGGCATCGCACGAAAAATCACCAAATTTATCAATTTCGAAAATTTTAATGAGAAATGATGACGTCACAACAAAGTGATGAGTCATTTTTTGATGATAGTTGCAACATATGTGAGGTATGTTAGTATATAGATTTTTTTAAAATTTCAGTCTTCTATCTCCTATAATGGCTGAGTGATGCTCGAATAGCTGTATTGCTTAACTTTAAAAAATGTGACAATGACGTCATAATTCCATGATGAGTCGACATTTTGCTCTGAGCTCAGAACTTAGTGGAGCCATAGCCAAAAGACTCCCACATGCCAAAAATCAGCTTTCTGCGCCTGGCAGTTTCTTCAATCAATTCGTTAGATATAAATATATACAGTACACCCTCGCTAATCCGAACAGATCTGTTCCAATGTTCGAAAAAATCGTTCGGATTAGTGAATTTGTTCCGATTAGTGAAATAACACTAATTCAATAGGGCATTAATTATTATAAATTTGTATTGTTAGAATATTAAGGATATTATTTCGTTATGAATGTTTATTTAACGCAGTATCTTAGTGATAAATTTTAGTTTATAAACGTTTATTCAAATCATAGAAGCAAATAAAATTATATTTTGGGTGTTCGGATTTTAAGAATGAAGTGTTCGGATTAGCGAGGGTTTGGATTGGCGAGGTTCGGACTAGCGAGGGTGTACTGTATATATATATATATATATATATATATCCCATATATGGTAATCCTGTTAATCTTATATATTAAAATGCTAGGATCTTTTTTTGTGTGTGTCTGTGTGTTTGTCCGAACTGATTGAAGAATTGGGAAGTCGTAGAGATGTGAAAATTGGCATGTAGGTGTCAAATGATATGACTACGATTATGTTTATAATTTTCAAATCCAAACGTCTAAAAAGGGTCGATTATTTATCAATTTTCCAGTGACAAGTCAGATGTTCATAACGGCGGGTTCGGGTTTTCAGACGGACTAGCACTACAGCCGGTTTAGAAATAACCGAGGGCAGTGGTTGAAATTTGTTTAGTAAAATCATTCTAAAATGTTAAAAAAGTTTGAGTTTAAATGCTGCAATTTATCAGGGGGAACAGAAAAGCATTCGAGATAAAGAATGTTCAAGATAACCGACTTAATGAAATAGTAAAACGAGGGGAAATTAAAATTTGTTCGAGTTTACAGTCATTCGAGATAGCAGATGCTGATTGTATGTTCAGAGGTCAGATTAATTCCAAAAATATTAACCGAACTCCAAGCTGGGCGGATCTATGAAGGGTGTTGGGTTGAGGTTTGTCCCTCCCCTCCCAACCAAAAGGCAAATTCTGCAGAAGTGTGCGCCTACTGCACTACAAATCACATAACATGGCACCAGAGCAGCACTGCCTAATAGTATATGCTTTTAAGCATTGTGCAAGTGTTATGTTTTGCTTGTTATCAACCACTTAGTATTTCAATACTGTTTGAAGGGTCAAATATCTGGGAGATCAAAGAAACAAATAAGGACACATACACCCCCTGTGCCCATAGATCACAAGGGTTGTCAGTCTCCCACTAGAACCACACCCTTCAATTAGTGTTTGTCATCCCCTAGGTTAGTTTTGGTGCACACGTTTGCAGAATGCTTTGGGGGTTGCAACCCCGTACAACTTCCCTGGATCCGCCACCGTGTTCAGTCTTATGATTTTCTCGAGCTATTGAAGACCAGTGTAGGATTTATAACAACTGTTATTACATGATAACTAATCTATCAGAGTCATTTTTGAGTCGTTTCACAATGGTATCTTTACGTATACGTATAGAGGAAGCACGCTTGATACACTGAAGATAATTGAAGATTGAAGATCAACCAATGTGCCTCCTGCTTTGTGACTAAAGGATAACTTTTTTAACAATCATCATCGTCACAAACACAGGGCCAGCATTCGAGCGCTCCATTAGTTGGGATATATGCCATTAGAGTGACTCTTGTTCTATTCTAAGTTATCAAAATACACAAATCAAGGCTCTATATAATCATTTACCATAATTCCTTGTGAAAGGGACATTTGTCCGACTTCAGCTAGTCATGAAATTCCAGGCGACCCAGTGCTTTTTCTCCCAGGTTTCCAGATGTTTACCCTAGTGTTACTTCATGGCCATATACCCAATAACCCAAATCAAAAGTCAAAACTACTTCTTCCTTCAATGTTAAGGGGACTCTAGCTAGGTACAGGACTATAGGTATTTTTTAAATATACTCATATACACAATATTCCTTCTAGTCACACTTTACTGTATAAAGAATCACTTTTTTGTGTTCAATTATGGTTAGCCACATCCACGTTAAGGATAATAATACCGTCTAGTCTAAGATCCGACGTCAGTGATCAAGAGACAATACCCATCAGACTCCAGTGTCCGTTTCTCTGCTCTCTTCAGCATAGTGCTAGTGTTGTTGAATTTGAGTTGGCATTTCTTATGATACTGTAGTATTGTACATTGTGCACAACCAGGGGCGCCGAACTTTTTGAAATCTCAGGGGAATTTCAGGGTTCAAGGGGGGGCTCAGTCCGTGCACAACCATGGCTAAATTGACCAAATAGATTCTAAATCACTAAATTTGACCACTCGAGGTGGCTAAGTTTTGCTTAGAATTAGATTTCGTTAGAACTCTGGTTAAGGAAATGCATAGCCTACTGTATATAAGCCTCACAGTAACGTGACTAGGGATGCGTTTGAAGATGGTTGAACTAATACATAAGCTGCCTTAAATCATTAACAAAGCATAATAGTGCTTAGGAATGTATTACCAGCATATATAAATATGGTATCAAAGTACCCATATCCGTTGTGAAAATTTAGATTAGTCACCTTATGGTTGCACAATAGAGTATATTTGTGACAAATTTGGTGATTTTCAGGTCGTTTAAGGGCACTTCTAACTGTTTTTAATGCTGCTATGGAAACGTGCTTTGGTCAGTCGAGGTTATACCTTGAAAACCGCGATAGTTAGACATTCAAACGTAATTCATCCGAAAATATTATATTCGAAATCTACAGCACTAAAGAACCCATGTCAACCATTGGAAGCTAGTCTTTAGCCCATTTTTGTAATTTGTTAACTTTATGTATCTAATGTAAACAAAAGTAAACAAATAATTTATGAAATCGATCTGAAAAAATGATATTTGAAATCTACACCCCTCAAACCCCCATGTCAACTATTGAAAGCAAGTTTCTAACATATTTTTGAGATTTGTTTACTTTATGTATCTATTGTAAGCAAAAGTGAACAAATTAATTATCAAATTTACTCGAAAATATGATATTCGAAATCTATACCCCTAAAAACCCCATGTTGCCCGTTGGAAGCTAGTCTCTAGCACATTTTTCAAAATTCGCCAAATGGTGCGAAAATATGCACATAATCATTTTTATTGCCATGCACTATAATATATTTAAGATATCAAACATAAGATGTGGATTTGAAGTATTGATAACAATGACGATATATTGTAGTGTCATACAATAGTTTCTATTGTAATAGTGTAGTTATTTATTTTGCAGAGGTGTGAACATTTCGCTTAGATCTTAGAACTTAAAACCATTATTCCATCTAATATACTCCCCGGACCAATATTCCCTGAGAAAATTGGTCCCCCAGACCAATATCCCATGGAAAAATGGTCCATTGCAGGACCAAAATTTTCAGGGAAGACCAATTTTTCGCGGACCAAAATTTTCGTGACACCTATCATTATGGTTTATACGAGTAGTTACATCATTTTCAGCCCACAGCATCACATCATTTATTCAATTCTCTGTCAGTAATACTCGTATATGGGTCATTCCATGTGAAATCGACCAATTCGACCAACTGTTCCATGTCGAGCATCTCAGAAATTCTTGAAATTTTGCCTGTAAGTTTTGCATACTAGTGCATGATCATTTGTACAATATCAGCTTTCAATATCTTTTGGTTTTATAATTATAACCATTTCAAAATTTGACGATTTTCATAGTTCGGACACTCTTGTTTTAGAGGCCCCTTAATCAAATTTGACATATATCTTTCAATTCTTAACTTAGATGTCCAGTTTTTTTACTAATTGTTAATCATATAGTTACCTAATATCCTTAGCTAAATTGGGGATTTTTATCGCCTAGTTTAGATTTAATTATTATCTAAACATATATTTTCATCAATTTATCAAAAAAATTTCAAAATAATAATTCTTCATGTCTCCAATGGTTTAGAATTTGTCCATTTAATTTTTAATTTTGCTCTATATATGTACAATCTTCCTGCTAAATTTCATGGCTTACATCAGTTCTTTACTGTTAAATTCCAACCTATTTTAAATCATTCCAAATTTTAATTGTTATCAAATTTTTCAATTTTCCTGATGCCTACGAATGAAGAACTCTGAAATAATTGATATTTGTTTCTATTTCTTAGTCCTACAATTATATAGATATACTTTCTCCAGTTGTGCGAATTGTAGTTGAAATTTGTGTGTGTTTTTATCACTTGTACTATATATTAGAAGTATTTGTACAAGTACCAATAATCTTCTTTTTTCCAAATATTGTAAAACGATTATCTTCTTAATTTCTTTAGTTATCAATATGCCTAGCTTTCTATTGACAAAATAATGGATATATTGTTCTGTTTATACACATAGCATGGCAAGTTTATGTTGTTATCTAAAACATGCCAAATACGGTTTCTATTTCGGGATCGAATTCCAGCTGCACTACTTTGCAGATAATGAATTAATTTTTATAGCAATCCAATTAATTTCATTGCTAAGTGAAATTTTTTAAATTCGCAAAGAAAATTTATCGAAGCATTGATAGCACAACTTTTGACCTGGCTTTGTAGTAAACTCATTTGTTGTTGGGATGATTTTGTTTAGAGCGTCTGCTAATGAAGTATTCAGAGTTTTAAGGTATTTGTACTATTTTTTGTTGTGCAACTGCCATGGATCACAGCAACTAACTGCCAACTGGACTACTTTGAAGTATAAACTTGTTCATGAAGACAGATCGCATCGATTTCTAGTGTAAAGATGTGACCAGCTCTGATCTCCAAAAGATGTATTGCATCATTATCGAGATCAGATATTTTCTTAAGGCCTTGTTTTCTAACATATTTCGTTTTGTGGCAATTTACGCATAAAATTATACCAACAGAACACCCTGGAATATCCATATTGCTTTAGACAAGAACAAATTATATAAATCTGAATTATCAGTAATTACAGTTTTCGCATAATCATACGACGACACCAAAGTATTTATGTTATTACAATACATATGACAATCCTTCATTATGTACAAAGTAGTGCAGCTGGAACTTGATCCCGAAATAGAAACCGTATTTGGCAAGTTTTACATAACAACATAAACTCGCCATGCTATGCGAAATAAACTGAACCTTTAGATGGATTACTATTACAATACATAATTATATGCAAAGCTGTGGAGGTGAAATTTGATCCCGAATTAGAAGCCACATTTGACAAGTTTTGGATGGTAACGAAACGTTGCCATGCTATGTGTATAAACAGAACAATATATCCATTATTTTGTCAATAGAAAGCTAGGCATATTGATAACTAAAGAAATTAAGAAGATAATCGTTTTACAATATTTGGAAAAAAGAAAATTATTGGTACTTGTACAAATACTTCTAATATATAGTACAAGTGATAAAAACACACACAAATTGCAACTACAATTCGCACAACTGGAGAAAGTATATCTATATAATTGTAGGACTAAGAAATAGAAACAAATATCAATTATTTCAGAGTTCTTCATTCGTAGGCATCAGGAAAATTGAAAAATTTGATAACAATTAAAATTTGGAATGATTTAAAATAGGTTGGAATTTAACAGTAAAGAACTGATGTAAGCCATGAAATTTAGCAGGAAGATTGTACATATATAGAGCAAAATTAAAAAGTAAATGGACAAATTCTAAACCATTGGAGACATGAAGAATTATTATTTTGAAATTTTTTTGATAAATTGATGAAAATATATGTTTAGATAATAATTAAAACTAAACTAGGCGATAAAAATCCCCAATTTAGCTAAGGATATTAGGTAACTATATGATTAACAATTAGTAAAAAAACTGGACATCTAAGTTAAGAATTGAAAGATACAAGCGCGCTTCGCTTGCTTGCGCTGCGCGGCTGGCGGACACTTCGTGTCCGCCGGAGGCTCCCTTCGGTCGCCTGAGTTAACACTGATTAATTATAAGGGAGATAACATCTCTAAATACGTCTGTCCCACTGATCTAATCAATATGGCACGAAAAATCACCAAAAATATCAATTTTAAAATTTTTGATGAGTAATGATGACGTTATAACAAAGTGATGAGTCATCATTTTTTGATGATAGTTGCACTATATGTGAGGCATGTTAGTATACAGATTCTATTAAAATTTCAGCCCTCTATCTCCTATAATGGCTGAGTTATGCCCGAATAACTGTGTTGCTTAACTTTTAAAAATGTGACAATGACGTCATAATTCCATGATGAGTCGACATTTTCGTCTGAGCTCAGAACTTACTGAAGCCATAGCCAAAAGACTCCCACATGCAAAAAATCAGCCTTCTACGCCTGGCAGTTTCTTCAATCAATTCGTTACAGAGATATATATATATATACAATAATCGAGTTTTAATAGTAAGGACAAGCGCGCTTCGCTTGCTTGCGCTGCGCGGCTGGCGGACACTTTGTGTCCGCCGGAGGCGCCCTTTGGGCGCCTGAGGTCTCATTGGTTAATTATTTGAGAGATTCGCTTTTTTGCGCTCCGCGCGCGGCGAACATTTCGTGTCCGCATGAGGCGCCCTTTGGGCGCCTGTGGTCACCATTGATTAATCATAAGGGAGATAACATCTCTAAATACGTCTGTCTATTATAATCGATATCGCACGAAAAATCACCAAATTTGTCAATTTTTATAATTTTGACGCGTAATGATGACGTCATAACAAAGTGATGAGTCATCATTTTTTGATGAAAGTCGCATCATATGTGAGGTATGTTAGTATACTGATTCTATTAAAATTTCAGCCTTCTATCTCCTATAATGGCTGAGTTATGCTCGAATAACTGTATTGCTTAACTTTTTAAAATGTGACAATGACGTCATAATTCCATGATGAGTCGACATTTTCGTCTGAGCTCAGAACTTACTGGAGCCATAGCCAAAAGACTCCCACATGCCAAAAATCAGCCTTCTGCGCCCGGCAGTTTCTTCAATCAATTCGTTACAGATAGATATATATATATATATATATATATATATATATACAATCATCGAGTTTTAATAGTAAGGATATGTCAAATTTGATTAAGGGGCCTCTAAAACAAGAGTGTCCGAACTATGAAAATCGTCAAATTTTGAAATGGTTATAATTATAAAACCAAAAGGTATTGAAAGCTGATATTGTACAAATGATCATGCACTAGTATGCAAAACTTACAGGCAAAATTTCAAGAATTTCTGAGATTCTCGACATGGAACAGTTGGTCGAATTGGAATGGAATGACCCATATATTTTTTACTCACTGTTGCTAATATTATATGTTTTTGCACACCAAACAAACAAGATGTCCTGGACAACCCCCCATAAGAAATATCCTAAATCCGCCCCCTGGAATATACGTAGGTCTGAGGATAACGAGAATGGAGTCGGACGTTCTGGCTGGGCATTCCCGATTTCCAAAGTAGTATCCCACCACGTGCACAACTAAGTTCTCAATAATATCAAATAAATTTCGACTCATCATTGAATTATGACGTTATTGTAACATTTTTATAATTAGAAACTTCAGTTTTTCGACTCAGTCATTTTAGGTAATGGAAGGCAGAAATTTTAATCCGCTTTGTATATTAATATTCTTTATATATAATACAACTATCATTAAAAATGATGAATGTCATCACTGCGCATCAAAAAGTGAAAAGATGGCAAATTTTGTTATTTTTCGAGTGATATCGATTATAACAGTAAGTCAGAAGTATTAATAGATTTTAGTATCTACCAATTAATCAATGTGAGCCTAGGTGCCCAAAGGACTTCTCTGGCAGACACAATGTGTCCACCAGCCGCAATCGCAAACAAGCGAAACGTGCTTGCATATATTAAAGACTACTGTTACATTATAATATTTTGGTTTACATTTTCAACGAAAAAGTAGAATCATTTGTTTTGTATTCATTATATAATTCCTGGGGATCTAAATTTTGGAATCGAGTATTTCCTGTGCATTTGAGAACCAATTTCCTTCCTAATGTATAACATCGAATAGAAGAAAACTTTTAACGATTAAGTGTTCATCATATCCTTACTATTAAAACTCGATTAATGTATATTTATTTATTTATATATATATATACAGGGTGGGCCATAAGTTCTGTCACAAGCTTCATTTGGTATAAAATTTTTTATACTCAAACAGTCTTAGTTATTATGGTCTTTAGAGATTGTAATTCGAATACTTTCAACGATTTAAAAAGATTTTTCGAGTCTGAGACCTAAAACTGTGTTTTGTATGGTGAGTTTGGTGAATAAAAAATGTGTCCTGGTTCGCAGCGAAAATCGCGAATCAGAGGCCACTGCTTTTCGAATTATCTTTCTAGAGTCTTCAAATTCTCGGAAAAAATAGCTCTCACATTTTCCTCGAACACTCTAAATTTGTAGAAATATACGATGTGAAGATCAGTGGATTTTGGGGACAAATTGGATCAGATTTTTTTGTGATGTGAAAAAAAGTGCCATTTTAGGGAATTTTGCAAAATATACCTAATTTGAACTGCGAATGAATAACTTTTTCTTATGTCTGAAAATGAATTTAGTGGATTCGTGAAATATTTCTGAATGAATGGCGAATGAAAGGTATCTGGTGTTAAATCGTCATGGAACATCGATTATGTAGACAATTTATACAGAAGCAGCGGGACCTGATTTGCGATTTTCGCTGCGAACCATCTGCTTGGGTGGTGCAGTGGTTAGGGCGTTTGAATACCAAGACTTAGGTCGCGGGTTCTAACTTCACTCTAGTCATTTGCATTTACTCTCAATTACATTGCTTCGGTAATGTAATCTGAGCCTACACTCTTGCAGAACCTTAGTGAGCTGAAAGCACTAAGGATGTCATCTCGATTAAAAGTAAAGTTAGGTCAGGTGCTATCTTCCTTGCCTACTGTTAGCCGAGTTTTTCTCTGTAACACGCTATCATATGCACACAGACATGTCATCATATGCATACACACACGCCGCATGCACACATTCAGCAACTATCAGTAGGTTTAGCACCTCACCAAGATTGTAAACCCCCTGAGAACATATTAGTATGGATTCGGGGGGTATATAAATCTATAAACTTTTTACCCTGACAAAAGTATTCGACCACCACAGAAACCGCCATACAAATAGTATTAAAGTAGGTCTATTCATAAAGGGATATGTTCTCAAACTGTAAGGAATACTCTATTTTTTATTTCAAATTCGAAAACTATACATTCTAATTACTCATAATTGATAGCATCAGCTTAATTACTATCTCCCAAGTTAATAAATATCAACATTTGAAACTTGATGCTATTTGTCCCAAGTCACAGCCATTATATATGATGGCGTTTAGTGACACAAAGTGGCATAGGTTGATAATTTTCAACATAAGAATATGTAATTGAGTTGAAACTCTCAATTATGAGTAATTAGAATGTGTAGATTATGAATTTGAACTAAAAAATAGAGTATTTTCTACTGTTTACGGACATGTTCCTTTTTTAAAAGATCTAATTCAATACTATTTGTATGGAAGTTTTCGTGGTGGTTGAATACTTTTGTCCGGGTAGTGTATATATTTATCTGTAACGAATTGATTGAAGAAACTGCCAGTCACAGAAAGCTAATTTTTTATTTGGCATGTGGGAGTTTTTTGGCTATGGCTCCAGTAAGTTCTGAGCTCAGACGAAAATGTCGACTCATCATGGAATTATGACGTCATTGTCACATTTTAAAAAGTTAAGCAACAGAGTTATTCGAGCATAACTCAGCCATTATAGGAGATAGAAGGTTGAAATTTTAATAGAATCTGTATAATAACATATCTCACATATAATGCAACTATCATCAGAAAATAATGACTCATCACTTTGTTATGACGTCATCATTACGCATCAAAATTTTAAAATTTGACAAATTTGGCGATTTTTCGTGGAATATCGATTATAACTGTATGACAGACCTATTTCGAGATGTCATCTCCCTTTTAATTAATCAATGTGACCCCAGGCACCCGCAGGACGCCTCCGGCGGACACTTTGTGTCCGCCAGCCGCGCAAGCAAGCAAGCGAAGCGCGATTGTATCGGCTATACGGCCTCCCACTTTGTAGATTTCAAATTTAAAGTTGGAAAGCTCTAAAATGAGTTTTTCGATGTAATACGATATTCATATTTCACGTTACTTTGAGTACCTTACTGGAGCTGTACTATTAGCCTATCGATTGACATTTCTATTATTATTTCACTAACAAGTATATTGTACTTTTTAGCTTATCTTGATTTAATGTACATGCATGTGAATTGAATTTAATAATGCCCAAATATTGTCCAGATCCTAACTGTGAATTTCACGATCAATACAGAAGGGGCATTAAGGATGCAAATTATTGTGAAAAATGTGGCAATAAATTGGTACCAGAGAAACCGGATAAACCTATCCAGACTAATGCTAATACTGAAGATCATATATCTGAGGAAGTTATTCAAGTAATTAACCCTAAAGAAACTAGATATTTTAATATCCATTTTAATAGTCTTCTATATAGTGAACACTGCGATCAGATCGACAAAGTTTGTCTCCGAATCGGCCATATTTATTTCAGGAATTTTGAAGTATGCATTGTTCTATTCAATGAAGTTAGAAAAGTTACCATACAAGCTAAAGATTATATACATATTCAGGGTACCTTAAATTTTCCCGCAACCCATATAGATGGAAATAGGATATACTTCCCTTATACTACGGGCGTTCAATAAGTTCTGATCAGTACACTGTAAAACATTTAAAATACACAATAAACAAGTTGTTAATGTTTTATTTTTTCAAAATACTCCCTACGATTATTGATACAGCGTTGTAAACGTTCTAACCATTGTACAAATACTTTTTTATAGTCCTCTGGAGGTACAAGGTTTAGATACTGGAAAATCGCCGAACCCAGTGCTGCATTTGTGTCGAAATTACGACCAGAAAGGTACTATTTTAGCTTCGGGAATAAATAAAAGTCACAAGGAGCTAGGTCTGGACTGTAGGGTGGATGCTCAAGCTCAACCATCCCCATCCTTGCAATTTTGGCTTTGACCTGCTTGGTTTTGTGAGGGCGGGCATTATCGTGCAATAATTTCAACCCCTTTGCTCCAGTACTAGGTCTTCGTTTAAAAAGTATTTGTTCAACTTCACGAAGACACTGGTTAGTATAGAAATTCCCTGTAATGGTTTATCCTTTTGGAACTATTATCTGAGCAACTGGGCCATATCCATCAAATAATATACAGTACATCACCTTGGATGACCTGAAATCGGGCTTAGCGATCATTGGTGGATCAGAGTGACTCTCCTTCCACACCTTGTTCGCTTCTTTAGATAGAGGTGTGCTATACTGTACCCACGTTTCATCACCAGTCACTACTTCAAATAAACGGCGAGGGTCAGCTCCTTTATACAATTTTAAGAGGTTTCGGCAACATCTAACCCTGGTTGCCATTGGGCCTTTGTTAAGCAATGAGGGACCCATCGGGCACAAACCTTTGATAGATTGAGTTTTGACTTTAGAATGTGATCAACACTTCCCGTTGAGATCCCAATAATATGAGTTAACTCTTTAGCAGTGATATGAGGATCTGAATCAACGAGTTCCTTAATAGCACTGGAATACTTGGGGACAACCGCCGTAACAGGTGCTCCAGCCCGAGGGTCATCTTCCACAGACTCTCTACCTACCCTAAAGCGCTGGGTCCATCGTCTGACTCCAGGATAAGATAGAGCATCTTCCATACCGTAGACTTGCACCAAGTCAACATGTATATCGTGCGCAGATTTCCCGAGCAGAGTACGAATCTTAACGTATCATCTCTGCTCAATATAAGAATTCTTCTTTGATGACGCCATAATTGATTAGTATGCAAAATCGGTTTTACAAAATAATGTGTAAATCAATAAGTATATGGAATATCAAGATGAAATAAAAACTGGCTTTTATGTAATTGATAAAATAAACATATTATATGAGCGAATTATGGTACTTGTACAATATAGTCATGTTATCTCTTAATGATCAGAACTTATTGAACGCCCGTAGTAGATATTATTTGTTTATGAAAGATGGTAGTAAATGTTATGAAAATATGAGACATCCAGAAGGTATTGAATACAATCGCTTATTTGATATCCGCATTGAAGAACAAATAAATGTATTGTATGTTGGACAAGATTACCATCATTATGATATTATGATCCTACCAGAAAGATGTAACTGTGAGCTATTTATAAGCATTTCATTTCGACGATATTTGAGTCTACTAACATTATTACCATGCTATTTCAATATGAAAAAAATGGATTCAAAGATGTTGATTGAAGACTTCATATCAAAATTTAAAAAAATAGTCAAAATGTTAAATGAGTTTGGAATACAAGACCTTCGTAACATTTCTAACAGAGATAGGATATGGTCTAGTTCGCAAGTTATCGTAAAAGATGAAATCAAACTAATTGAGACATGGTTATTACATAGTGAGATACTAGGATTACATGTTCACACACAAAATATAGAATATATACTCTATCAGATCTATTTGGCTTGCTATTTAATCAACATCTATATTATTAGAAATGACCGAATAATTGAAAAATTGGTGTTATATATGGAGAAATTCATTAATTATATTTTACAAATTCCAAAAAATATTTTAGAGGCTATGATCATTACTGAAAGTAAGAATTTCAAAGTGCATATTGAGGATTCACTTGAGCAATTTATTTTTGATTTGGTAATGCTTAATACGAAATATCAAGAAAAAGCGTTATTTCTTCTCCCATTTTTTCATAAAATTAGACCTACTCTTACTCAATCACAGGAAAATTATCCTGAATTCACAAATAGTGAATATTGGGGGTTTCCCGAAAACTGTTCAAAATTTTGGCAAGATGGGATCGAATTGTCTATAATTGAAAATGCTATGACTAGAGCACAACATGATGAGATTCTTCCTTATAGCATTTTGCTATACACTCTTAATGAAAGAAATGTCCAAGATTTATATTTGATATTAACTACAAATCTCCTTCATGGTCGTTTATCATTATTTATAAAACTTCTCATCTTTCGTCTACATATAGCTAAGAAAAATGATATTTGCGTAAGGCAAGACAATAAACTCAGATATAATGTCATCACTTTTCTTGATGCTACTCTCTCTGAAGAAGCTGATTCCCTAGATTCTCAGGATATCGACTCTTTAAACAAGCTAACTGTGCAATTAATAACAGAAGAATTACCTTTACAGTTCATTGATCGTGATTTATTCATATCAGTATTAAAGCTATTATCCCACGGACTTGCAATAATTTCCTCACGTTCTACAAAAGATCTTCAAGTTCCATTAATTGATCCAACTTCTTTGTTTGAAATCTTTTTTAGACCTTGGTACTTCGCCCATATTGTAAGCGTTCTAGTTGATAATGTTCTTGTCCAGAAAGACTTAGAAAATGAGATAAAATTCATCGATGATGTATTCCTCTGTATTACATTTCTACCTATATTCCAGTGGGATCATATGATGAACTACTTTTTAGAAAACCGATTCGAGAAGAAGAAAGTAGAGCATCAAAACATAGTTGATTTATTCTTATTTTTACATGATGGTAAAAGACATTCAGAAAAGTTACAGAACCTCATTTATAAAATACTGATTGAGAGAATTCAAGCAGCAAGCTCACTGGAACGACAACTAATGTTAGAAAATTTTTCAGATTTAACGGAAGTATCAAGCTTTGAAAAAGTTAGAGAAATTTTGAGCAAAATTCTGCTAGTTGAGAACGAAGTGTTCTTAAATAATCCTATCCCTATAGAACATTTCATTAGTTGGACCAGTTGGATTACTTACTTCCAAATTCTGAATTCTAACGACTTTGGCTTTTTTTTATCTGAAAATGCACAGAGTACTCTCGTTTCTGCTTCCGAAAGATTTGTAATTTTAATAAATTCCTTGAAAGAATTTCAGTTTTCAATATCAGAAATTCAAAAGATTTGTAAAAATGAAGATCAATTCCTCAAATTAGCTAAACTTATCACGATAAAACTACCGCCTAATGGCATTAGTAGTATCAGAGCAAGTCTACTGAAGAGTAAAAATGCTTTAGAATGTGTAATTTACCAAACAACAGAGCTAAAGGATTTAAGTCAGCTGCTTAACAAATGTCAAAGTGTTGATAATAGGCTTATTGATGATTTTTTATCTCAAAACATAAAGGAAACACCAATTATAGACCTATGTGATTATGATGGTGATATATTCACATTAAAACAATGCTTTGATATTAGTAAAATATTCAATTTTTCTCATTTTTCTCAGATGATGAGATTAATTCATCTCCTGAAGAACTCAGATATTTTTGTCCACATATTAGAAAAGCAATTAAAGATGATACCCCAACTAATAATTAAATTTGACATCGAATTACTATACAATGAAGCATGGCTCCCTGCTCTTAATGTTGGTGCTCAACTGATTGACAAATTTGATCTGCAAACTATACTTATCTCTGAGGTTTATGAACTTATCACTGATCTGAGTGATCAAAATAAAATAATGAGCGAATTAAAAATATTAAATTCGGGATGTAGTATAGTAAAAACCAGATTTCAAACAAGAGAGCTACAATTCAAAAAATGTGCTCACGCTATCTTTAGACTTCATCAGTTTGAGAAATGGGACTGTGTACAAGCTGCTGAAATTATACTTGAGTTTAGAGATACTTTCTTAATCAAAAGTGATTTCTCTTTAATTGAAGCATTGACAGAGAATACAAAGGATTTTTTCATAACTAAAAGTCTTATTGAAATAACAGAGCATATCGTTAAAACTGTTGAGTCCCTGGAATATCTGAAAGATAACGGGTTGGACATAATTGAAGAATTTTTAAAGTATAAAAAATTTATCCAATGGATCAAGGAAAAAATGAAGAATCTAAACGAAATTAGGACTTTTGTGGATATTTCACTTTCAGCACATGGAAATGATTCTATCGATTACGATAAGATTACTTCTTTCTCTTCTGTTTGCAATAATTTTGCACCTCTCATATTTGAAATCAGTGCAGAGACTAGCTGCGACATGCTTGTTGCAAATTGTAAAATGGTTGTTGAGAATGTAAAGATAAACAAGAATCTAATACTCATGGAACGACTGAAAGTAGTAGGAGAAGATATAGAGTATTGGGAAGACATGATACAGTGCCAAAGTTCAGTAGAAGAAAGTACAATAATGCAACTCAACTTCATAATGAAATCTGGAGTGTTTTCACTCTCTTTAAATAATTCACTTGAACTTAGTGATGTCTTAACTCTAACAGCTGAGAAAAGGAAAAATGAGAAAAGATTTTATAACCTAAATCAGCTAAGGGAACTACGTAGCAAGTTGACGCTAGTTGTTAGTAAAGTTGAAGACAAGGAGATCGATTGTCATGAAAAATCTCAGAGTTTTATTCTATTACTGGACATCCTAACTGAAATGGCTTCAATTTTAATCGAATTGGTGCAGAGGGGTGAACAAACTTCTCTTAAATATGAATTTACCTGCCGCTGTGGTGGAGAGCGTGATCAACTAGACATTAAGTGTTCAGAGTTATATGAACTATCAGAAAGTTGGAAACAAAAAATAGAAAATGCTCGAAAAGATCATTATTTCTTGAATTATTTCACAATATCTCAAATAGTACTTCTTCAAAAAGGAATCAGTTCGTTCCTTAACAATGAAGAGTGCAATAATTCAGAACAGCTCTATCATCTACTTCGCCTACTTAACTCTGATATTTCAAAGGAACTCATTAATGAGGCTCTGATCAAATCAAAAATCAGCAAACAAAACTTCCACGATTTTTTGAAATTAGGAATTTTGCTTGAAAATATTAAACAATCAAGCAAGTCCAAGATATCAAGAGAATTTCCCAATAATTTTGTCATTGGTAAACCTAATCTTGTTACCGTACCCTCTGCTAGAGTATTTGAATATATATTATCTCTGTACAAGGACAAAGATGGAAATATGCCACTTCCTAGATACCATGAAGTTCTGCTTTGTTCATCACAGACAAGTCTGGAAGAAATAAATATATTTTGGTTGAGGGCTCTTAAGACCTCGAAATTTCCTTGCGATTCACATTTGTACTGTTTAATGAATATTGAGAAGCTACAATACGATGTAGCAATGCAAGCTGTGTCGAAATTTTGGATTTATCAACAAGAAAGTGAAATAAATAATGTTTGTTATAAACTTGTCCTCGTATGCACGGAAGAAGAGGAAGAATTATCTTACATGGCTACTGCATTTGATGACTTCAAACAAATTATTTTATCTGAGTTTGATGTAGAAGACATTAAACTATATCTAAATCAGAAATTTACTCGCAAGCATACATATAATGTTCAATTACATTTCCCAGCTTGGATGGCAGATAAAGATAGATCAAAAGTAAGGATGGTAGTGTCTGAGAGTGTTGGAGCTGGGAAGTCGCTCTACATCGCGAATTTACAGTCAGACCCCAGTAGTAAGGCTTCCAAGCGGGTAGTTATTCATGGAAAACGTGCACAGGAAGGAAAACTGACCACCGATCTCTTGTCAAAAAGTTTGAAATTTAAACAAGGATACTTATTCCATGTGGACATCGCATCAACAGTTCATTTAGAATTAGAACCTTTACTCTTTAAGTTGCTCATTTTAGATGCAATTTGTAGCAGCAATGGTGACCTATGGCACTGCCGAGCGGAGGATTATTACGTTATCGAAATTACTCTAAATTCCAAATTTATGAGTTTAGTGAAATTCGTCCACCTTTATCCTATGATTGAGTGTATTCAGCCTTTTGAATCATTAAAAATAACAACTAAGAGTAAAGGTATTAATACTTGGAATATTAAAGAGATGAAAAGGGATGAGTTTCTCAGAGTTTATGGTTATTTAAATAAATTAATGATAGGAGACAACCTCGACAGATTCATATTTCTTCCAAAAAACTATAATTATGTCTCACATACTGATATTTTAATTGCTATCTTCAGATACTGTGGTATTTCGGAGCCATCATGGAGAGAAGTGCGTAATTTTGTTTTCTTTCTTAATAAGCAATTGCTGGATTGCGATGAGTCATATTACTGTGACTTAGAATCAACGGAAAGGGGGTGGAAGGGTTTCAAGTCCTTTGTTGTCAAGTTCATGATTCACATGTCTAAGGATTTTGCAACACCTTCTCTTGATACAAATCCTGGAACAGATACTGATTATCTTACAACCTTTCAAATCTTGGAGAGGTGCAGATGGGAGAAAAATCCTCATCCTTATATATTTTTCAATCAAGACAGGCATACAATGACATTTCTTGGATTTCACATAACAAAAGATGGTCATTTAACAGATTCTGAAGATTGTAATACCATACTTGAGAAAGACATAATGATACCTCAACTTTTTGAAATCTTAACCCTAAACAGGGTAGATCTTCAAGAGAATTATGAGAACTTAAGTAAGAATGAAAAGATCATGAAAATTGCTAGTGTTGTAGGGATAAATACATCATTAGATATAGATCCAGATCCTGGATACGTTTTAACTTTAGACAATGTAAAGAAAATTATTGGTATTTTGATGCGCTTTAGATGCAATATTCCAGTGGTGATTATGGGTGAAACAGGTTGTGGTAAGACTAGATTGGTTCAGTTCATGTGCGATCTACAAGCACATCATACTGGAGCTAAGAACATGGTAATTCTGAAGGTACACGGAGCTACGACAGAGCAGGATGTAATAAATAAAGTTAAAGAAGCTGAGAAATTGGCTGAGGAAAACTGGCATAAATTGAAATTGGATACTGTTCTATTCTTTGATGAAGCTAACACAAGTTCGGCCATAAGTTTAATCAAGGAGATCATGTGTGACAGAAGGATGTATGGAGAAGAGATCCGTTCTGATATTGGATTGCAATTTGTCGCAGCATGTAATCCTTACAGAAAACATTCGAAAGAGATGCTCAATAAATTGAATTCTGCTGGGCTTGGATTTTTCACTAAGAATGATAAGATTACCGACAGACTAGGAGATATTCCCCTCCGTGAACTTGTGTATAGAGTGATGGAGCTTCCAGCCAGCATGCGGCCTCTTGTTTGGGACTTTGGCCAGTTGAGCAGTGGCATTGAAAAAATGTACATATGCGAAATTGTATCCAAACAACTAAAAGATTCTAACTGTCATATCCATTCAAGTCAAGATGTGGTTGATGCATTGACTGAAGTTATGATGTGTGCCCAGGACTATATGAGGAATAAAAAGGATGAATGTAGTTTTGTCAGCTTGAGGGATGTAGAGAGAGCGATGAGAGTTTTGGTATGGTTTTACACTAAACTTGATTTATTCCAAGCTAGTAAAGATGTTTTTAAAAGAAAAAGTCATCTTGAACCCCAGTTATCATACAATATTGGCTTAAAACCCCCTCGGACCAGAATCTCAGGGTACTATGATAGTGAAGAAAATGACTTAATTCATTTACCTGAAACCATTCACCGTTATGATTCAGGATTAGAAATGACAAGGAGTGAATCTATAGAAGAGAGTTGTCCCAATGAAAATCCCTGGAGCTTGACTGATGTACCTGTAGCAAGAAAAACAATAAATCATATTGATTATATTACCTATAGTTTAATTTTGTCATTAGCAGTATGTTACAGAGCTCGACTGCAAGAAAGAGACACATTTGATCTACAAATTGCTGCTAAATTAAAAGCTCCATTAACTCAGTTAAGGGACTATGGGGTTATTTCAAGAGAAATTGATCGATGTCAAAATTTGATCCTAGATGAGATGAGTATTGATAAAAGTATTGTGAAGAATGGAGCACTTAAAGAGAATGTTTTCATGATGCTTGTGTGTATTCAGTTAAAAATTCCACTTTTCGTTGTAGGAAAGCCTGGAAGCTCTAAATCTTTAGCGAAGTCCATTATTTCAAACACATTGATGGGAGGAAATTGTCCTAAGAGTAGCATATTGCATAATTTCAAGGAGATTCAGTTAATTTCATATCAATGCAACCAGTTGTCAACTGCTGAAGGAATTATTAGTGTATTTCAAAGCTGTAGAAATATACAGCGTAAAACAGGAAGTAAAAAATTCATAGCATGTGTTGTTCTAGATGAAGTAGGCTTGGCAGAGGATTCCCCTTTACTACCTCTAAAGGTATTACATCCATTACTCGAGGGTTCTAGCTTTTGTGCAGAACATGATGATATTCCATTAAAATCAGATGATGTGGAAGATCAAGTGGCTTTTATTGGCATTTCTAATTGGTCACTTGATCCAGCAAAAATGAACAGAGGAATAATGGTTATGAGGGCAGACCCTGATATTGATGAGTTAGAATATAGTGCTATAGAAATATGCAGGTCTAAAAGCAGTGGAAATTCAGAGATCAAAAGTATTGAAAACAACATCAGAAAGCTTGCTAAAGCTTATCAGTATCTCACTAAACAAGAAATTTTAAATGTAGATGATAATATTCGAGAATATTATGGGCTTCGAGATTTTTATGGCCTCATTAAGATGCTTGTGTTTCTTTGTGAAAAGAGAAATTCTGAATTAAACTCTGAAATATTAAAGCACGCCGTTCGTAGAAATTTTGGAGGAATTTCCAACGTCGATCCTGCAACAATATTTTTGGAAAGTGTCCATTTTGAAAACGAAGATCAAGATCCTTCTTTATTAGAACTAATCAAGGCTAACTTAGCTAGTATGTCATTTTCCTTTTATGGACAAACACGTTATCTTCTACTGATAACCGAGAACTTTTCAGCATTGAACATCATATTGCAATCACCAGATATGTGCCCAAAAGATCAGGAAAAAAATATGCACGTTATTTTTGGTTCTAGTTTCCCTAATGATAAAGATTATTCAGCCGTATGTAGCAGTATAAATGATATTAAATCTAGTATGGAGACAGGAAAAACAATTATTTTATTAAATCTTGAAAGTTTATATGAAGGATTATATGACGCCCTTAACCAATCAGACTCAATCTTTAATAAACAAAGGTATGTAGATCTTGGGTTGGGAACTCACAGAATGAAATGTCGTGTTCATGATACGTTCAAACTAATCGTAATTGCTGATAGAGAAACGGTACGAAATAAATTCCCAACACCGCTCATCAATCGTTTAGAGAAGCATTATATCACCATATCCAAAATACTCCCTGAGAAAGCTGTTAAAATATCAGTTCAGTTATCTGAATGGGCAAAAAACTTCTCATCATTGGATAAAAACATCCCAAACGGGTCTCAAAAGAACTATCTCTTCAATGAAAGAGACTGCTTTATTGGCTTTAATGACGAAACAACTTCTTCGATTGTTTTGATGTAATTAAAAGTCAATATCCAGAATGGACAGCTCAGTGCAGCATCGAAATCAATACAGAGGAAGTGCTAGAAGAGAGTAAGCTTATGCTGCTGAAAATAACTTCTATAGATGCAATTTTTCGTCTGAAAAACAGCTTTCTTTCCAAGGTTTCAGATACTATTGTTAGTCGATACTTTGGATTACACTTGGATAGTCTCGAAGCATACTTGAGATACTCTTTACTAAATATTGGTGACAAAAAACGGAAACATCTAACGCTAGCTACAACACATTCAAGACTATTAATTGACTCAGATATAAATCAACTAAAAGAAAACCTAAAAGATAAGGTAAATGATATTCAATGTTTCTCTCTACATCAATTTCAAACCGAACAGCAATTTTGTAGAGAACTTTTAAGGTTTTTGGAAGGAAAGGTTGAGAGAGATTTGCAAACCAATAAGAAAATACTTCTAATTCAATGTGTCAAAGGAGTGGGAAATGCTTACTTGATTGCATGTGCTCGTCACAAATGTTTCGAAAAGTTGAATGATTGGATTCAAACAAATACTAAATCAAAAATGTGCATAAGCTTAGTATTCCTAATAAAAGTAAGTAGAGGATCACAGAAAAGTCAATTTGTTAGTTTTTGTGGGGGACATTGGGACACTATTCACATTGATGATATTTGCAGTTTCTACAGAGAAGAATTACCTTCTATATCTGAGATGAAAAATCAAAATTTATATGAAATATTTTCGATACGACATAGCAGGCCAGAGGTGAGTAAATTTTATCTAAGGCTACTTAAAACACTTCTTAAATTGCAGTTTGTAGGTTTAAGATATATTTATTTATAGAATTTGGGAAGTGCAAATGGTTTTCAATTGAGTAAACTTAAACACTGTCTACAGTCAGCTGGTTCGAGATTAGATGACTCGAAAGGAAGTGAAAAGAGAACTCTAACTCGGATTCATGACCTAAGTGACCTGATGGAAGATATGACATTTCTTGGTAAAGATAATTTATACGTTTTTCCGTTTGAATAAGGACAATAGATAATCCGTGAAAGTACTATACCTAATTTAGGTGATATTATTTAAAATTGGTCTGAATATTTAACTGTTTCAGATTTGAAAGAAAAATCCTAACTGATTTTTAACATACCGTATTTCCCCGAATAAGCACTGGGGCTCGATTAAGCGTCGGACGCTGGGGATTTTGGTTCTCTGAACATCATATCAAACTAGTATTCTCAGTAGTGGCATAGATGCTTTTTGAAACATTACATTATCCTTTTTTAATAGAACTAACATTCTCACTTGTGCCAAAAATAAAAGTGCCAGTCAATGTAGTAAACAAAAAACAGCGCCGGATCGAAATAGCGAATGAAAAAAATAAGCGCCGGGTCTAAAGGGTGCACGAAATAAATAAGTCTAAACTTTAAATCCGGCTACATACTTATGCATTCCAGAGTAATAGCATATTTTATCATAAACAATTGTCGCTATACCTTTTCAATAGTATATTATTGCAATTCTTGTGGAAAATATCAAATTTGTAGTTTACAATGCAGTACTTACAAGTAAAAATAATAAATTACTTTGATAACCAATTCTAAATTATTTCCACATATCAAATTGATTCCGTGCATAAAGGTAAGATATAACAATAATAAAATTGGGCTTACTCCGGTATACTTAAATAACTCTCTATTCATAGTACGTATATCCAGCACATTATTACGAGATTCTTTTCTTTTCCAAATTCGCTTTTAGTGTCCTTTCTATAGTACTTGTATTAATATATATATAAGAAAATCATAGAGACAAGCGCCAAGAGCTATTTCATAATCAATCGATTTTAGCTCTAAATCTAGTATTATCAAGGTATAGGAAACTCTGTTCCTGCAGTTTTTAATCGCTAAAGCTAAGCTCTAACACTTATTGTTTTGGAGTTTTGGTATTTAAACCGACCGTTAAATAACTACTTGGAACCTGGTAAAGTGTTCGAGCAATCGAATTTCAGATAATAGAAGTTCCACTATCAATCTGTCGAGTGACCTTTTTAAGGCAGAGATATTTTTATATAATGCGTGTATTTTTTGATCAACATTATAAAATATACTGTTTTAATCTTATTTAGAAAAGCTATGCAATAGATTGAAGACATTACTAAGAGAACAATATGAAAATTCATCTGATAGAGATTGTGGTTGGCTTCAAAAGATAGCTAACTGTCAAGATGTTATAAAATCTTCCGGAACATTCAGGAAAGCTGTCAATCTGAGCATTAGTAAGATCATAACGCCACTCTTTTCAGAGTTGATTGCATTACTTGATAGAGATGGGAATCTGATGCTAGGTATCCGTACCAAGGATATACCGAATTGCATTACTAATCTATGGCATGCAATTTTTAATGATGAAAGTCTGTTGGTACTGAATTACAAAGATATTGTTTCTTTAGAAACAATGTTGCCTCATACAAGAGTTGCAGTGTTAAATAATGGAGTCTGTGGAAATTTTTTTCAAGCAAGTTTTCCTTTCTCATGGATTATAAATCAAATGACGTCTGATCTATTTAAAGAAACTACTCAAATGAATGGTTAGTTACCGATATACGTGGGTGTATTTGAGCCATCGAGGCTTGAGCTTATAACCTATCACAAGTACAGTGTGTTAAGAAATAGATTTCCTCTCAAACATCTGAAAATTTAGAAGCAAAAAATATGACAAAAATTTTATTAACTTTGGATATACGTATATGACTATTAGCACTTAGTTTAAAACATTTTTTTAATTCAATTCAGCATTCTTACTATGACTTTTTCTAAAATTTAAAAATTGTCCTTTTCAAAGCTTGATTCAATTGGTAAAAGCATGCTAGTTTTGTTCGTCGTTCAAAATAGAATTTGGCCTTTTCTTTATATTACTAGTATATCAGGGATTTTTAAAGGGTCTTAAATCAAGCGAATGAACAGGCCATGTAGTGGTGATCAATGCTTTTCGATCTAGTATGGGTTGATTTTTGATTTTACTAAAATCACCTACTAACTGGGAGCTCATTTGACATCAATGCAACCTATTTTTGTATAATTCGCGAATGGATAAGTTAAACACAACAAAATTCAGTCATACTTTAGTATTTGAATATTCTCATACAAATATTTAAGATACTAGGAATTGTAAACAAATATAATCACATAAAGAATTAGTTTCAATCGTATGTTTAGAATAAAGGAAAACAATTTCTTAGCACACTGTATATTCTTACAATATGTTGGAAGCACACTCCCGCTTCCTCTGTGATGGGTTACAGTTTGGCGACTATACTATGTATGTATAGTGGCCATTTTCTGAAATGAGTACAAATTCCTTTTTAGATTTTTCTCCATAAAGCGGGTTTTTGAGAATATTTTGAGGGTGTAATTTAGATGAAAATTTAAATAAGATGTAGAATTTTATGGTTGAATTCAAGTTTAAGTTATACACAATTTTGATCCGACACCAAGTAAATAAATTCCTAAAAAAACATTGAGTAACTCCAGCGCCCGCAGGGCGACTCTGCGGATACGGAGTGTCCGCAAGTCGAGCAGTGCAAGTAAGCGAGCGCCCTTGTAAATCATAATAGCTAGTTCTCTGAAAAGAGCTTTCAATGAATAAAAAAATAGTAGAAGTGAATAAGTTACCTTTTTTCTAACGAGTAAAACAAATTTAGCACCCTCTCTAGGGTGATTATTCGAGAGCCAGCTACTTTCCAAATATATGCGATATGGTATATTAAATAGTCGAATTATGTGCGACATTCTAAGTAATGCTATCTCTATTTCCAAATTCTGATGCGAGTTTTCTGGAACAGCAATGTGGAGTAAGTTGAGGTGCTTTTGCAATAACAATAAAAACAAATCAAAAAGTGGAGAAAAACTAGGGTATCTCTATGATAATTTCTATTATTATTCAAAACTATATACTTTATAGCGTATTCCATGACATTCTTTTGTAGAAAATCACGAGCTTTATCTAGTAACTACAGTAGAGAGCAGTAAACGAAGTCAATATCTTCGAGATTCATCACAAAGTTACTTTTGGATGCAATTCGAAGAAATTTTCAATGAAACTTACATGGGGAAGCACATCAACAATACAATAATGGGAAATACCGAAGAACAGAATAACTTGCATTGTTATTTAAATGATTTTATTTGCATGAATATGGATGCTAGAAACCAATTTGAATTTAAGGTTAGTTTGCATAGTGCGAATGTTCTGCGTCAAGTGTGAATTGACACAACAAAGAATAATTTCGATGTTTTAAATGTTCACTTATTGCTGTGCAAAGTAGGAATTACTCATTGGTTAGTAGTAGTTATAATTGCAATGTAGTCTACTAGGGATATGGGATTGCTTATGTATATAGAGTATGGAAATTGTTGTGCTTGTCAACTATGGATATTCAATATAACATGCGCGCTTCGCTTGCTTGCGCTCCGCGGCTGGTGGACAATTTGTATCCGCCTGAAGCGCCCTTTGGGTGCTTGTGGTTATATTGATCAACTATAAGGGAGATAACATCACTAAATGCGTTTGTTTTACTGTTATAATCGATATCGCACGAAAAATCACCTAATTTGTCAATATTTTAAATTTTGATGCGTAATGATGACGTTATAACAGAGTGATGAGTCATAATTTTTGGATGATTGTTGTATCATATGTAAGATAAATAAATATACACATTATATTAAAATTTCAGCCTTCTAAAATAGCTGAATTATGATTGAAAAACTGAAATTTCTAATTCTAAAAAGTTGACAATGACGTCATAATTTCATGTCGAGTCAACATTTTCGTCTGAGCTCAGAACTTAGTGGATCCATAGCCAAAAGACTCTCAAATGCCAAAATAAGCTTTCTGTGCTTTGCAGTTTCTTCAATAAATTCGTTATATATATATATAGGTATTTTAATATCTTAGATTTGCATATTTATATGGATTTCAATGGGAAAGTATCAATGAAGTACAGCAAAGTTCAAAATTTAGAGTGGGACAAAAGATTCATTTAACGTAGAATTTTATATAGAATATTATCAAATTTGAACTTGGTTCATTTTGTAAAACTGGTTGTCAACAAGAGTTTTTAAAATTGTATTTTCATTCTTAATAGGTTTTTGAATATATATTACTGAAGTACATTGATGACTTACCCAAAAGTGCTGAAATTACAAATATTTCACCAAATGTTCTAACGATACCGAAGATCCAAGTCGTTTTTGAGTACTCAAAGGATTTAACTAGATTGATGCAGCAAGCTTTTAATTTAAGAAAAGAATTAGGAAAAAACATATGGAATACAATTTTAAAATTGAAAAAAACTAAAAATAAAGACCTGAACCATTTGGAATTTGTTTTAGTTGAAGAGATTTGTTCCATATGTTCGCACAAGAATGAACTAATAAAGAAGGAAGAGCTTTCTGAGAAATATGTGAGTCAGATTGGGCAATTTAACATTCTTGTAGAGAAGGCACTCTCCTTAAACCTTGATGGACAAGATTATATGAAAGATCAACAACTAAGATTAACGTATGTTTATTTTAGATCATTTTTACAAATAATCTTCATTACAATTATATTCATGTGTATTTATCCATTTACGATGCGAAGTCTTTAGATAGTACTCACGATTTAGAATAGATCATTTTGGACTGAATTTATGAAAACGATTGATGGAACAAATAAAGCTTTGAAATTGTTAATACGGCTATGGTTAAATACTCAGCCCTTATATATTGATTCAATTTTTAAGGTGAAATAAAGTGAAAGTCTCTAATGAGTGATTATTTGAACTTAATTTATCTTTTATTTGGAGGTATATATACATCGCGATTATGACGCAGTCATTCATAACGTTCTAGCTCTAGATCCAAACTTTTTAGTGCAGCTCCTAGCATAAGAGATTCCTTATGTCATGATCGGCTTGCGACGTCCGTTTGCTCGCTCTTGGAAATTCTAATATACCAATTGCATCAAATTTGGACTATATATTTCTTACATGGTAGAATTCGTCAAAAGGTGTGTAAATATGTATACGTATAAAGGTGTGAAAATATAGGCATGACCCTTTCCAATGTTATACACTAGTAACATTAGTTATACGATGATTTCTATTGTGAGAGTGAAGTCATATATATTGTATAGAAAAGGTGTAAAATTTGTTTCCATTTTTGCAGAGGTGTGAAAATTTCGCTTAGATCTTCGAGTTTAATCGCATATTCATCATTTAGCACCTACGTGCCAATTTTAATATTGCTATGACTTGTCATTTCTTTAATCAATTCAGACCAACAAAAAGAAATCCTAGCGTTTTAATATATAAGATTCGATAACCATCATTATCACTAAACAATTGACATCTGCATCGAAAGTCAATAATTTCCTTCTTTGTACGGCTTTTCTTAGATTACATGTAGTATATAGTATATAACCAGTGGTGTTTTGGGGGGGGGGGCGCGGGGGGGCGCTGCCCCCCACTTTTTTACATTGTATCATTATCACTATGTTGACTAAAAACCTAAATATACTCGCAAACGCTTGTGATGAATTGGCGCGAAGCACAAAGTGGTAATCAGGTTACAGGAAGGAAATTCAAATCCCGTATGAGATTTGATAAGAATTGATGTACAATGATATTTGACCACCTTAAGTTTAAAAAATTTTCTGGGGGGTTACCCCCCAGACCCCCCATTACCTGCGCTCGCTCCGCTCGCTTTTGGCCCCCCCTGAGTCTAAACCCTGTATCCGCCCCTGCCATCAGGGGATTAAAGTTTCACGAAAAAACATATAACTTTTTTACGGGAAGGAATCGCCCCCCACTTCTATTTTTGGCAAAACACCGCTGTATATAACCCAAGCAAAAACAAACACCCACATGGTTGATATCTTTACTCTAACTAGGCGAATTTATCCCCTTATTTGGCATATTTATTTCTTTTTTTTCATAATGACGTAATTCTATACGATTTTAATGAATTGAATTCGAAATAATTTTCTAACATCCTGTATATTATCTATCATTTATCATGTATATAATATAATATAATATAATATAATATAATATAATATAATATAATATAATATAATATAATATAATATAATATCATATAATATAATATCATATCATATCAATAATATCACGTCATATCTATTTTTTAGAGAAACTATTTTGTAAATACTTATTACCTAATGGATTTTATCTAATCCTTTTTATAGAAATAAATGGAATCGTATTAAAGTGATCCAGTTGTTTATTTCCTCCTGTATTCTTGGTTTTGAACTGAAAATGAAAGAAAAAACCGTTCATAAGATGATACAGGTAAGATAAAAAGTCTTGGCATGTACTTTTACATAGAAAGATTTCCCAGCTGTACTTATTTTATCATCGTGAAATTCTAAGAAGTAAGCTTGCCTCCGAATATTTAAAGTGTTAATTAAAATCCGCTATGCGATTTGGATAGGAATATTTTTCTAAGGGAGAATTTGAGCAGGGCGAGTTTCAAAGGGGAACAGAAAAATTTTTGATCGGTGATACGATACTGCTTGAGGTCATCCCACTTTTACAATCGTTCGACTCAATTATTAAGAACGCTGAATCCTAGATATTTTCATGTCGACTCAAATGTTGGAAGATAGCTTTGCTTGCAACATTGTTGAAAGGTGTATATTAGAATGTCTGATGCATTTTGGTTGAACGCAACTGATTTTGAATTGTGTATATTGAATGTTTGCATGGAACATGTTTCCCAAAAATATAACAGTGTTCTATTTTCGTTCAACTTTTCTTAGTACTTAAGTAGAACATGATTTTCATTTTGATGTATTAAATATGTAGTGCATCAGACCTCCTTTTTTTAAATTTGGATTAATTTCTATAATAAAATATCAGCTTTCTGTCACAAAATTTTGAATTTTTGCTGTTTGATCAAGGAATGGTAAAATCATAATCCCATATTAAACTCGAATAACTAAAACTTTCCATAAATTGCTATACTTATGTTTTTACCTATTATTTGTGAAAACTGGAACTGAAACCAACTCTGGAAGCAAACCAGAACTGTGATGTAACAAAAATGTATATTTTAGAAACTGATTTATATTTTGGTATTTTACTGTTTATTCGCTTGCTTCCGCTGCGCGGCTGGCGGACACTTCGTGTCCGCGGGAGGCTCCCTTCGGTCGCCTGGAGGTGACATTGGTTAATTATAAGGGAGATATCATCTCTAAATATGCCCATCTTAGTTTTAAAATCGATTTCACTCGAAAAGTCACCAAATTTGTCAATTTTCAAAATTTTGATGAGTAATGATGACGTCATAACAAAGTGATGAGTGATCATTTTTTGATGATAGTTGCATCATATGTGAGGTATGTTAGTATACATATTCTATTAAAATTTCAGCCTTCTATCTCCTATAATGGCTGAGTTATGCCCGAATAACTGTGTTGCTTAACTTTTAAAAATGTGACAATGACGTCATAATTCCATGATGAGCCGACATTTTGCTCTGAGCTCAGAACTTACTGGAGCCATAGCCAAAAGACCCCCACATGCCAAAAATCAGCTTTCTGCGCCTTGCAGTTTCTTCAATCAATTCGTTACAGAGATATATATATATATATATATATAAACAATAATCGAGTTTTAATAGTAAGGATAATCATAATTCGTTGTATAAAAAAATCATTTGGTTTCCATATGTTCTCTTTGAGTTATTACCTTTTTTGTACCTGTAAACGCTTTATATGCAGTCGACTCCGCTTAATAGGGCCACATCGGTCCGAGGACATTTTGCCCCGATTAAGCGGAGGACCCTATTAACCGAAAATATTTGGTATTAGCTTCTATGTGTGAGAGATTCGGGTCCTGCCAAAAGTGACCCGATTAAGCGGCTGACCCAATTAAACAGTGGACCTATTAAGCGGAGTCGACTGTATATCTCAAAATGTTATCCCCTTTGTAAAATATAAAATTGACCTGACAACTCTCAATTTCTACCATTTTGAAAATGCTTTTGTCTTCTTCTATAATATCACTCATTCTTACAAAATTTTGCAATTGATATGTGGATTAGAAATTTTAAGTCTTTGTATATTTGACTGCAGATAGACTAAACATAAACAGTGCAATACTGTTGTTGCTATGTAATAGGAATGCAATAAATGTTACTAATGAGTTGAAAAGTTAATTTACGAGGACTAATATTTGCTGAACGATTTTCTGAGTAGTTTTATTATAGTTTTTTCGTATAGAACTGAGCTGTGAATGAATGGGTTGATGCGAAAGTTTGATTTTCATGGAATATTGCTACATTCCAGAGTTGCTATAGAAACGCACTTTGATTGGTTGAAGTGACACAGCCTACGTAACTATAGCCTTTTCACGGTATTTAACCATGGATTACTTTAAGTCTTAAGTGCAAATACAAACTGTATAGCATATCTTTTCTTTTTTGAAATTTAATGGAGTGTAATGAATATTCATACAAAAAAGTTGGAAAATTGTGATAGTTCTCTCTTACTACTAACTAAAATGTATACAAATAGTACTTCATACTAATCATGACCCAATATCCCGGGGTTATATTGGATGTTTTCTTGCCATTATCGTACTTCTTCCTAGTTCCCGGTTGAGTGCACTCCTGGTTTTCTAGAGCAATTTCACTCAATTCTTGCCTCTCCTTTACTATTGTTTCGAGATACGGACTTTTGTTGGAGTATTATCAGTGCTAATGAGCATATCGATTGGTGATCTCGCTGACAGCCAAACGCAAACATGTGTGGAGATATTTTACTCGACGCGTTGTCCAGATTTTTTCAAAAGAAAGCAATCTCTTGCAACAACGACGGTCAGGAACCCTTTTCTAGGTGGCGTTCGAGCATTGTATTACTTGTTTGACGAAGTCGATATGTCTTTCGGTCATCCCATTAGACTGGTGTTACGATGTGGTGTGACGTTTAGTAATCCCTAAGTCGTGGCACAGTTCGTGCACTGCTAACTTATCAACATTCTTCCTCTGATCTGTGAGCATAATATTTGGTACGCCATGTCCACGATAGACTCATCCTTCCATGCAGTGGCGTAGCTAGCATTACGCACAGTACGCACTTGCGTACTAAAATTACGAAGCTAGGGGCGCAGAATATGAATCATGGCAACAAAACTCTATTTTTTGAACTTGTCTTTTTCAGTAGAACAAGCGCGCTTCGCGCTTGCTTGCGCTGCGCGGCTGGCGGACACTTTGTGTCCGCCGGAGGCTCCCTTCGGTCGCCTGGAGTCACATTGGTTAATTATAAGGGAGATAACATCTCTAAATATGTCTGTTCTACTGTGCTAATCGATATCACTCGAAAAATCACCAAATTTGTGAATTTAAATTTTTTTGATGCGTGATGATGACGTCATAACAAAGTGATGAGTCATCATTTTTTGATGATAGTCGCATCATATGTGAGACATGTTAGTATACAGATTCTATTAAAATTTCAGCCTTCTATCTCCTATAATGGCTGAGTTATGCCCGAATAACTGTGTTACTTAACTTTTAAAAATGTGACAATGACGTCATAATTCCATGATGAGTCGACATTTTGCTCTGAACTCAGAACTTACTGGAGCCATAGCCAAAAGACCCACATGCCAAAAATCAGCTTTCTATGACCGGCAGTTTCTTCAATCAATTCGTTACAGATATATATATATATTATACACATACACAATAATCGAGTTTTAATAGTAAGGATTAATGAATTCTCCTCGCATTTGATTAATCCTTACTATTAAAACTCGATTAATGTGTATCCATAGCATTCTAATACACTAAGGCAATGGCGCAGACCTTTTTTTCTGGACCATGGATTGGTTAAACGAGCTAAGTGAATTTATCACTAATTATCAATTTAACATTTATTCGCTTTTAATTTGTCCACCACACTTACTAAAGTCATATCATTGAACCCAAAAGGTTAAGTACTTAATAAATGAGGGTTTTTAATCATAATATTAATTGAAAACAAACAAATACATTCGAAATGGATTCATAGCATAGCACGGCAAGACTAACAATTATACACTAAGTAGGAGTAATCATTATTGAAATGGTGAATTACTAAGTACATGAATTAAAATTAGTAAACTGAAGGATGTTATGAAGAGAAGATAATATTCTAAGATGAAGGAAGATCAAAACGTTGTTATTCCGTTAGACATCACTTCTCTTTTTTCATCCTTTATCCGTCTTGTCACACCATTCCTAAGAAAGAGAATAATTATTATACTTCACAACAACACAATTCTCTCACACATATCAATCTATTTGTCATCAACTATGAATTAAAATTAATACTAGTAATTTAGTATGAGTTGAACCGGGATAAAACAGTTTTCGAAGAACTTGAGAGTTAGCAATTTGATGAAAGTTTTATGGATAATGCAAGTAGTAACGCAGTCGATAACAGCAATATATGGATACATACGTGGCCCCTGGTCTAATAAATCTATGATATTTTATTGAGATCCCTTATCAGTTGTTAAATAGGTTAGATTTTTTGTATAAGAGAAAACTGCACACCCAGCCACGTTATTTAGGTACTCAATTTGTGAATTATTAAATACATTTCATTAAAATCCCTGCAAACTATTCAAATATTCTTTAAGAGCTAAGACTACTGTTAATAGTAAAGTTGTTTCAGCTCTAAAAAGACCTTCAGTGGGGATGCGGGCAGGCGTTCTATCATGACCATTATCTCATTATTTTATAATATAATCAAGGCTGATAATTCGATATATAATTGGCTACAAACATTTAATTCACGCATTGAAGTATCAATAACATCAATATATTTTGAAATGCTGGTATATCGACTGTATAACTTGTATTGATGCGGGTGAAGAGATGAAACACGGTCCTAATTAAAAGTCCTATACTAGGATTATTGGATTGTTGTTTAATCGAAAAAAATGTGAGATGATTGGATAATTGAAGTCGACGTTCACTATCCAAAATTTCACAATAAGAAATATTATACAGTCAGGGTCGCTTATTGTGAACCACCAGGGGACCAATCTGTTCATAATAGAGATACTTCATATTAAGCGAACTTGATTCAATACAAATCCTATCTAAAAAATGAAATTGGGACCAGGAGGTTAGTTCATAATAAACGAATGTTCATATTAAGCGGGTTCATAATAAACGACCCTGACTGTAGTTTGAACTAGATATCTGACAATATAAGCTGAAATGATGTTTTATTCAGTTTTAATGGATCATTTTGTATCCGAGCCTGTTAGTAAATATAAGTTTCTGAAATAATTACCTTAAAAAAAATAAAAAAATGTTATTGGACACATGAGCTATCCAGGAGTTTCGTAGGTCGAGCTTCGAGGTCGCGAAGCTAAGAAAGAATATCTGAAAATGAACTAAGAACTTCCTTTTCTTCGTTGTCAGTTATGCTCTTAGTAGAAAGAGTAGGCAGATATCATCAGCAATCGTTCAGTGTGGTCCAAAGATAGTCTCTTAGGCTTGGAATTCCCATTCAGAAAGATAGGAAGGGTAGTCGGGGAATATACTGGGTACTGAAGTTTTCTTTAGAGCTATTCTATCCTGGAAACTGTTACAGTACGAAGCCCGTCATTGTAGGTAATGGTTCTCTCGATGTCATCTGGTTTGAAATAATGTACACATACCTAAACGGTGAGTAGAAGTGTAAATGTGGCAATCAGTTAATACGTATAACACATAAATTATAGAAACTTACTCACATTAGCGTGTTTGCTTCCTAGTCTTTCCGTGGGCGTGGAATTACCCTCAACGATTCTTGGGGAAATGAAAAGCAGAGGGATATTCTGCTCCACGTTTATAGTTGGACTTGCAGCCTGGAACAACACAGGACATGTCGTTCCGGAAGAGTAAAAAAGATTCAGATCAACTTTGAGTGGTGTATAGGGAAAGACAGTGATTTGTAAAACTTCACAACAAGGTAGCAAATAAATATATAATTCATGCGGTTGATTTTAAAACAAAACAAGTAAGTAGTATGTCAATATATAAGTAATATGGTTGCTTAAAATTAGTTTAACCACAAATCCTCAACAGTGCCATCCTCGAACCATTTTGAAGAAAATCGATGTAGAAATAATGAAAAGGATCATTATATAATATATGAAGTTATATACCACCATAATCTAACCATTTTAGAAAAATTCATTTAGCTCGTTTAACCAATCCATGGTCCAGAAAAAAGGTCTGCGCCATTGCCTTAGTGTATTAGAATGCTATGGTGTATCCTTACTATTAAAACTCGATTAATGTTTGTGATCCCAGGCGACCGAAGGGAGCCTCCGACGGACACAAAGTGTCCGCCAGCCGCGCAGCGCAAGCAAGCGAAGCGCGCATGCATATATCTATCTATATATATCTGTAACGAATTGATTGAAGAAACTGCCGGTCATAGAAAGCTAATTTTTGGCATGTGGGAGTGGCTATGGCTCCAGTAAGTTCTGAGTTCAGAGCAAAATGTCGACTCATCATGGAATTATGACGTCATTGTCACGTTTTTAAAAGTTAAGCAACACAGTTATTCGAGCATAACTCAGCCATTATAGGAGATAGGAGGCTGAAATTTTAATAGAATGTGTATACATAGCCTACTCTAATAATGCTTCACAGTAAAATAACCAAGGATGCGGTAATAGCCGAATGGATTAATACACGATTAGCCTAAAATCGTTAACCATGCAGAATTAGCATTAAGAATGTATTACCAGCGTATATAAACATGGTATCAAAGTATATATATCCGTTGTCAAAATTTCGATTAGTCATCATATCATTGCGCAACAGGTCATTTAAAGCACGATTTTGGCAATTTTCCAAGCTGTTTTGAGCCTACTTCTAAAAGTTATTAAGGTAGAATTTTTGTGTAGAACTAAGATTAGTACGAGTTGATTTGAAAAATTTTGAATTTTTTGATGGAATGTTGTTACATTCCTACGTTGCTACGGTAAAGTATTTTGATCAGTTTGAGCGATATCCTGCAAACTGTAAGAGCTAGGTCTTCAAATCTGATCGTATTTGGTTGGCAATTGGCTACTTCCTATTAGGTAATAATACAATTTAAACTTCTAAATTCACAGACTATAGAGTTATGCGACAATTTAGTGTTTTGGTTACATTCTTAAAATCAACCCATAACTCAAAACTCGTTGAATTTAGAAGTTCAAGTTGTATTATCACCTAATAGGAAATAGTCCATTGCCTATCAAACACAATCAAATTTGAAGACCTAGTTACTACAGTTTGCACGAAATGGCCCAAACTGACCAAAATGCTTTACCATAGCAACGCGGGAATGTAACAACATTCCGTTGAAAAATTCTAAATTTTTCAAATCAACTCGTACTAATCTTGATTCAACACAAAAATCACACCTTAATACCATTTAGAAATAGGGTTAAAACTGCTTAGAAAATCGCTAAAATTGTCCTTAGAATGACCTGTTCCGCAATGATATGATGACTAATCGAAATTTTTCCAACGGATATATGTACTTTGATACCATGTTTATATATGCTGGTAATACATTCTTAATGCTAATTCTGCATGGTTAATGATTTTAGGCTAATCGTGTATTAATCCATTCGGCTATTACTTCATCCCTAGTCCATGATTTTCAGTCTACTGTGAGGCATTATTAGAGTAGGCTATGGTGTATATTAATATACTCACATATGATACAACTATCTTCAAAAAATGATGACTCATCACTTTGTTATGACGTCATCATTACGCATCAAAAATTTTAAAATTGATAAATTTGGTAATTTTTCGTGCGATATAGATTATAACAGTAGGACAGACGTATTTGGAGATGTTATCTCCCTTATAATTAACCAATGTGACCCCAGGCGACCGAAGAGAGCCTCCTGGCGGACACAAAGTGTCCGCCAGCCGCGCAGCGCAAGCAAGCGAAGCGCGCGTGTCAATTATAATTGAACAATTGATTAGTACATTCAGAAAAAATAGCTATCAAAATTTTATTTTCAGGTGGAAGTGGGGCGCCAATTTCGAGGAGTGCTTAATAATTTAAAATATCTAGCTACGCTCCTGCTTCCATGAATGCGTTAACGATGGAAGTGGCGATCTGTTCTTTCAACGGGAATACTTCGAAGTAATGTGAAAAGAGTTCAACTATGAGTAAGAAGTACTTGTAGCCACCATTGCGCAGTGTCGTATTCAGCAGGTTAATAGTAAATTCACCTCCGTTATCCGTCTGGAAGATGTGAGGTGCTCGCATACCTTCAGCAGACTTCTTTTAAGCGCTCTCACCACAATAAACTTGCTAAAGCATCTGCAGTTCAGTTCAGGTCCATCTAACCCATCTTCTCTAAACTCCTCCATATCACCAGTTACATGCTTCCCCATAGCCTATCTTCTTCGCCGACTTGGTCGGCTGCTTCTTCAGGATGTATGACAATTGGGAGTCCCAATTCACACTCAAATATGACAATTAAGAAGATTGATGGGCTTGGCATTTTCCGAAGATCAGAGGTTTACTGCAAACTTTCTCCGCTGTGCCGTCACCCGGGGAATATCGAAGTGAAGTGGTATATTCTTACATAGAAATGTCTCGCACAGATGAAGTTATAGTTAGGTTATAGTTACGTAGGCTGTGTTGAATTCATGTCTTGAAAACTGCAATAACTATGCATTCAAATTTGATCTTATTTGATAGCCAATAGACTACTTCCTATAAAGTCAAAACATAATCTCCACGTCTAGATTTAATGGTTAACAAGTTATTAGACAAATTACCAAACGTTACCAAAGTGATAAATTGTCTAATAACTCGTAAACCATTGGATCTAGATGTGGAGATTATGTTATGGCTTTACAGGAGGTAGTCTATTAGCTATCAAATAAGATCATATCTAAATGCATAGTTTTCAAGATATGATCTCAAAATGCGTTTCCATAACAAGGATGGAATGTAGCAAAATTTCATGAAAAAAACATTGTGAAAATCCTTGGTCAAACAGCAATAATTCAAAATTTAAAACATTTTTGGCATGTGGGAGTCTTTTGGCTATGCTCCACTAAGTTCTGACCTCAGACAAAACTCTCGACTTATCATGGAATTACTATTACGTTATTATGACCTTTTTTTATAATTAGAAATTTCATTTTTTCGACCATAACTCCATTTTACGTTATAGAAGGCTGAAATTTTAATACAATGTGTATATTAATATACTTCACATATGATACAACTATAATAAAAAATGATGACTCATCGCTTTGTTATGACGTCATCATTACGCATCAAAAAAATTAAAAAATTGGCAAATTTTGGTGATTTTTTCGTGCAACATCGATTATAACAGCAGGATGGACGTATTTAGAGATGTTATCTATCTTAGAAATAAATCAATGTGACATCAGGTGCCTGCAGGGCGCCTCCGGTGGACACAGTGTCCGCCAGCCGCGCAGCCAGGTTGTATATATGTTACAGTCAATGTGTGTAATCAGTTATTTCACGAAATGCCTAGTAATTTCGTGAGATCACTAGTTTCATGATATGACTCTAACATATACTTAAACACGAACAGTAATCGAGTTTTAATAGTAAAGAGTTTCAGAATCATCAATTTGTTAAAATATAAAATATTTATGAAATGAATAATCAAATATTGGACAAAAGGTTTATTGAAAGTTTGCGTAGCTTATGCTTCCTTGCAAAATTCATACTACATAATTGTTGTTTACTGATCATTCCAATCCATACTTAATCCCTAGTCCAAAAATTTGATGTCAGGTTTTATATTGAGTAGGCTATGATATCATGTAGCACTTATTGTATTCATTGTATAACCTATCAAATATTTCGCAAGAATAATTCGTATAAATGTAAAGGTCACTATAAACTTTAGGTGTGAGAAAACAACATTAATAACCTCTACATGCGAATACAATTGTGAGGGAAAATACTCAATACCATATATCTATTGCTATTTGTAATATTATTTCAAAGCTCTGTTGTGCTGTAATTGAGAGCTTGAACTTTAGTAAATACAGATTTTTAAGCTTAAATATTTGAGTAACCATTTGATTTTGAATTGAAAAACTCAGAAAGTAGAAGTTTAGAACAAAAACCTAAAAAGTCGTAGATATTTTTCATCATTTTATTTTCAAATGTTTGAGCCACACTAGCTAGAAATCCAGCACCAGACGTCAATCACATTTAACAAAATGAAATGCTTATCTTTTTAGAATATTGAAGAATGTGCAGATTTCTCTTCGGTTCAAGTTATTTGTGTACTTGAAGTTTTGACAAAGAATCTCAAGAGCATTGAAAGAGGGTAAGAAGATAGTTTGGAAATTCATCTTAATCTCCATAACTGGCATTGTTAAAGATAATGTTTTTTTTCTTAGGACAATCAGAGAGAAGTATAAGATACAAGCAACAAGATTCTTTATAAATATTTTGGTTGATGTTACTTTTAAATCACCTGCAAATCTAAAGTTGAATTCTGATCTCGTTGTCCAGTTGTTGAGTTATGTGAAATTTGATAAAAAGCGAACTAATCTAATGATTGAACAAGGAAATATTAACCTTTTTCAGAAAGATGGACTAGATCCGTCTCCTGCTTTTGGAGTTTTCTTATTGCAGTTATTGATTAGACACAGGTATTAAGAATAAATTACATTGGCATATTAATTAACACTATACAAGCGCGCTTCGCTTGCTTGCGCTGCGCGGCTGGCGAACACTTTGTGTCCGCCGGAGGCGCCCTTTGGGCTCCTGTGGTCATCATTGATTAATTATATAGGACATCTCCAAATACGTTTGTCCTAATGTCATAATCGATATCGCACGAAAAATCACCAAATTTGTCAATTTTTAAAATTTTGATGCGTAATGATGACGCCATAACAAAGTGATGAGTCAAAATTTTTTGATGATAGTTATATCCTATGTGAGCTATATTAATATACTCATTCATGGCCTACTTAACTCAGGCCTCACAGTAGAATGTGAAATTTGGACCAGGGATGCGATCGAAGCCGAACAATGAAATACCAACTTTTCAATATTTCGTTCTAATTTTAGTACATAATGATTTGAGTGATAGCCTTGAGCGTTCACATTTGATCTAACCCTCATTAATTTCTATTTTAAATGTCTCCATCATACTATACTATATTGAGTATTGAAGTGATAATATCATATATTTCATTTAAATAATTGAAATAAACAAGACAATACTATTACAATCACAATTAATAATGTATTAAAACAGTTTTACAATACATAAACTTTATTTCGATCATTTTAGCGCTGTTGTTGTCTCCGATTAACAAATTGAGGGTTGAGTTACTGGCATGTGAGAAAGGTTGGCTGCGCTTACAGCTGAACTAAATAAAGAAAAAAGTTAAACACATACTATATTAAAATATAAGGATATTAAGAGTTAAATTTTTCCAATTTACGTTTTTCAATTCCTCTACATACTACCATGGAGTTATAATTTTTACTTTATTACTAAGTAGCTATCATACTTGTACAATTTCCTGAAACAAATAATAACCTACGTAGAATCGAAAAACGAGGAATATTGCAGGAAGGACATGTATTTTCCCAGACATCACAATCATTGCTATCTACTATTGAGTTTAAAGCAAGCTCGACTAGAATTTTCCTCGCTGGTCCTTCATGGTAACAGACGAACAATGCAGGACCATTTTTTCTGAAGGCTAGAGACCATGATAACAATTACAGTTTTCGTAGGATTATCTGGACATATATTGGATCCTATAATTTTGCTTCCCTTGTATGATATACAGTAGAACTCGGTTAGTACGTACCCCTCCAGGAAGCGGAAAAAAAACACGTGCTATCCGTAAGTACGTACTAACCGAGTTGATATTACATAGGAATCTATTTAATAAATGTGGTTCAGAGAAATAAGTATGTACTAAACCGAAGTACGTTGTATCCCGAGTACGTACTAACTGAGTTCTACTGTACCGGGTTTTACGTGAAATTCATCCATTTGAAGGATGACATGTTTTTGTTAATTCGAAAAAGAACACGTTGCTTGCCTCAGGAATGGAAAGAATTCATTTTCTAGCCCAAATGAATAGTACAATTTTTACAAAGTATTGAAGTGAGGAAGTGATAGGCAAGGCATGTGCTGGAGATACTTAGTATAACAAGCTGGATGTGTTATAAGAGATAATACTTGTTTATGCTGTATCTACGTCTATTTTGGGAACAAGACTGTTTTCTAATTGGCATTGAATGAATTGGAGTCGACAAATTTCTGGATGCTCAGATGTTTCCACATCCGAACTGGTATGCATAATATCAATGGCTTGTTGGATAATGAACATTCGCTGATGATATTTGGGAAGCAGTAGATTCAGAATTCTTAGATGGCTCACATCGATAAGGCGCACTAGAAATTTCATTCACAAGTGATTCAAGCTGTCGAATATGATATCACTTAGGCAACTGAGTAAATGTTGAAAACACATTTTTACAAAAGGCATTGATAGAAGATCGAACGTTACTAGTACCAAATAAACAACTAGTAAACTATAATTCTCTAAACTAGGACGCATAAAAATCAAGCTATGTTCATCTGGGTACCATAATGACCAGGTTTTAGGTAAAGAAATAAGTGATAACTCACCTTGCATTTCCTGGAAGCAGCTAACCTTGAATCCCTCTTTTTCTTCTGCATCAGATCTCAGGCTAAGTGTCAATGCTTGATTGAGGAACTCGTCATCTTTTGAGTCGAGAGACCGACGACTTCGCTTAGCTGCAGATTGGGAGTAGTGTGAGGGACATCTTGGTAGAAAGACTGGTACAGCATCATCCTTCAGCTTTGGGTTCACTCTAGGGATTTCGCGAAAAGTATTTTCTCCGTTGGGAACCTTGTGCGAGTACTCGATATCTTCAGTCCTAAAGTGCTTCACGCAGACGTAAACAGCCTTTAACTCGTCTATATCATCTCTACGGAGTGCCAGAACCAAAGCGTGTTTAAGTTGATCTGGTTTCTGCGGCATCTTGAAAAGAGTCACGCGATCTTCAGACTTGTAGTTACTCTTGCAACCAGGTGCCGAGCAACTGGTCGACATTTCAAATGTAAGTACGTAGCTAGTGCAAAAAAGAAATGTATGTAAATATTTATTATTATGAATAAATTATATATGACTGCTATTTTTACAAATTAAAGTATATACGAACATGATTGTATGAAAATGTTATGGGTAATTGTGAATAGATAAACATTAATAAAATATTGTGGTTAATTAACAATTACCGGCTTCGACTGTATCCCTGGTACAATATTTCCATTCTACTGTGAGGCCTGAGTTAAGTAGGCCATGACTCATTCTTTTGAAATTTCAGCCTTCTATCACTTAAAATGGTTGAGTTATGGTCGAAAAACTGAAACTTCTAATTATAAAAGGTGACAATGACGTTATAATTCCATGATGAATTGACATTTTCTCAGAACTTAGTGGACCCATAGCCAAAGGACACTAACATGCCAAAAATCAGTTCTCTGTGACTGGTAAATCAATTCGTAGCGAACGTCCACCTGAAGCGTCCCGCTGACGCTCGGTGAAATTAAAGTGATTCAGCGGTTATTACTTGGCTTTTCGTAAGGTTTCAGTCTGATCTTTACGCAAGTTGTTGTCATAAATATTTGCGATTAGATCTTCAAACTAATCATAAACTTATCATTTGACACCTACATGCCACTTTTTACAAATGTATAGTATGAGAGCATCAATCAGCACGCAGCCCAAGAAATCGATCCGACAAAACCTGTCCCAGAACGATCAATGTGAGTCATTCTGGGACAGACCCACTTAAAATTTGTAAATTTATTTATGATAAATATCCATTTATGTAGTTTATCTTGTTTATATTTCACTTAGAAAAGAAGTAATCGGGAAACCTATCAACAAACTTTTGAAAGAAATTCAAATTTTTCCTGATCCAAACGTAATGAAGAATATACTTTCAATAATTGTCTCATCAATCGAGGTAAGTTATTAACAATTATCAGCACCGTAGTGGCGACAAACATATTCATAGCTGGATAATTATAAACGCTACCTTACCTTACTATCGTAGACAAACATACATGTAAGTATATATAATGAATTCAAAATTGGATTTATGAAAATATCAATATTTATCACCCATAGGTGCTTCTGAATTTGATTATATTCCTTGGTGTACACAGAGTGACTGTGAACACGAAGTGTTCTCTACGCTAGAGCGCGTTGTACGGAAAACATTTGAACAATTGTTTTCCATTTTTGTGCAAAAGTGTGAAAATTTCATTTAGATCTTATAATTTTATCCTAGTCTCATCATTTAACAATTACATACCAAATTTCATACATATACGACCTTCCAATTCTTCAATCAATTTAGACAGGCAAAAAATTCTAGCGTTTTAATATATACAAGCGCGCTTCGCTTGCTTGCGCTGCGCGGCTGGCGGACACTTCGTGCCCGCCGGAGGCTCCCTTCGATCGCCTGGAGGTGACATTGGTTAATTATAAGGGAGATATCATCTCTAAATATGTCCATCTTAGTTTAAAAATTTTAATTTTTCCTTATTGGTGCATGGATAAGTGGTCTTCAAACTTTTTCTAGCATACCCCCAACAGTTTAACTCACGCTATTCCTATGTGTCGAGAAATATAATTTTTGAGAGCCGGCTTTTCACTCCCGTGAAAAGCCTAGCGTATCCCAGTTTAGTATACGTACTGGCATGGATGATGTGCTTTAAAACTTTAAATTGTTTTTTCTTTAGGATTCACTTCATCGTCAGTTTATTGAGCTAGATTCTTTTAATGATAAAATCAAATTTGTTCAAAAATACTTGAAAGAGGTACCTTCTCAACCTCCTAGAAAACCTAAAATTTCTTATGAATTGCTAGAGTGTATTGGTACCCTGAGATTTTTGTCTTTGTGTATATCTCCTTGGATAATACAGTATTATGAACTACGAACACAGAATCAAAAAGATCTAGACCAAACTTTTAGACAAGAGATACATGCATTAATTAATGAATTCAAAGACATCTGTTTGAAGCAAGGTTTTGACGAACTCCACACATTCTTATTAAAGACATTATATAATGAATTGAGAGAAGATCTGAAGTATGACATTTTGAATAAAACACACGAGTGCTTCTGGATTTTTGAATCAATGACCAATATAAATGAGGTTGGTATTTTAGTTCTTTTTTTCTCTAATTAAGCATGTATTTATAATCTTGAGAATGTGTGAATTTAGTGTATATTACATTTGGTAAAAGAGAGTATAGAGTTCTATATCTGTTTAGCACCGGAACATTATTTTTCGTAGATAAGGACTTAAAATAAATTTTTCATTCCACCGATCCCATTTTTTATCTACCGTCTAGGAAATTTATACATCTATATTAGACTTCTACGTAGACTTCTAGTAAGGATTGTAGGTGTTCAATCTCGAGTCCTGGAAGTTGGATTTATCGTGTTTAATTGATATCTCGTAATCCGCTCTAGTAAGACATGGGAAACGTATTATTGTTAAATAGAAAGTTTCATTATGAAGTCCATTGATCTTGATGTTTCATTACTTCAACTACGTGTGGAATGTAAGTTATGTGGTTTTCGCACCTGTTTTTCACAAATTTAAGATAAACTATGGCGATATTCTGTTATTACATTCCATCGTTGCTATGGAAACATTTTTGTACAATTTGAGCCTATCTATTTGTTTCATGTACGTAAAATTTTAAAAGAATTCCACTACGCACTATGGTTTAATTATCAATTAGGAAATACTAGGATGATTGAGAACTAAGAAACTATTCTACCCTACAATACTTCACAGGCGAAAGCATACACCATTTGGGTTAATACACTAATAATTGCACTGTCTACTCATTGATATATCTCTAATAATTACTCCTCATTGATAGTTACCGATACAAAATCATTTTTATTATTATGTTTTTATCCCATTATTCTATACTTTAGATACTTGTTATTCCTGACTACTTTCTTATATATGGGGAAGCTTACATTCAGATGCAAAGTATACTTAAAAGTGTTTGTTCAACGCAAAAGAAGGACACAGCACTACAGTACTTCCAAAATAAAAATGTAAGATTGATTTATTGAATTAATCAACCGCCGTTTTCCCTACCGCCCACTCAAGCCTTTTAAATTTTATACGCACCTACTTTTGATAATGGAAATTAAAATTCACAAATTAATCAGTAGGGAATTAATTTTTTTACTACCCTTCCACTTTTCCTCTTTTTCGGGATCGCGTAAATAAATTAATTGTAAATAAACAAAATATAATTAGCAAAATATACAATTATATCAATACAAAAGCTGTACTATCAGTTAATATATACGCAAAATTTCATCCACAAACAGGTATCCTTACAATTAAAACTCGGAAGCGTAAAAAATACGTATTATCCGTAAGTACGAATTCTACTAAAGCAGGGGTGCTCAACTTTTAAATCTACGGGCCACTTTAAAAATTAGGCTCCGCTTTACGGGCCACAAATCGTAGATCGCCTCTGGCTTTAGTTTAATCAATTTTCAAGCTATACTATTTGACCTCATACAGGATGGCTCATAAGTTCTGTGACATACTTCATTAGGTATAAATTTCTTGCACTCAAACAATCTTAGCTATTATGGTCTTTAGAGATTGTAATTCGGATATTCTCAATGATTTTAAAAGATTTTTCCAGTCAAAGACCTGGAACTATGTTTTGTATGGCGATTTTTATGGGGAAAAGTTGTGTCCTAGCACGCAGCGAAAATCGAGAACTGCTTCTGTAAAAAATACTTGTACGTATCTTCATAATCGATGTTCTATGACGATTTAGCACCAGCTACCTTTTATTCACCATGGAAATATTTCATAAATCCATTGAATTCATTTTCAGAAACGAGAGAAAGTTATTACTTGTATTTCACAAGATCAAATTAGGTACATTTTGCAAAATCACCCAAAATTTTTTTTCACATCACCAAAAAATCTGATCCAAATGGTTCTCAATATCTACTGACATAAACATCTTACACTTCTACAAATTTACAGTGTTCGAGGCAAATATGAGGGCCAATTTTTCCTAGAATTTGAAGACTCTGGAAAGTTGCTTTTCACTAACTTATTCTAGGCACATACGTAGATACTACCTAAATTTAGATACTACCTAAATTTCCCTAGGGGGTAAACAACCTAATTTTGTCCTCGCTCATCATCGCCCCTACATCACATAACGATGTTGCTACGCCATTGAGAGTGATGATGTAATAATTGATAGAATTCGTAAATACAAACTATAGTTACCAAATACTGTATCCATACTAGGAACATTGATGCATTTGTAGAGTATCTCTAATTATTTCTATATAGTGTTTAGAAAAAAACAATTATTATCTGACAATTGAAGCACGTCAATCTACTGTATATACATGTAGATGAATAATGAAAACAGGCGAATTATCGGCGGGCCACAGCGAATGGTCTCGCGGGCCACCGTTTGAGGACCCTTGTACTAAAGTATATTAGTGCCATTCCGCCATTTCGAGTAGGTAAATGCAAAGAGGCGAAATTGCAACAATTGGCTTTGCTCATCTCTTCATTAATTATAGCTCAATTGATGCACATTTCTTATTAATTTTTTATTCTTACCAATAATATTTTTACAGGAACTATCAAAACAAGAGATGGAATGCCTTCTTTATTCGTTTTTTCAAATAGCGATAGAGACATTTACTGCACCGGAACAAGGGAAAACATTGGAAGAGGTTGGAAAAATAATGTTACAGTAAAACTTTGGATAAGACATAGGCGTTAGGAATTTCAACAATTGTAAAATATTAATACGGTCGACTCCGCTTATTAAGGTCACATTTGTCAGATGACATTTTGCCCCGATCAAGCATAGAACCCTATTAACCAAAATACTTTGTATTAACTTCTATGTGTGAGAGCTATCCATTAAACAGTGACCTTATAAGCTAGTCGACTGTATTTGAAATTCTTTAAAAATATTATCTTTAGAAATTTGATCCATTGAGAGATTTCCTCACGGATATACATAATACTGATACAGACCTACTTGAACTCGCAGTACAGATTTCTTCAAACAATCTTGGCAAAGGGATTCTCACCTCTTTAGTTCTATCAACAACATCGAATCGTAGTAATATTTTGTTAGTCAGACTTATCTACCATGTAGCAATCATGTTATTAAGCAGGAACTATAGTAAATTATTTTCACCCATTGCAATGATATATCAAGATCCACTTAGTTTGAAAGACAAATTGTTTCCTACGATGATGGTTATTGAGATTCTGGAGATACATGGAACAGGGAATTGGTATAAATGTCCAAATGGACATCCATATTTCATTGGAGAAGTAAGTTTAAATTATTTTTTCAAAACTTGATTTGTAGTATCATACAATTGAAAATCGATTTAAAATGTGATGGTTTGTTCATATCGATGTACATTGCCTGGTCAAAAGTATTTGACACTTCAAGTTTTACATCATAATAGTACTAAAATGGAACTATCTTTGGAGGACAATTCATTTAAACTATCACAATTACTGAAATCTGTGATTAAATTCGATACAAGTATCTACGCTCGGTAATAATTCAGGTTAACCTTTTATAGATCAATTCTTCCAAATGCAATTCATATATCGCTTGTACACACCCTAATTCACTTGCTATCATCATGTATAATGGTTATAACTGGCAAAGCCATCCGTATTTCCTTTCTTTGTGATATTCTCGACCAGATGTGTTTAAATGAACTATTAGTGAATCATCATTAAATTATTTATAAAATTTGACTCCAAAATTAAAGCCATATTTTTTGTCCCATATATTGTCGTAATTCCGAAGATCTACTCTATTCATAGTTTACTTTTTAGTGTGGTCGTCCTTATGCAACATCAAAGTGTTTAGATTGTGGAAAGACTATTGGGGGCTTATATCATCTTCTTGAAGCTGATAATACCCAACTCGATAGAAGCAAATATAAACTAGTAAAACCGGGCTATATATTGGGAATGCCCAAAGATTCCTACCTAACTGGCGAAAGGTAATTCTATTATCAACTTAAAAATACAATTTATCTTTTGGTATGAATTTCTATATTTTAGATCTCTTTCTCCTGCTGCTCTAAAAGTATTACGAGCTCTAATTCACTCCACCTTCATCTGGTTAACTTGTTCCAAGCAGTGTACTAGGGAGAATATGTCCTATCTGGTTAATTCAGAACTATGTACTTCTACTGATTTCCCCAGATTTTTTTATCAACATCTTGACAATGACATCAGAGATCTAGCCAAACTGACAGGGAAAGGTTTTGAAGAAGCAATATTTATGGTTCATTTAATTATCAAATCTATCATGCAAGATGTAGGGATGCCATGTGAGTAGTTTTTAGTACATATTTAGTAAATCTCGGAAATATATATGTGATACCAAGTGTAAAGGTTGATGATTAATCAAATTCAAAAATTGATTTTTAGTTTTCAGATTATACAACGTATATTAAACAACTTATAAAATACCTGGTAAATTTTTTACTGCAACTTATAGTATAGAACCTGCCATATTGGAATAGACAGTGCACGACGTCCAAACGTCTATTCAAGAGCTCTTGAAAAATCTACTGGTCCGATTTTTACCAGAGAATCTTTTCTCATCTCTTTTCAATTCTTCCACGACTGAAATTTTGACAACTATAGATTTAATAGCGAAATCTTGATCGATTCAGAACAAAGTTGTTGTAGTTTTTCTTATATTGGTTTATTTGTGCTCTGCGGCTGACAAAAATTATCCACATTAATAATCCTCCGGTTGATTTAGGTTCAACTTCAGTTCAACTCACAAACGATACTTCAAGAGATAAATGGGAAAAGGAATTTGATAGGAAATGTATCCAACCTACTCTCAACCCTATAAACACCGAAGTACAGATTCAGATGAAGCAAGTGTTAAATAAGAAGATAGGGACAAACAATCCTTTGATGAGGTGAGGGAAATCTAAAATTATGCAATATTGCATATTCAGCTTTCTATCACCTAAAATGACTGAGTTAAAGTCGAAAAAAATTCTAATTATAAAAATGGTGACAATGACGTCATTATTCCATGATCGACATTTTCGTCTGAGCTCAGAACTTAGTAGAACCATTGCCAAAAACTCCCACATCCTAAAAATCAGCTTTATGTGTGCTTGGAAGTTTCAGCAATTAATTCGTTATATATATGCAGTTACCAGACAAAAGTATTCGATTATCACATAAACCTCCAAACAGATAGTATTAAAGTGGATCTGTTAATAAAGGAATACGTGCTTAAACTGTTAGAAATACTCTATTTTTGATTTCTAAAACCTAATCTACACATTATAATTACTCATAATTGAGATTCTCAACTCAATTACTAACTCCTAAGGTTATAAATATCTATCTACCTTTGATACTTGATGCTACTTGTCCCGAGTCATTATATATGGTAGCGATTAGTGACACAAAGTGGCATAGGTTGATGATTTTCTACATGAGAATTAGTATTTGTATTGAAAGTTAAAAAAATTAGTAATTCGGATGTTCAGTTTACGAATCTGAAATCAAAAATAGAATACCTCTTCTGTTTGAGTACATATTCCACTGTGAATATATATATTTTACTTGTATTGGGCTACAGTACACCCTCGATAGTCCGAATACCCAAAATATAATGATTCGCCTCTATGCTTTAAATAAACGTTTATAAACTTAAATCAATAAGATTGAGAAACCACGATAAATAAGGAATCATAGCGAGATAATATCCTTAATATTTTAACAATACAAATTTATTATAATTAATGCCCTATTAAATTAGTGTTATTTTACTAATCGAAACAAATTCACTAATCCGACCGATTTTTTCGATCATTTGAACAGAGCTGTTCGGATTAGCGAAGGTGTACTGTATTTGTATGGAGGTTTTCGTGGTGGTCGAATACTTTTGTACTGATAGTATATATGCAAACGTGTTTCGCTTTGATTAATGTATATATATATATATAAGCGAGCTTCACTTGCTAGCGCTGCGCGGCTGGCGGACACTTTGCGTCCGCCGGAGGCGCCCTTTGGAAGCCTGTGGTCACCATTGATTAATTATATGGAAGATAACATCTCTAAATACGTCTGCCCTACTGTTATAATCGATATCGCACGAAAAATCCTCAAAATTATCAATTTTTAAAATTTAGATGAGTAATGATGACGTCATAACAAAATGATAAGTCATCATTTTTTGATGATAGTTGTATCATATGTGGTATGTTAGTATACATATTATTTTAAAATTTCAGCCTTCTATCTCCTATAATGGCTGAGTTATGCTCGAATAACTGTATTGCTTAACTTTTAAAAATGTGGCAATGACGTCATAATTCCATGATGAGTCGACATTTTGCTCTGAGCTCAGAACTTACTGGAGCCATAGCCAAAAGACTCCCACATGCCAAAAATCATTTTCTATTAATGGGAGGGAAGCGATAGATGCATTGAGGGCATCACAGAATTGGTTTGGGTGGTCTGGGTGATGTTTTCTCAGATTTTTTGCAGTTTTGATGGAAGAAACTTCCACACCTGCCAAAGCAGGTCAGAGCAACTTCTGAGGTGTTACCAGATGCGATGGTAGGATCTCGGTTGACGTAGAACACGCTTAGTGGCGCCCGTTTGTCCGATATAGACCGTTTTTCCGACATATGGGTGGTGGAGTACGTAAACCATACGAAGGTGGGCACATGGTTCAAAGGGAAAAGGAGTGAGGGTAGCGAAACGCTGATCATATGCGATGCACACTCTGCAGCGTGCTTTGCAGGTTGTGACTCTATGATTGAGGAATCTTTGTGGGAAGAAGAACTGTTGAATAGTGATGAGGGTGGGATAGGGAGTATGGGCACAAGATGAAAATCATCCTGTTTAGCGATAGGGGCTAGTTGCTTTTTAGTAGGTGTGTTCTGCGAGTAATCTTATATATTAAAATGCTAGGATTTTATTTCTTTTAATGTGTTTGTCCGAATTGATTGAAGAATTGGGAAGTCATAGAGGTGTGAAAATTGGCATGTAGGTGTCAAATGATATGACTACGATGAATTTCTAAGATCTAAGCGAAATTTTCACACCTCTGCAAAAAAAAGGAAAACCATTTTTCACACCTTTTCTATTCAAAATAAATGACTACACTTTCACAATAGAAATCATTGTACAATTATTACACTACAATCATTGTTATTAATAATTCAAAACCACAGCTTATGTTTGATATCTTAAATGTACTATAATGCATGGCAATAAAAAGGATTATGTGCATATTTTCACACCTTTATATACATATTTTCACACCATTTGATTAATTTTGAAAATAATGTTAGAGACTAGCTTCCAACGAGTGACATGGGGTTTTTAGGGAAGTAGATTTCGAATATCATATTTTCAGATCTATATGATAAATTATTTGTTTACATTTGTTTACATAGATACATAAAGTAAACAAATCTCAAAAATATGCTAGAGGGGAGCGTGATAATTGAGCAATAGATATACAGTAGTCATCCTGGCTAATTCCGGTCCCAGAGGTAGGCCTGTCACGAAAATTTTGGTCCGGGGGGACCAAAATTTTCATGGAAAATTGGTCCTCCCCTGAAAATTTTGGTCCTGCTTTGGACCAATTTTCCATGGAATTTTGGTCCGGGGGGACCATTTTTTTCAGGGAAAATTGGTCCGGGGGACCATTTTTTTCAGGGAAAATTGGTCCGGGGGGGACCATTTTTTTCATGGAAAATTGGTCCGGGGGGGACCATTTTTTTCAAGGAAAATTGGTCCGGGGGGACCATTTTTTTCAAGGAAAATTGGTCCGGAGGGACCATTTTTTTCAGGGAATATTGGTCCGAGGGGACCATTTTATTCAGGGAATATTGGTCCGGGGACCATTTCTTTCAGAAAAAATTGTCTGGGAGACTAATTCATTCGTGGAAAATTAGATTCTATCAATCATTTGACATCCTCGATTTTTATACTTTTAATTGTCGAAGTTGTTTGACCCCGGACTGACAATTCATATTTAGTATTCAATACATTAGATGGACAATACTCAGGCGTTCAAGATTCCTGAATATACTTATCCTCAATTGCATACTAATACTGTATTGTTATGGATTTGTTATATCACAGTATGATACTAAGAAGTAACTAATTCTAGTCATACCAACACTTAAACAATGGTTGTTACTAATATCCGGGACAGGACGGGACAGCTGCAGGATACCCCCCGTTTTAACTAAAATACTGGACATGTCCCAATAGACCAGGGTTGCTGTCCCCACAGGAATTTTATGGGAATGGGATGGGAATGTGAATTGAAATTTCATTCCCACGGAAACCCTGATACTTATTTAGCTAATCTCAAATCTAAGAAGTGTATTTTATTTCTTCTGTTCTCTAAAATCTGAACTCTCATTCTATTGAGTGCCTATCTATTCCAACTATAATAACTAGACCTAATAACAGCTACCGCTGCGCCACTGGGGCTTGACATCCTTTCCAAATGGTGATGCATTTTTCATTTAAATATTGGTTATGGCGGACCAAAATTCTTTATGGAAAATTGGTCCCCGGACCAAAATTCCCTGAAAAAAATGGTCCCCCCCCGGACCAGTTTTCCCTGAAAAAATTGGTCCCCCCCGGACCAATTTTCCCTGAAAAAAATGGTCCCCCCGGACCAAAATTCCATGGAAAATTGGTCCATTGTAGGACCAAAATTTTCAGGGGAGGACCAATTTTCCCTGAAAATTTTGGTCCGGGAGACCAAAATTCCATGGCATTTTGGTCCCCCGGACCAAAATTTTCGCGGACCAATTTTCCAGTGACCCAGTGGCCCATGGGGATTTCAGTCTTGCCTAATGTGTAAATTTGGTCCGTGATAAAATTGAGAGGTAGTGCCACGAAAAAATGGTCAGGGTTAAATTTTGTATCATTTAATTACGTACACTAAAGTAGTCCTCTCCTCATAGGATGTGATGACATTACAATCACTCTAGGAGGTCTCTATTAATAGGGAGTCTATTCAATACTTACCAACTGCCCGTTTTTGATGAGACATCCCAATTTTTGCATTCTTCTGTTGAGCTAATTTTCATGAATGTCCCGCTTTTATTCTTTCCACTTTTTTGATTCTACAAGTATGTAGAAGTTCTACTATTGCGTCCCGCCATTTCCTGCAAACTTCAACGCTGCGCCACGCTTTTATCATGATTCAAGTTGTCATTATTCATGTTAAAAAATGTCTGTAGACCGATAGCAGCTGGCATGTGTAATACATCGGGAATACTAAATTTGTGTAATACATCGGGACTACTAAAAAAAACGTATAGAGATACATACATACATATGGACTGATGTAGTACACCGTCCTTGCCATAGGGACATCTCTCTGCAGAAACTGCACTAAAAATGGTCCTCCGGACCAGATTTAGCAGCTAAAACTGGTCCCCCTGACTAAGTTTGGCAGCCAAAACTGGTCCAAGTGACCAAATTTAGCTAGGGGGACCAGTTTTGGCCAGTTTTGCCTGACAGTAGCAATGCTGCTAAAATGGGTGTATAGAGGTTTGCTGGGTTATAGTGATCAAACGCTTCGAGAATAAGCTGATGGGGAACAGAGGTATAGAATTCTTGGATATCATATGTGTAAATTTTGGTCAAGTTGATGGACGATGAGACAGTTGCGTACATCATCACATCAGTGAGTTGCGTATAATGGGTATAATGATGGGTCGTAAGTGATTAGATACACATTAATCGAGTTTTAATAGTAAGGATATATATATATATATACAAGCGCGCTTCGCTTGCTTGTGCTGCGCGGCTGGCGGATACTATGTCCGCCGGATCCGCCCTTTGGGTGCCTGTGGTCACCACTGATTAATTATATGGGAGATAACATCTCTAAATACGTCTGTCCTACTGTTATTATCGATATCGCACAAAAATCACCGAATTAGTCAATTTTTAAAATTCTGATGCGTAATGATGACGTCATAACGGAGTGATGAGTCATCATTTTTATATGATAGTTGCATCATATGTGAGGTATGTTAATATACACATTCTATTAAAATTTCAGCCTTCATTGCCCTAAAAATGGCTGAGTTATGGTCGAAAAACTGAAATTTCTAATTATAAAAAATGTGACAATGACGTCATAATTCCATGATGAGCCGACATATTTTTTTTAAGATCAGTCGATACGCTCTAATGACACCTTATGTGTGACTTCCTATCCAACAATAGTACATTTGACATGTCTAACTCTAACCAATCTCGAATTATTAACGGGATTACCATATATGGGAAGGTGTTGAAACCGCAGAAACTCAAAAACCACAAATATTTCAAGTATTCCAATATGACCAATGAAATCAGCATATGCTACTTCCTAATCAACAATAATACATATATCACCAAAAATGTGATGCCAAATGTACCAAACGTAACTCATCGATATTAATTTTCAGCCTACGCTAATTTTACCGTAAAATGAAGTTGAAAGTCCGTGTATTTAAGAAGTCCGTGCCTTTTTAGAATCAGAAATACAGTGAAACCTCCATAATCCAACATTCAATGGGAGACGAAAAAAATGTCGGATTATCGAATAACCTCCATAATCCGACATTTGTGGAAAATCAGCAAAATGTCGGATTATAGAGGTAAAAACCTCCACAATCCGACAATATTTGACAGACGAATAATTTGTCGGATTATGGAGGTAAAATAACCTCCATAATCCGACATCATTTGATAGACGAAAAAATTGTCGGATTATACAGGTCGAATTTGCATGACTGGAAAATCATTAAATTGTCGGATTCCCGAATAGCGAGGTGTCGGATTATAGAGGTTGTTTTCTATAGTAAAACGATCCATGAACAGAAATAATGTTGGTTTAGAGAAATGTCGGATTACAGAGGTGTCGGATTACGGAGGTTCCACTGTATCAGTATTTCGACTATAACCAGCCATTTTAAGTGATAGAAGGGTGAAATTTTAATAGAATGTGCATAATTACATACCTCATATACGATATAACTATTGTCAAAAAGTGATGATTCATCACTCTGTTATGACGTCATCATTACGCATCAAAATTTTAAAAATTGGCAATTAGGTTATTTTTTGTGCGATGTCGATTATAGTAACAGTAGGACAGATGTATTTAGAGATGTTATTTGCCTTATAGTTGGTTGATCAATGTGACCTCAGGTGCCCAAAGGGCCCCTCCGGTGGACACAAAGTGTTCTCCAGCCGCGCAGCGCAAGCGATTGTAAACTCTAAATCTGCACCCCAGAAAACGCCATGCCAAACGTTGGAAGCTCGTCTCGAGCATATTTTTCAAAATTCGTAAAAAGGTGTGAAAATATGTATATAAAGGTGTAAAAATATGCACATAATCTTTTTTTATTGCTATACACTATTATATATTTAAGATAACAAGCATAAATTGTGGCTTTGAAGTATTAATAACAATGGTAATCGATTGTGTCGGTAATCCGTGACTTTTTTGGACGTTTGTTCGACCTCGCGCCGATGTGGTCTTTCAAATCCCTAAAAACAGTAGTAGGCGAAAAAATGTAGCCTTTTCTTCCCAGTTTCTTCGCGATTTTCCTCGTTGACTTGAGTCGTTTGTCCTGAGATTTAGCAATAACAATTTTGCTCACACGGTCTAAAACCCGCGGACTTCCAGACCGCCCCTTGGTTTCCAGTGAAACTCCCGAATTATTGAATTGTGATAATATTCGAACTGAACGATATCCAACGTTTAGCCTCTTGGTTACCTCTTTTTTAGGTACTCCTCATTCTATCATCCCGATTGCCTTAGAACGCATGGCTAACCCATAGTCAGACAAATTCATTTCAAAAAATGTAACAAAAAGAGAAAATATTTTTAAAAAGTAACAGGAAGTAATATCAACGAAATAATGGTTGAAAAGAGAGAGATTGCAATACAGCAATAAAGCAGCAAAATGAGAAATAGTGATGCTCATGGTCAATTAGAAACACAACTATTGATGTTTAAAAATTAGACCCACGAATTATGAAACATCCAGTACATGGGTCCAAAAATAGGGCAGAAATATGCTTTCAACTGTTTTCATGGGGTTTTTATGGGTATAGATTTCAAATTTCTTTTATCAAATACCTAATTTACCTTCAGCAGGTCTGAATTAATTATTCACTTTGGGTATTGAGCGACATTTTTTTTTTGTTAGTGAATTATATAGGTATCAACAGTTTTTTTGATATCCCCAGGCGTCCGCAGGGCTTCTCTGCGGACATGCAGTATCCGCCAGCTGCAAAGCGCAAGCAAGTGAAATGCGTTTGTGTATTTTATTACATTTCTGAGAACTTTCATCTAGGAGGGGCAGCGCAAATAAATTAAGAGGGATTTACATTTTACTTCTATACTTCATGAAATGGAATTAAACCAGAAGCCAATCATTGATTCTATCCGAAAAGCACTACTAATCTTTTCTTCGACTTTATTCTCCTAGAGGGTATTACCTCATTTTGCTTACAGCTTGCAAATACTTTGTGTCCATTTAAGCTTCCCTTTGGACACCTTTTTAAATCACATTATTTGCGGATTCTCTAAAAATAGATTTACATGAATATTTGACTTCCTGAAATATGAAATTCAAATTTAATTAGAAAATAGCATATGAGAATAATCTACCAATTAGTAACTACATGTAGTATAATGTATGTCTCATTTTGTATTTAGGTTAGTTTATGAAAACGATGAAAACAGACTAGACACCAAGTTGCCGAACTTTTGGTGCTGCAGAAATTTGATAAGTCTGGAGCACTTCTCTCAGAACTTTAATACAGCTGACTTAACAAGAAAAGGGGGTTTCCCGCTGATCAACAAACTTCTTAGAGAGGGATCAAGTTTGTTTGCCACTCGATACCTGCCAGATATTGTTAAACTACAGCTGCGATTGGGAAACAGATTTGGTCAATGCCTCGATCGAAGTAAAATAACCAATATGCGAATCGAAGAATTTGAGCAGCAAATAAATGGAGGTAGTAAACATAGTTATTTTAATGAATTGATTCATATAATACTAGTGCAGTTTCTTAAAAATGCCCCACTGCCATCGATGAGATACGCCCGGCCGTATGTATGCATATGTATGTACGGCGCGCTACTGCGATATCTAACAGTCCGATCTTTACTACTAAATTTCGCATATAGAATTTCTTTATGGTATAGTGTGCACTGTCAATATTTTTCGTGAGATTCCATCACTTCTGGTTTGTATAAGTGTATATTCATATTTCAAAAACTCCACTACAAAGCTTTGTACAAAAATATAAATAAGATCTCAATGACTATAGTAAGATAAATCATTATATAGAGTTCGATTTTCGCACTTTGAAAGTAATAATGTGAATATACGTATATATTAGTTATTAATGTATACAAGCCCGCTTCACTTACTTGCACTGCTGGCGAACACTTTGTGTCCGCCAGAGGACACAAAGTTTTCGCCAGTCGCGCAGTGCAAGCAAGTGAAGCACAATTATGACGCTACATAGATATTCATTGTTATTAATACTTCAAAGCCACAACTTATATTTGATATCTTAACTGTGTAATAGTATATGGCAATAAAAAAGATTATGTTCATATTTTCACACCTTTATATACATATTTTCGCACCATTTGATGAATTTTGAAAATATTGCTAGAGACTAGCTTCCAACAGGTGACATGGGGTTTTAGGGGTGTAAATTTCGAATATCATATTTTCGAGTAAATTTTATAATTTGTTTAGTTTTGTTTGCATTAGATACATTAAGTAAACAAATCTCAAAAATATGCTAGAAACTTGCTTTCAACGGTTGACATGGGGTTTTATACCTGCCTATACAATACGGATATTTATTTTTATTTGTCCCTATTTTTGTGTGAAAAATTTATATATGACATATTAGAAACCCCTGATGAAGCAAAATAATATAAGAAACTTATTGGAAGTGTTAAAAAGGCATGGTCAAGAATTGGACAAGAAGTGATCCTCAAAGGGCGTTTGGATATGAAGCAGCATGTAGTATATGATATAACAGACGCTACACCTCTGGCATATCTGATTCCTTCTACAAGAGAAGAGGGGTTATTAATCACAGCGCTTACTGACTATTTGGTAAGAGTTCACAATTCTTTTGTTGAAGAATATAAAAGCATTATGAATGGGTATGTTTTAAAACTTATTATCTATCTTATACCTGTTAAACTTCAATGTGTTTTATTCATAGCATTCTAATACACTAAATATTAGACTGCATGTACCATGGATGGGTTAATGCCGTTCATGTAGATCTTGAAAGATTGTGTTTAGCCAATTATATATGATATCATTCTAATATGCAACAATAGTAGGATCGGAATATGTTATTGACTATGTTAACCCAGTACATGGACTTCTAAACTACCTGGACAGTCCACTCTATTTTGACTCTATACCAAGTTAGGCCAGTTTGTATCCTTACTATTAAAACTCGATTAATCTCTCTCTCTCTCTATATATATATATAAAGCTGATTTTTTGCATGTCGGAGTCTTTTGGCTATGGCTCCACTAGGTTCTGAGCTCAGAGCAAAATGTCGACTCATCATGGAATTATGACGTCATTGTCACATTTTTAAAGTTAGGCAACACAGTTGTTCGAGCATAACTCATC